>BLKR01000061.1:600000-987083 GCA_011170035.1 Teleogryllus occipitalis
ACTTCTCATCGTGCTCCGCGGCACGACCGCGGAAACCGCAGAGGCCCAGTCCATTTGGAAACCGTCCAGCGCCAACGTCTAGACTTACGACGTAGCCACTTAGTGCGAATTGTCCGAAGCGGCGGCTGACAGCGAGCGGAAAGTAGTTGCTCGGGGAGGGACCTTTCGCCCTCCCGCCGGCGGGCCAGACGCGGCTCGTTTGTTCTGTGTCTCGGGGCTTCTCGCGCGGTGGCGGAGAGAGCGAATCCGCCGCGGCGGCGGATAATTTCGAAGCCGGGCCCGGCAGCCGCTGCTCCCACCTCCCGCCTGCCGCCTTCGCCGAGACACAGTGCGATTTTCCTCCACAAGGTGGTCCAAAATTGAATTTCAAGTATGCTGTTTTTTAATCCTTATCAGCAAGTAATATCATGAATAGGTGGCGGATTATGATAACTTTAAAATGGCTAAAAATGATTAATAAAAATGCTCTTAAAATGTTTTTATAATGACCTAAAAGCAAAGAAAAATGCAGTAAAAAATGTGATCAAAACCAGTTCAGATGAACGACTTAAGCTGGTGGATGTGCTATTAATGTAATGAAGGCTTCATCTATTCGTTCAAGTAAACTCAGCTTTCAAATTTTTGATTTGAACTGTTCTTTACCAGAAAATATCTCCTTAGTTTTCCCGAAATCGTCTGAACCACCAATGACGCTGTTAGGCGGTCAGACCCCTCAGAGTACATACTCACAATGGCTAACATTACAACTTCTGAGCGAAGAAATTGACTAGGTTACCAGGTATAGGTACTCAAGATTTCTGTGGAGAACATTAGTTGCATCTCTTAAATATTACCTAAAGCAAGTACCATTATAATGACATTAAAATCGATTAAATAAGCGAAAATGCATTAAAAATGACGGGAGCAAGTTAAAAAACGATATAATAGCCGAAATCGATAAAAAATGGTTACGTTTCCGTGACGTATAAAAATGGGGCATTTCCTTTTGTCACAACATAACTGAATTTCTACAATAAAGGGCATTGTTCTAAAGTGAAAAGAAACGATTAAGATACTTCATTAAAATCCGCCCCCTAATCATGAGTTATCAAAGCCATATTACCGAGCGCCAATGTAACATAGCACAATGGTTTTTATCCTGTTTTTCTATCACAGTCAAATCAAATATTATTTTTCACTAATCCTTTTTAGTTTATACGTATATTTCTACGAATGTAAATTGACAATTGTATCGGGAATACAAAACATTCGCATGTTGTGAATATAGCTGTTACATTAACTATTAATGTTTTTTATATTGATTTAAGTTAGATCTTTCAGGTTCAAAAACGATACCATATCACACACACACACACACACACACACACACACACACACACACACTCTACTCGTAGGTATGATCTCTATGTCCAGGACACTAATGCATGATGTAAAAGACACTGAAAAATAGTTATTTGCCCAAATAGTGGAGGAAAATTTCGCACCGGGCGACGGCCCTGCGGGCGCGGCGTGGCGCGGCGCGGCGGCGGACGGCAGCGCCTCACGCGGCGCCGTCACGACCGCGCGCGATCGCGTGCGGATTAGCAGCGCTTTATGCGGCGCGCGCATGCGCCTTGCCTTGCATTTTTCATGGCGCCCTAAACGACGGGGCCGCGGGGGCCGATGGGTATCTCCTAAGCGGCCCCGCAGGCGCGGCCTTCGGGCGGCAGATACAGGCCCTTCGCGGCAGAGGCGAAGAATGGGAGAAAACAGTGGAAACTCGAAAAATAAAAAATGAAAATTATTTAAAATGTGTGGTCGATAGTCTTGTTGGAAAGGACCGTGACTGTAGATTTAATTTAATTTGAATACCACTCTGAAATGCCTCTTCTGCCAACGACCTTCTTCTAGCAAGTATAGTTCGATATTATGTCACAATTCATGAAAGTATGTTTTGCTAATGGTAAAGCATCGTTTAGTCCAGACTGACAACCTTTCCCTAAACCCCGACGCTAAACCTGGGTAGTAGTGATAGCTTCCATTGTCTGACGGTTCCAAGGTCTGTCGGGTGAAATTCGTGAAGGATCGATAATCAGCTCATCTAGTTATTTTAACGTCTGATGGTGAAGTCTTGCCTCGTGATCGGGTAGGATGGTCTAGCGACCTAGGAAGGGAAACGTTATTCTTCGAAATATGATAGCATCGGGTGTCTGATCTTAGTCGAATGGAGAAAGACGTTGCACGGTTGGATAGATACGAACACGCTGTTAATTACTAATTTCTACTGCCTCATGACGGGGAGCAGCGCGTTTCGTTACGACACACCCAGTCACTCGATCCTATTGCATGAAGAGATAAAACTGCTTCTACTGTAAAACCATCCGCGAGTAGCAATTTCTAGTATTTCATAAATCAGCCTAACTTTCTCGCAGTAACATTCTACCCTAACATAAACAAGCCTACGTCTAAAGAACAGATGACCCATAAAGACTGCGCTGTAAAGCCGTTCGATTTCAGTGGCTACGAGGAAGTGAAGTCGGTCGCAGATGTGAACGTCCACTGGATTTAAGGCGAAACGGATGATTGGTTACATTGGCGACGCCCTGTCCAGTGACCGCACCGAAGGGACTTATGGGCTGTTGAATGGGCAACGGTAGCGACCGCATATCCTCTCCGTGAATTGATTCTATCGGCCTAAATTGGCAACTACTGTACAGCCCCCCCATTTTCGCAATATTGCATCGTCACTGCCACTTGTTACATTACTGTTATTAAAGGCGTTTCAGTCATGGCAGTTCTTGCATTTCGCGCAACTGCCGCTCATCTCTCCTGCCATCCTTCCTTCGTTCCGCCATCGTTGCCATCGCCTTGTAAATTGGCTGCCGGGGTAGAAGAAACAGCAGTGGCGTCTCGGGGTTAAAGGTCGGTGCGCCCGAGAAAGCGTCCGCAGCGCCTCCGACCCGGTTGTTGGCGCACGTTCCCGCTGCTGTTCTTTCTCCTCCCCCGCACGCTCCGAGTCGTGTCTCTTTCTCTCTCTTCCTCGCCACTTCGCTCGGCGGGCGACGTGCACAGAGATTTACACTTCGTCTGCCCTCGTGACCCCTGCGCCGCGCTGCCGCTCTTCTCCGCGCTGCGCCCGCTCCCGCTCCCCGCCCCCGCCCCCGCCCGAGTCGCCCGTGCCTCCCCACCCCCGCCGCCTTGTTCGCCCTGTGATGTCGGGCGCGGCCGTCGGGGCCCCAAGACGCGCGCGCGGTGCAGAGTGGCGCGTCCCCGCTTGTAACGAGAGCCACGCGCGCGCGGTTCGTTGCTTGTTAGCGCACGGTCGTTGAAGTCGCCGCGCGCCATCACGTCGTGAGCCGCGTCCTCCGCCGCCACCGCCGACGTGCGGGCGCAGATACGTCACACGGACAACCAACAGGGGAGGAACGAGCGCTCCCGAGATGCCTATCGGTGGTACACCGAAAAATATTTCCTATCCTTCAAGTAGTAACCTGTAATTACACCTTCATTCTTCATCCGGTGCGCAAGACAAAAGCATGCTACGTACTTGGCAACGTATTTCAATGAACATTCAACGAGAATGTTCATTCTACGAGAATGTTCTTGAAAATACGTATTCAGTTCTGTTCGATATTTTGAAATGAGAGGATGGTCATAAATTATTGAAAACAATAGGCAAGGTTGCTTTATATATGGGGCTTGACATTAATGTTTATATTTTTCAAAATAGAAACAGTACTATGCGGGTAGGGTTTAAATAAAATTCCCACGCATAAAATGTATTGTTAGTAGCCGCCAGTAAGTTCACTGCGAACTGTGTCGGGAGAATGTTTTCGAAATGCGAGGGCAACTCGTCTGGGAAGGATACGGGTTCTTAACGCTTAAAATAATCAGCTTAACAGCAAAGAGCATGTGCGAGAGAAGCCACTCCGCTCACAGTACCGCGCTGACACGACGGGACCAGGTGTGGAGAGAGCCGGAAGACAGGCTCCAGGGGTGGCAGGTGGGGAAGGATGGGCCGGGTCCGGGCGTGTTGGGGCGGGTGTGGTGGGCGGGGGCGACGGAGCGTGACGCCTCCCGCCGCACGACCGCCTCGGTGGGCGGGGGCGGGGTGGCGGACGCTACTCGCCCGCCGCCACCACGGTGTTTCGTTTGGCACATCTGGCTGGCCAAAATTAATATCTCAAAAACTACTGGTTAGATTTTAATGAAATTTTGCATACACGTTCTTACAAAGTACTTGAATACGTGTTTTGAATATAGAATATGTATCTTTACATTATCAGACAAAACTATCAGATTTTGAAATGGCATATGCAATAAAACTACACGTAATTGAATTAATGTTTTATTCTGATTGGAAAATGACATAATTAACTGAATACTACGTTATGCAATAGTATAACTTTCAACAATGTTATTTTATAGTATAATTAATCTATAAATATTAATACTATTACAATTCGTTAAAAAATTCTGATTTGATTAATATTAGATTCTTATTGCTATGAACTTACAAGTAATATTGAAATTAGTCCGAATCAGAGGTGTCATCACATTCATCAGATAAAGATGGAGTAGCTAAAAGATTTTGCACTTCCTCTGATAAACCAAATACTTTACTTTTAGGGCCTTTACCCAGACTGGAAATATATGGGTCAGAGGATATTAACAACCTATGGAGAAGGTCTACATTAGTCGTTTCTCTAGAACGTTTCCTTGTGAAAAACTCTCGGAAATTGCGTGCATCTTTATTTCGGGCTTCTTGAGCTTCTTCAGAGAGCTGACCTATTGGCAAAATACAAAATTTAATGATTATTTCTCCATGTACTAAGACCTTATGCACAGTTACTGGCATGGCGTACCACTTGTACAGTTCTAAGTACTTTTCCTTCGTGACCTTTGCAAACTCCCCAAATGACTTGGAATTAATTGAATTACCACACGAAAATGTCTCCAAAATCACGCTGAATTTTTTAATCAATTCCTCATCGATTCCGGTTATTTGTGCTGATTACCATCGTTGATATTGCCACTACTCTGCTTGGGCATGTCGACAAGTAAACCCATTTCTCTTTCGAATCTCACCTGAATTTCTTTCTTACGTGCTTTTACTTTTACCTTATCTTCTTTTTTACGAATCTGCCATTTCTTGATTTCGACCCTGTAGGAAATGTGAAGCAAACACTCAAAGAAACGGATCCGAGCATGAAGTGGAGACAAACCTAACTCAAGAGTTGGTGTGTCTATGTCTCTTTCCTCTACGCTCGAATTCATTTCTTTAGGTGAGGCCCCGCATATGTAACATTTTTGAGAAGAACGGTATGATGATATTGCATTGCAGACTTTGCCGTCAACCATTGTCAGGAGCAGGTTATGTGTGACAGATATACCATGTTCAGCTACCTGTGTGGGCAAAAGGGAATTAATTTGGTTAGTGACATTCATCACTTCTTGTTCAATGACAGCTGCGGTTTCCTTAATGTACATGAGTTTAACAGGTCTGCAATAACGTGAGGACGAAGGCCTGAGGTTTTGCCAAACTATGACCTTTCTTTTACTGTTCGGCGTTTCGGCATAGAGTTGTAATGGTACCAGTGATATACTAAACAAACAATCATCACTATGAACAGAGTCTGCAAATTTTTGCTTGTAACGGCTCTGATCACTACTTTCATCACATCCCCACTTAGAAATGAAAATTAAATTAAATTCCTGTCCTGATAAATGCTGAATAACTTTGGTCTGCGCAGTACATATACGATTGACAGTATATACGATCAAGACATTGTAAAATTATTTCTGCGGAATATTCTGTAATAGTGATACTGTTTTCAGGTGGATAACATTTGATTTGCGCTTGTCTTACTGCATAATAAGAAGGATAAATAGTACAACCATAATCTTTCGCATTTGCACGCATTTCCTTATATTGGTTCACTGAGAGTTTAATGTCCATCATGAGTGACAATGCTTCGTCTGCAGTCATTTGTCGAGGCTTTCTGTGAAGAAGAAATCAAGCTTTCTTCATTCTTGTGGCTCGCTGAGGAGAGGCGGAACTTGGCTCCTCAACGATTTCTGCTGCATCCCTCTTGCCTTGAGCACGTAAATTCATTTGCGTAGCCAAGGATATTTCATCCACACTTGTTCTCTCGGCTAGGTTTTTCGCTTTTCTTCTCTTCGATCGCTCACTGCTTTCCCCAAAAGATTTAGTCGAGTGACCTACACTACCTGACTCAGTGCTTCCGCTTTGAATGGCTTGATATACAATGTCCTTAAACAGTACAATGCCATCTAACCACTTTTCATTAGACTTCATGAACGGTCTTTGATTTCTGAAGCACTTTGCCCACCTTTCACTAATTTTAGAGCACAGATGCTGAGTGTGTGTTTTAAAGATTTTGTAACTTCTGTTGAACACTCCTGTATATCTAAACGTACCATTATAATTTTATAAACTACATCTCTGTCCGTGCGCCAACCAGTTTCGCGCAATACTTTGAAGACCGCGCGTCTAGTGAGCGAACGCACCGGCACTGAAAAGAGATGATAATTATCAGATATGCACTTCTCTGCAAAAGGTGTGGTGATAATATTGTAAAAAAACCTTTTCAAAATGCATGCATATCACTTTCAAGCCGGAGAAATGCGGAGCGAATTTTGTAACTCAACATTTACTTTCAATTTTCGAATACGCGAACATTTTTTAAAGTCGAACTTTGTGTAAGAATTTCTAAGCATACTTATCTTTGAATATTATGAAACAATTACACATGAAAGAACATACCTTTCTGAGGATTTTCCAAACTGGAATTATGAAATACCCATAAGGAGAACGCTGTAAATAGGTCTGAAACGCAAGCACTTCCGAAAAGAACTGTGCGGCTCGGCGCCAGCTATCGATGGGACGTAACTTGACACCTCCCCTGAGACCGACCCTTACAAATCAGCGCCTTATAAACACTGGGGCCATGTGCTCTGGATGTTTATGTACAGGATGAGTCAAAAACATCACCCAAAAGTGGAACTTCGAAAAATGGGTTTTGGCCAGCTGGATGTCTCAAACAAAACACCGTGCGCCGGTCCGGGGCACCGCACGACCTCGACGGCGGCCGATTGCAATCGCCCGCGAGAGATACGCGGAAGAGCACTCGCGATACTCTCCGCCCACTGCCCGCCGCCGCGGCCGCCTCCGCACGATCCACTCCGAAGTACCCACGCCCATCCTCGCGATCGCCCGCGCCTGCCGCCTGCCTGCCCGCCCGCCCGCCCGCGCGCGCTCTGCGCCCCGCCCACGGCGCCTCCCGCGCCCACGCCCCGCCCCACCCGCTCGCAGAGAGCCCGGCCCACGATGCTTCCTTGGCCTCAGCCCGCTGAACAGATTTCCGCCTCTACCTTGAACTGAACGAGCATATTTTATTCGGTCGTGAAGTTCTCGGCCTTACATTGAGCGGATTCGAATTGTCTGTTGCGTTTCGCCCGAAGGTAAATTACGGCTCGCTTCATTGTTAAAGACAGCAGTGAAGGGGTAAATTATGACCTGCAGCTTTAATACTTTCTAGTAGCTGGGAGTGTTCTGTAGGTCCGTCCCGTTGGGAGAAATCAACCGCGGGGAAGAGTTGTCGCTAATCATTAATATTACACGAATGAATGCCCATTACTCTTTTAACTTCCGGAAACCAAAGGTAGCAATCTTGATTCCTACACATTACCAAGTTCGCAGGTATTTAACACTTTTTTTTTCGTGCAATGTAGCAACGGAGCTCGGGCGGCGCCGAGACGTCGTCATACCAGTTCTTACGCTCCGAATCCACCTTGCGCATGTAGGCTCATCTCACATTCGTTACCCGCGGATGCCAAGAGTCTGTGTCAAAGACCCATTGGGCGGGGCCCGCCCGGGCTATCAGCGACGCATCTCTGGGGCGCGCTCTTCCCGTTGCGGCGGCAGCCTCCGCCACGGTCGGCGGGGCGTGGCGCCCCTCTCGTCCCTCCCACAGGCCGCCGCGCCGGCGGGCGGAGGCGCGCGCGTTGACCCGCGCCCCACAGCATCAATTTCCAGAGCACGGACGATCAATTACCGGGCGCAGAGATGTTGGCTCCCCCGCGGCGCCGGCCCGCCGGAATCCGCCTGTTCCGCGCATAAATTAATGTTAAACGCGTAACAGGACCGCACGCGAGCGTTCGCGCTGGTGCCGCCGCCGCCGCCGCGACCTACGCTAACCGCACGCCCAGGTGCCGGCCGACCCCCGGAGGCACCCCGGCCGCGTGGACGGCCTGCTTCCGCGCGCCGGCCGCGCCCCGCCCCGCCCTCCACCGGCCCCCCGCCTTTCCCACCTGCCGCTCCAAAACAAACCAGAGCGCGCGAGCCGGCTTTGATGCGCCCGCGGCCGGCCGAGAATGAAAAAGAGAGAACAGAGATTCCGCCCAGTCGAGAGCACTTCCATGTTAAGTCCTGTCCACACCTGGGTGCAAACAACAAAAGGAGGAATGAAGTTGCCTGCCTAGCGGAGACACGAAAGCAGCATTTCACGTTGGTGTAACAACACTTGCTGCCTAGTTGGCTTTTGTTATTTAGTATTCACGGGCATTTGCCGATTGTTTTTCTTTGCTGCTCTGGATGACCAGTCTCTGTTAGTGATTGCCCCAAGCAAGGAAAACACGTAAATGCTTTCCAGAGTAAGTCATTTATGCATTCGGCTCCTAGTCAGCGTGTACTACGCTCACGTCTGATTGACGGAAGCGGCTGATCAGTGCAAGTGCGCCTTTAGGAATCTGAAATCATCTTCATTTCTGAATACATTTTAATTTTATGATTAAATTCAGTTAAAACATCCCGGTGAATCCAAGGGAAATGAAAAGATGAATTGTATTTAATATTTACAGAGATGTTAGTCTTCCTAGTACGTAGTTAACAATATTTTATGATGACAAGGAATTTTAGAAAGAATCACAATTTTCACGAGCTGAACTCTGATCTTAGATATCGGTACCGCTCAATGCCGCTATTTTTCGCTGCTGTGTATCGAACGATCGTTATCGGTTTCCGAATTGCCACCGCATCGAAACTGTTACGACCGATTCATTGAGATTAGTTCACTTTCACAGTTTCTGTGAACCCCACGAGCAGAAGCCACTAAATGGAAGGGGGCGGGGCGAAGGCGGGAAAGGGGCGCCTTGGGCAGAGGAAATTCGCGGAGCGAGCGCTGCCCGTATCTTGCAGCGGCAGCGCGCCGACCGCGTCCAACGGAGTCACGCGCAGTGTCTCGCGGCCGATGCGGGGGCGTCAGCAGCGAGGTCACGTGACCGGGGAGAAGGGGGAGGGCTATCAGACATCTTAATTAGCGGGGCACGGCCCGCGCGGCGGGGAGGCACGGAGCGACACGCGACGATGACTGATACCGCCCGCGGCCCTCGCCCTTTCCGTGCCGACACGCGCCGCCGCTGACACTACCGCCACCACCGCCATCGACACCCACACGCACGCAGACGCCCCCAGGACCCACGACCTATTGAGTACCCGAACACCCCGTACGCTGGAATATAGCCGACGTCTTCTCGATTTAGCAGTAAACCACACGCCTGACGACCAACCCATACCGAACGCACAACCGAAAGGTGGAGCGATTACCCAAATGCCCTCACAACCAACCTTTAACACATCTCCTAAGCCACTTCAAAATTCACCTGTCATATGATATCTTACTCGTCCACGCAACCAAAAGTTCTTTCATCCAAAAAAAGCTTCTGGCGCCCAATCCAACATGCAGGTTTCCAATTACGTATTCGATCCTTTCACACATGCTAACCTGCACAGAATCTTCCAGCCAATTACCCTGCTGTGTGGAAGAATCCACCGCCCATCTCGCCAATAGCCTAGCGGGCCCGTGGCCACCCCTGCAGGTGGGCCCTGCATCGTCTCCCGGGCGACAGGTGCCGCCGAGGCGCCGTCGCCGAAGTGGTGTGGTTGGGCCGCGCCTATCGCCTGTCGCCCGGGCCGTTGTTTGGATGTTCCTTATGCGGATAAGCACGCCGGCTCTTTATCATGGTCCCGGCGGTGGTGTTTTATTATTATCCAAGCGGACAGGTGGAAGCCGACCGCGGTGACCGTTGCGTCCGTCGCCCTGCATGCGCGCCCGCGCCCACTCGCCCGAGCGCTCTCTCACTCGTTCTCGGAACTAAATTAAATTTTATCGCGTTTTTCACGCTTCTCATGTTTCCTAAAGGGATCCCTTAGCCTGGTCGGTAACGCGTTTAAGTGGCTTCCACTGCGGTGGCCCTCATTCCTTCTTTTTGCTCCAGTTTCCTACTTTTTTGTATGCACGTGATAGGTACTGTGTGGATGAATGAACTATTAATGGAATGCCGTCAGACCTGAAGCACTCTTTATCGAGTCATTCCGCCACAACGAACGCTAACTTGCAATGAAATGTACATACAGAGTTTCTGTGATGTTCCGAAAGAATAAAGCGACCGCATTACAAACCCGATGTAACACGGCTTCTTCTAATAGCGTTGTATTCGTAGAGTGGCAGGTGTTTCGTTTTCGCTGAGCTCCGGAAGGCTTTCTGTAAAGCCACCGCATACGCAATTGTCTCTTAATTAATGGTCACCAGCATAATTCAAACGTCTTTTCGGCAAATATATTAATACCATGCTAAATATTAGTATATGTTTCTGTAGAAATTATTTTCGAGAATTTGTCGTCTACGTCATTTACAATGCAGGTATCAAGTTATGATGTTTAGTGAAGGTAATCATTAGTTACAGTAAAATAGTTTTACGTTGCAGCAATCCATTATCATCGACGCAGTTATCTGCATTATTAATTTCGAATATTTGCGTAAGTTGATGGAAAATACGCAGCGTCTGGGAGAGAAGTGTCAATGATTTCGCCAGATGTATCCCGGAACATCGTAAAATTCCAAAATGAATGAGGCAGTTTAGATTTTGACTGAAAAATGCAAATATTTGATACACCTTCCTTCGTACTGCAGATAATTAATTTAATTTCTCGTAGTAAGTGCGTCACAACTTAGACAGCGGGTAGCATGAGACGGCAAGGCTCCAAGGAACAGTTTAATATTTGTTATTTATGTCTTATGTTCTATAATAAGAACTTATTTTTGTATGTTACGTCAGCATTCAGGAAGACTTTTTGTTAGAAGACTTAATTTGTTGCAGTTTTATATAAGCATTTTTTTATTAGTCGTGTGCTACATTTTGGAAAATCATTTCGTGCGGTTGTATTCAACATAACTTTCGCGTCTGCAGGCCTACAACAAAAAAATAAAATTTCCATTACACCTTAAACATTACAAATATGGTTTTAACGTGTATACCACACTACCGAACTATCTTCGCCTTTTGACAATGTTATTTCGCTCCACTGTAGAAGAAAGCTTTGAAAAAGCAGCTGATCTGGATCTGCAGATCGGGAGACCACCCACCAGGTGCGACCTGGCCGTGGAGAGGTGGGCAATCTGGAGTTGCCTCGTTAGCCGCCAGGCGCTCTTCGCGCCGCGGAGCCGCTCGACGTGCTTTACGCCGCGTGGGCGGCCGCCCGCGAGCGCGCAGCGGCGCAAACGGCACGGCACGGCACGTTCTGTGTCATTTCGCAACAACCAAAACATCAAAGTGAAACAGCAGCAAATTCAGCAATAACAACTTAAAAAGCAACAACAACCTATGATATTGCGATTTCTTTCCAAGCATACAGAGCCTGAAAATAATGCGTGGACATTTGAAGTAATAGTAAGCATTTACGAAATGGATTAACTACATTTAATAAAAAGGCATCACTTTGTTTTTTATTGTAGTATTTCATATTGTTTAAACAGAAATTTACTCTTCATTTGCAGATTTGAATGACAAATAACTGCAGACAAAAATACATATTTCTATCGCTTATAATGAAAAATATTGGCCGTCGCTAAAACGCAAAGAATACCCAATTAAATTCTCCATTTCGCGGCAACAAAGGTTGTTTTTACAAGGTTATTCCAAATGATTGTCCGGGTTTTCAAAAATCATGTACGGGGCAATTGACATAAACTATGAAACTTATTTTTTTGAAAATTGGAAGTTATATACGTACATTACAGATGTGCTCAATATGGGCGCCCTTTGACACTCAACACGTTTTCGTTCTTAGTTTCTTTTAGCAATGCGTGCGAGCGTTCCTCCTGTTTCGGCTCCGTGTGTGTGGCGGCGGTGGTTGTGCGGTCGCTTGTTGTTGGGAAGCCAGGCCGCCGCTGTTGTAGTTACAACCGCCGTCACCGCCACCGCCACCGCCAACTGCACGTTTATTGTCGACACGCTCGTATCCTTCGAGTGCTTTGCGGAAAGCTCCCGTCACGCTGCCCTGCCACGCGAGTGAAACGTCTCGGCTCGCATTAAGGATGGGCTGGAACTGAAGCGAGAAGCGAAGACCCATGTTGCCAGTATTCACTGGGTTATAAAGAATAACCTGCAGTTCGAGGAAATATCCGTGAGACTGTCGCGAGGAAACGCGGTATAGAATTAAATATACAAGGTCGATATTTCATCACAGAATAGTCCTTAAGATTCGTTGTTCACAATTTGTCGCGCTCTTTTCACATTAGTATTGTAAAACAGTATCAGTGATGTGGAAAAAATTTCATGGGAAGAATTTCCTGGTTGTAGGCAAATGTGAAATGTTTCCTCTGAAAACCTGAACTTTTTTTTCCATTTATTATGTATTACGAGGAAAAGTAACTGAATAGGTCTAGTCACTACTACCTAATAAACCGCACAGAAAATATTATTCATATTCAAGAACATAACATACATTTTTTTCAGCGAAGGCACTCTCACAATAACGCGGGTCTAATTCCACTTGGTAGCCCAGTTGTTCATTTCATTTGACTTACGATGGCAGCTAACGACTTCGCTTGAGAGGCAACTATTATTATGCTATATAATATCTAACGAGCCAGCCCCTACTGGCGATTCTAGTCCTACCGTAACGATCACTATTGGTTCGAAAGACTGAACTCAACCAGCATGCATATATCACTGATAGTTGCCATGGGTGACGCCGCAGCTGCAACAGGTTGGTCCCAGGCGAGTAGATCAGCACTGGCGATAAACGGCAGTGTGGACGGGGGGGGGGGGCGCTCCGGTTACCGACGAAGGCGCGCGCGGGACATCTGCATAATTGTCATTATTCATGCGCGGTGGCGGCGGCGCCTTCGGTAGCTGCGCCATTGTCGCGGCGCCCACGCGGGCCCGGGATGGCTTCATTCGCTCCAAAGGGCGCCCCTGCTGCCGCTGACGCCCACAGCAACGGCGCCGCGCCGCGCCGCCGTGTCAACCGCTGTCCGCTTGGTGGGCTGCTGTCCGCTTGGTGGGCTCCCGGCTTCAACTCGATGCGTTCTCCTTCGGCGCGTAACTCCGGATGTCTTTCACTGTTAAGTCGATGCTTCGTACCCGCAAAGATGACTCAGGCCATCAACTGATCTCACTGCAATGCCTCGGATCGGGAGGTCCTGGGGTTCGAGTCCCGTCGGTGGCAGGGATCGAATGCAATCGCAGTTTGGAGAATTCTAGAGCCCGCCTGCTCTATTCAGAAGTTTTCTGTGCTTCCTCCGATCAATACCTGGCGAATGCCTGGTGTAGTGCCCTAACTAACGGGTCACGGACCGCGGGTGATCTTTCCTTCTTGCTTGTCCTATCCTCACTCTTACTTACACCCAATTACATTTACATGCACTACACTACCACACATACCGGGAAACCGGCCGGGAGTTTATAGTGCAACCCAGCTGGGGTACCCGGAATTACTAATCAATCAATCAATCAATCTGTCACGATACGGCATCGATGTTTCGTCTCAGGGACAGTTCTCAGGATTCCTTCTTCATAATGTAGTATAATCGGACTATCTGTACGATCATAAAACAATATCACAGTAGTATATGAATTTTGAGTGGTCGAATTTCTAGCTTGAACACAAATACATGTTTTCTCTGTTCTAAACATTTCTTTGCTTTCATTTCATACGTGTAAGGAGGAAAGCATGCAAATACTCTCAAGTACATCTACTCAAAACTACATAATAAATAGTACAGAACCAATTACCCTCATACAAGAAAATAACACACGTGTTCTGATAATGTTTTCAATGATTGTCATTTCTCGAAGTTACCTCGTTGAATTCATATTAAGAGTCCCATCCCCATTTATCTCATTCAAGAGTAATTCAATTCAGGGATACCCCTATTTTGTTTGCAATGAATAGCGGCGTTCTCCAAGACCACTCCAGGTGCCGCAAGCCCTAGCTATTCTAGACGTCGCGGCGGAGGGCGTGTGGAAAAATTAAGTGGCGGGAGTAATTGATCTCGCGGAGGAAGTTCCAGATGGAGGCGGTGGCATTGCGACTGCTATATAAGGAGCGGAGGCAGGTGCACGGAAGACTTCTTCGTTACATCCGCAGGCATAATTTTACTCAACGGAAGCTAATTGAATGTGGTATTTGTTAATAGGTTATTAGAAAATTGTAAGTTGTTCATATTTTACCTCGGTTACTGGGATCAAGGCTTTTCCTTACACAAGAAGTCAGAGGGTTGAAATTGACTTGTATTACTGGTATTTATTGACTAGTAAAATTTGATGAAAACTGGAAATTTTTTTTTCTAAATTGAATCTAACAAGTTAGAACAGAATGTAGAATAAAAAAGTCAAATTTTATACCTAAACCTTATTTCGATCTGATACCTCGAAAGAGCATTCGCTATTTTTCAGTAAGAGATCTCTGATCACACACGATTAGCAAAGGTGAATCCTAGAAAAAAATCCAGAAAGGTGTAGTAGCTTTTTGCGTGTAGAAGAGAACAGGCGTTTTGAGTCGCTCTGACGTCCTCTGGAGCAAGACCACTCATGCGTCCAGTGCCCGGCTCCCACCCTTCGCGTCGCCCCCGTCTCCCGCCACGGCAGCGGACGCTCTCCCCGTTAACATCGGCGCGTGATTTATGACGTCGTTGGGCGCTTAATGGAGCGGGGCGGGGCGGGGCGGGGTGGGGCGGGGCGGGGTGGGGTGGGGGCGGAGGCGGAGGCGGGCCCCCGCTGCCCGGACCGGTGCTCCGGGGCACCTCCGGGGGCTGCAGGAGCGCGTTTCGCGCAGGAACGTCTCCGAAGGAGAGCTGAAGAAGGGATCTTATGAGGGTCGTCTAGAATGCAACACATTTAACTGCTTGATGTTGATATTGTATTCTATGGCTCACTCTGTGGATGTAGGACAAAATTTCGCATTAAAGAAACACAAAAATCTTTTAAATACTAAGTAAATATTTATTCTAGTTTTTCCAGTAAAGGGAATCTTTTATATTATATAGTTTGCTAAACACCATGTTCCAGTCTATTTTCAAAAAGAGATATTACAATTCAACCTTTGTTCGTTTTAGTTATGACTACGCTCTTGACATTGCCTCTTATCAAGTTCAAAATTCCAAATACCCTGAAGTGCATGAAGTGTGCTATTTGAACCTGAAAGTAAGCGCATAATAGTTCATTTTTTATATTAAACTTTTTCTTGACTGATTTGTTTGTTAGGTATGTTTTCATTGCGCCGAATTATTTGTCAGAACCCATTCATTGTTAAATCGTTTGATTCAAAACAACTTCGAAATTTCTGACGTCTGTATCTGTTTATATCTCCGATGTGCTCGTCTGAAGGCCGCAGCTCTCTCATCCGTACTTCTTTTACCTCTGCATTCTCCCATCAATCCTGACAACGCTTTGACCTGCTGTTTGGAGCCCGATCTCGTCCGCTGCAGGGATCGATTATCCGTGCGCGAACGCTGAAATATGCGCGAGTCGTTGTCATGACAGACGCGTAAAGGAAGTAGCAATCCATTGGGTTCTTAATCGGACCTGGGTCGCCCAATTTGTCGAGTGCCTTCGATACGATCTTGGAAGACGCAAGTAGCTAAGGGAGCCCGTCAGCCACCGATAATAGGTGTTAAGAAAAACTGGTTCAATCCCCGAGGCAGGGCACGGAATGCAGAATGCCTCAACATGGCGTCGGAAGCGCGGCGCCTGTTTCCTTACGGGGCTGCGAGGAAGGAACAGGTAATTGAAAGTTTTCCAAGAAATCGGGCTGATCTCATTAGTCGTTAATGTTTATGTAAACCACATACGTGGCTCATGACGGGCTCAATTGTGTCTTGAGCTGCACAGACCTTCAAGAAATGGTTAGCGCTCACTCAAACATGTTCTGCAGTAAAAGAGTACTGCGGCTACATGCTACACAACCACAACTCAAGAAAAGAGCTAGTACATGAGTTAACTAGTAATGCTATGATTCCTAAACTTTTTTATTTCTAAAACGTGAAATACTATTGCTCATGTACTCCTACTGTACTGTTTAAATAACTAAATCTTGTAGATATTTTACACAAAAACTGCATGTAGGCCCTATGAAACGAAGTGCTCTGGAAAAGGTGACATTCGTTGCATGGATTCTCGATATTTTAAAATTAAAGATATTTATTCTTCAAAGTAGATTTATTAGAAATATCCAAGAATATTTTTATAATTGAGTCAATGAGAACATTCTTTTCCCTCAGAACAATATCATTTGATACAGATCTATTCATTGAATCTTTACGCTCCCCAATCGCTCATCACTTCTGCAAACAGTATCATTCCGACCGCCAGCCGGTACAACAACTCGCGTCGTAGCGACCTCACCTTGCGGCGCCTTCGGTTATGCAACGTTCGGGTTCCCATGTCCTCGGCGGCTCCCGCTGCCGCTACGAGAACCTTGTTAACGGCGAAAAAATAAAGTACGCCCGTTAAAAAATCGCTCGTCCCCTGCGTTTTAGTGCGCGGCGCGACCGCCCAAGAGGGCGCAGGCGCGGGGGCGAACGCCGTGTGCGCGGGCGGCGCAACCATTACCGTAACTCCCCGATGAGAACTGTACGTCGTTCCTGTCCTCGCTGCTCCCGCCGGAGAGGAAACGAGAGAACACGGGATGAAGAGGAGGAGGAGAAGGAGGTGGAGGGTGGTACACCCAACGACTCTAGTGGCCGTCGCATCCTTCTATCCTGCTCGCTCCAGTTAGTTCACCTGCCTCTCGTATACTGGATTCGCACTTCTGACCTGTGTCTGCCCTGTGTTTCGCTTCAGTTACATCGTCGTTGCGCTGTCACCGTGGATGCTTCCGTGATCATTCGACCATGAAAACTTTTAGTCTTTTGTTGGCGATTGCTTTTTTTAATGTTACAACCTTTAAAGTTTCTGCTCTCAGAGTTACATTGTTTCAATTTTTAAGAACACAATCTCATACTTCATCTTTCACTCCTTCCACGTTCGTATCTATGTACCTTTGTTTTTCCACCGTTAGAATGATTCTTCGACTGTTAACAGCCTTCAAACCGCTTTGTATGTACACTTCTCTTTTTAGCTACTTTTGCTCAGAGTTCCATTCACGTTCAAAGCTACTCGTTCTTCACTACGCCAACTTTCTCCTCTCTTCCGGCTTCTTCCCGTCGCGTCGCCTTGCCCTACGCCCCCGCGCGTGCCCTCCCGCCCTCCGCCGCCGCGTCCCACCCCCCTGCACTCCCCTCGGCGCGCCTCCCGCGCCCTCCGACGCCGTCGCGGCGGCCTATCTGCACACGCGGAGCCCGAGCGCGCACTTAATTGGCACACATTTAAATGCACAAGCACGGCCGCCTTTTTTTCCGCGCGCCGCGTCTTCCTCTCCGTGCTGCGTCGTGCTCCCTCCCCCCCCCCGCCCCGCCCCCTCACCAGGCAAACCGCCTCTGCTACATAATTCCGCCGCCGTCGCCCCCGCGCCCCGCCCCCGCCCGCTCACCTGGCGCGCAGGGGCTGCGCAAAACAGGCGCCTGGCGCGACGCCCGCCGCCTCCAGGCGCCAGGGAACTCTGTGTCAATGTGTGCTTCCTGTAACGTTGAAATGTAGTTTTGATCTACAACTATTTTAGAACATTTATGTCGTTATCGCATCAAACGTTCACATTTTGGGGAAAAAAATCATTGCACAGATTGTAACAATATGTATATTTATATGTTAATTTTGTTTGACGAATTAACAATGAACAATGACAGTTTTTGAATTTAAGGCCAGTAGCTTAAAAAAAACGTAACTAGTTCTAGTCTGATACATCTTGCTTCTTCATCTAAGTCTCTCCCCATTGGCACCAGTGGCTGCTGAGTGCTAGCAACAGATTTTATGTTGGTAGCACGAGCCACAGCTTGTAACAAAAGAAAATGTTAATTGCGAACTCGCCACAATCAGAACAGAAGCTGGAAGTGTTGTCCCCTTCACTTGTTTCCCAGTGATCTGGTTGCTATGGACATAATTTTTACTAGGAGACCATTATTCGGTTCGGTGCGGAAGTACTTTCGTGGCGCACAGTACAATTGTTTCGTAATTCATTATAATTGAACATTGTAATACATTACTTATTCCATGAACGAGCTCTAATGAAACAAATTCTTAGATGCACTGCCACATTTAATTTTTAACTCATTCTTTATGTCATGTGTTTCAACGTTGAGAACAATTTGTTTCCAACTCTCAACTAGCAACTATTGCTTAAGTTAAACTTGAAGTTGCAACTTCAGTCTTGCTTCCATGCGCAAAATCATCCGCTTTTACAGGATTCTCCGGATTTAGAGCTATGACATTCACATCGTCTCTTCTCGTAATTACGGTGGTATTTATTAATCGTAAGCACACCCCGCCATTAGAGCCCTCATTAAAGATGCTCTTTGTCAAGCGGGTTTGTCCATACCTCGGGCAGGACATTTGAATAAGTGCCTAAACATTTCATTATTTTGAATTATGCACTTACAGATCCAGGAAACAGGTTTTCGGTTAAGTGAAACGAGCCCTCGCGACGGTTTAGAATTTCAGATTTCTTCTTTTTTAAACAGATTTATGGAGATTCGTCGCGCCGCGTGGAAATACCAGCGGAGTGAGTTATTGCTCTTCCTCGGGTACATCGGGAATCGAGTAAATAGGCGAACGTCTTTGCAAATGATGCGTGCTTTCTCTCGCCGGTGGGCGCAAGCGATCGTGCCCTAGCAAGTACGCGAGGCAGGGAAAGGAGGAATGGCAGGAACTCGCCCGGGCAGAAGGCAAAGGGGAGGGAGAAGAGAAATAACGTGCATGGACAGGCAGATAGCGCGTGGTGACGTCGCCTGAGATGTGAACGCACGGCGCGGCGCGGTGCGGGCGCGCGGTCGCGACATTCCTAGATCTCGTTAGAGCTGTGGACTTGGCGAGCCGTCGCCGGCGCGTCGCGTCGTCTAGCGCACACGTGTGCCGGCGCGCCAGTCGCCCGAGGCGTCTCGTTTCTCCCCTGGCGGACGAGCGACGCCGCCTGTCGGGGCCTCCGCTGAATGTGAGCTTGCGCGCTGGGCCGCCTGGCTGTCTGGAACTAGTTAGCGTGACATTTATAGGAAAGGGACGCCTTCCTGACCGGTCGCGCTTTTTTGCCGCCCCCGCGCGCCGTCCAAGGAGAGTTTCCAAACTGCAGAAATAAAATGCTTACGGAACCGTGTCATTGACGACCGAAAACACTCGCTAAACACGTCCGACCCAACAATAAACTCCGCACGATACTGCCGCGACAGTACGGTTCCTTCCGCAAAATATATCGACGTTATTGACAGATCCCCATTGGAGCCAGCCGGTCGACAACGATCTCGTTTGAAATATGATGCTCGCCTGACGCTCGAAGTTGACGGATTGTACAATATGAAAGGTCTACCCGGCATGGAGGCGCCGGCCGGGTCGCATCTTCTTGTGACGTACCACCGCCGGTGACGTCATATCCTCCCAGGTAACTTGTCATGCTTTCTTGTACGCAGTGCGCGAGCGCCGCCGCCAGAGCTGCCTCCGCGGCGAGCGCGATAGCATCGTACACGGCCCCCCAGCGACGAAGCAGCGCCGCGCCGCGACCGCATGCGAAACGTTTCGCTTCTTCTCTTCTCCGCCCGTGCGCGCGGGGCTCGTTTTAATATGGAAAAAAGGAGGCGGAGCCGGAGAAGACTCCTCCAGAGCTCCATCTCTCAGAACTGCCTTCTTCTCACGTGAAGAGAGAGACCCCGCGCGCGCTCGCACACAAAAAAAGGGAGACTGCGCCTTGTGGCTTTTTTGTGCGGCAATCGGCAGGAGGAAGCGAAGTCCTCCCGGACTTTACAGTTGCGACGCGGGCGCGGCGAGGAAGCGGGCGAGGAGGGTGCCATCAAACTCCCATCAAAGCGCCGGCCGGTGGGCGGGCGGGCGAGGCCCGGGCCCGCCCCCGCCCACACCCCGCTCTCGTCCTGTCTGCTGTCACGGGCCGAGGCAAAAGCAGGCGCACGGAATCTTTTATTCCCGGGTCGAGCCCGCTCGACCTATGTTAAACGCGTTGGGAAGAAAAAGTTGCGCGCGCGCGGAGGGAATACCCAATTACAGACGTGCGCAGCGCGCGCGGGTCTGGCGACGCGTGCGTCGCAGCCTGGTCGGCGGATCGCGGGATCGTTACGCGGGCGACGCTGGGCGTTGCGGCGCTAGCACCTGTTGATTCCCGCACGCTCCACAGACGCGCTCGCCGCACAATGGAAAACGCCCGCCAGCGCCGGCGCGCCGTTGCCGCCGCCGTCGCTGCAGCCTGTTTTACAGCCCCCGGGTGTAAAATATGGACCAAGGTCGTAATTTCTCCGGACTGTCTCCGGGCCGCGTTCGCTCGCTCGCTCCTGAAGTCCGCGGGGCGCGCGTTCGCGAAGGCGCGTTCGGCGCTCCGGGCGCGCGGCGCTGTGCTGCCCCGCGGACGCTCCCGTTCCCACGCTTTGCACAAACGACCGTGTGTTGAAGGAGCATTCCTGCGGTTGATGGGCATCTGTCCGTCTTACGGTGCGTTTCAGGAACGGTGTCGTAAAATGGAATGGTTGCAGACGTCCATTAAGCACGCCTGTTTACTTTATCAGGACAGCTTCATGATTTTGCTATTTACAAAAACGCTTCGTATGTGAAAATCAATTATTGCTTTCGAGAATTCAGTAGTTTTATGTGGATTTTCGGAGAATTTTGACATTTATTACAATTTTTCATGGCACTAGTGGCAAGAAACTACTCTCATTTGTATTTAATAAGCTGCGGCAACCTGGCGTTATCCCTACCCGGTAAGGTTTAGCAACCACCCACAGACCGGCAAAAATGCACCGCGTTGCTGGGTTCCAAAGAAAATTTCGCAGCTTAGCCAAATTAGGGATGTTATTCTGGGATCACGAATCCCTTTTTTCGGTGTTGCGTAAATGATAGTGCTAAATTAGAAAGCAATTGCTTCAGTGATTTAAAAGTGGTTTTGGATCGAACATAACTTTGTTTTTTGTGTATTTAGATTTACTGGACTCAAAATTTGTGCCTATGTAAAAGAATGTGTCAGTTAATAATATGTAAAACATTTATTGGTGTATTTGTTAATCTTTATTCTGGTACAAAAGATCAAATCAGCGATAGAAACAATATTTGGAAATTAGTCAAGTTTTTTTTTCGCAGAATTTTTTGTTCTGTAAGGGTGGCAGCAGTCTTCGTCGCAGGAAATGCCAGGGTTAGTTGATCTCGCATTTTACCTTTTGTGCAAGCATTAAAATCAAGAAGTGGTCGCTTGAAATCCATTGTGGCTTCGGTAGCCTCTGCAGCCGTCGTCGTGAGTTACGGTGACGTCTTGAAAGCTTGAGGTGGAGCTAAGAGGCGCCACGAGGTGGCACCGGCAATCCCCGATGATTGGTTTCTCCCTTTCAAGAGAACCCGCATCTGGCGGTTTCGAAGGGTTTTCGAGTGCGTTGAACCTTTCTAACGGAAATTGGCCGGCCTGTTGTAGCGGTAGGAGAAATTAAATATCCATTTGAAGATTATTTCTAAGGAAATAGAAGGTGAAGGAAGTATCATTACTCTTACGTGGCGCTACCTGAGGAATAACACTAAGTCGATTTGAAGACTTCATCTCGTCAAGTGACATACTGGAACATCTTATTTATATTTATTTCATTTGAAATGCCATTAGTTTGTTTTAGATACGGTTTTTCGTAAGGAAATCTTTATTAACAGGAAACATGATGTAATTCGATTATGAGGTCAGGTAAATTGATGAATTTCATTGTAATGACCGTTTTAAGTAATGTGAAATTAAATACAAATGGTTATTACAAGCCATTTATAGAATATTAAAGGTCACTTTACAAGAATATTAAAAACTAATTAGCTTATAATTACTAAATGATTATCAAGATATTTAATTACATGTTATATTGTAGAACTGAACATTATTATTATTTCAGTCATTCGTTAAAATGCATTTATGAAGCTCTGGGAAAAATATATTTCAGTGCAGAAGTATTAATACATTAAAAAGGTGTTTCATGTTCGAAATGGTAACTACAAATTCTGAAGCATTTTTTTTCTTCATTAAGAACTGCTCTTCATAACGGAATTTCAGACCCCCCGGGGGGGGGATCGCCATAGCCCGTATTTACGTAGCCCATCACCAGGCGAGACACGGCGACGAAATCCAAGGGACACCGGCGCGCCCTCGGAGCGGGGCCCCGATGGTTATCTGAGCGCCCGCGTGGATGTGGGCCTCGGCCACGGCCGGCGCGGCGCGGACAAAGCTGCGTCCGCGGCTGCGGGGTTTACGACGACCAGCGCTTGGACTTCAAAAAGACGACGCTGGCGGCGGAGGCGGAGGCTCAAGGGCGCTCTTGACACCTCCAGCCGCTATCGCCTCTCATCTTCACCTGGCGGCGACCCGGCACCGCGCGCGCCCTCGCTACCGGTTGCCGGCGGCCTTACACCGCCGACGTGGAAGCACTGCTGTTAACGGCTCTCCGCTCGGGTCCCGAGGGTGGAGTTGGTTGCTAGCGGCGTTTGTGAACACTATGGTATTACGTGTACCTCTGCGTGGATTTCTTGTGCTAATGTTTGTTGGACGTGAATAAGTGATCTTCAGCGTACGCTCATAAATTCTGGCTGTTGCGTTACGTGTCGATTATGCAAGTCGGTATGTATCTACCGGCACGAGAAAAGGCTATCTATATATCTGTGTTTTTCTCCGATCGTAACTCGTTGACACTGGCGGCGACCCAGCTGGAATCGAGCGCATTGCGTGGCGTAGGTGGGCATCCCTTGGCGAGAGGCGGGAGGGGTTTGGACGGCCCTGATGCGGCGTGAGAGCGCAAGGCGTGCGCGCCCGGCGGTGGTGGTACCTGCCCCCACCCGCCGCGCCCTTCCCGCTCCGCCCCCGCCCCCCGCTCTCGCCCCGCCCCCGCGGGATGCTGCGGTGACGTCATGCGCCTGACATCAGCGCCGCCCCGGGGGGCCAGCGGGGCGGCCGGCCCAAGAATGCTGGCCGCGCGAGCCGCCTCAACCACCACCGTCTCCTCCCACACCACCTCCGCTTCCTTTGCCGTCTCCACCACCACCACCTCCACTGCCGCGCGGCGCCGTCGCCAGAGCCCGCTCATGCTCAGCCTTCTCATCTTTGCAACCATCACCACCACCCCACACCAGTTCCACCTTTCTTGCCAAAATGCAACTTCCTTAAACGCTCACAGCATCGCAAAGTACCCACATAACTGGTCAGTTTTTTAGTGCTATTGATGCCGGCAGTGTCTTTGCGGTAATCACCACTAGTACCCCATTCTCCATCAAACCATTGTGCCGCATTGCATTCCCCCTGAGCCCATTATCGTTCCAGTAATGCGACCCGACCACTATAACGCCAATCGACGCGGTCTCCAAACCGCGGAAATTCCGTTAAGTAGAAACGTGTTATTCTTCAGAATTTTCGCAACTTTAATACTGATCGATAAAATTATCAAAACTCTATAATCTTATTTATTAGACTGAACTATGCAAAAAAGGAGAATTCCTAAGTATAAACACGGCTCAGTGAAAATTTTACTCAATAAATTAACTGACCTTTCCACCTCTTTCAAGCTGAAGCGAAAATCATAATACAGAATCACGCATTCAATTCCAATAGAAGAACCTACTTCCTTCTCAATGCTTCTTTCATTGATGCCCAACATTTGCAGAACTTAAAAGGCAGAACAAGAATCCCCAACTAAACCAGCCGACAATCTGGTAAGCGGAAATCCTCTAAGTCAATAAATTCACAGGTATCTTTCCAACACTTCAGAATAAAACAGAAAATGAGAATGCAAACTCCGCATTGAACTGTCAGCGGGAAAGTTACGACGGAAGCGGGTTAACATTTCCGTGGGCACGAGATGACGCAGGCGGAACGAATGGACAAGCGCACGGACAAGCCCGGTTTGGCCACCCCGCGGCCGCCGCCGCCTCTCGCGGCCGCGCTGTAAACTCGGATATTTGAATATCAATGCGGTGTGGTCGTCTGGACTCGCACCCCGGAATGTGCACCTCGGCGGCGCCGGCGCTGCAACGATGAGATCTCCCTTCTTCCCGGACTTCCCCTCCCTGCCCGCCACGTGGACAGTATCGCGACCACGATTTGACGAGCGATTCGTCGAATGGGGTTAATGTAGGAAACTGAATTGGTGATGCTATATTGCATGTCTTACGGAACCTTTAAAATGAGTCACGGCGCAAGTCAGAAAACTCGCTTTGGGATTGTGAATAACTCTGCAAGGGGGCGGTGTTTGTGATTAACATTATATGGATTGCCTTTCCGTGTCGATTATTTACAATACAGTAGCAGTAAATGATTTATTGACCAACGATTCTGCAAGCATTGATAAAGGAGAGCAGGGGATGGGTTTTGCGAAAACTAAGAATAAATGATTCAGTGTAGTGCTGTTGAGCACTCACGTATATGTCCAAAACATCTTTCCAATTTTGAAATGAAAACAGGGTTGCTTAAAGCCATGTCTCACTTAATCGATTTCAAGTTGTCATTAGACTTTTTGTATTCTTCGATCCAAATAAATTAAAGTTGCTACACTGTCTGCACGTTTCTCGTGAGAGCGTTAGTTTTCCAGGAAAGACATTTTATGAAAACACGCTTTCCTTGTTCAGACAACGGACTTACTACTTGCATTCGGCTTCTCCCATTCCCCTACCACGTTCAGGGAAGTGGATACTCCGGACCCAGCCTGTACCAGTCGCGCGTCTATTCGTCCGCTCCCACCCCTTGAGACCGGTCTGTGGCCTTGCGCACCGCCAGCGGCCCCCGACCCTCCTTACGGGAGCACGGCGCAAGGCGCGCTCTCCAGCGCCGACGCGAGCTCTCCAGCTCCGCGTACGGCCGGCGGCGCGGCGCCCGGCGCTCGCCACTCGCGGCGCCGCCCGTCCGCCCTCACGCCGACGCCCCGCCCCCGCCCCCCCCGCCCCGCCCCGCCCCGCCATCATGCCACGCCCGCCACGCCCCCTGCCCGCCACGCCCGCCCTGCCCCGCCCCGCTCTGCGCCACCCCCGCCCCTCTGTGCCGCCCCGCTCTGCCCTGCCCGCCCCATCGTCCCCGTCCTGCACCGCCCCGCTCGCTCCGACCCGCCCTCCCCGCCCCGCCCCATCGTCCCCGTCCTGCATCCCGCCCCATCGTCCCGCCCTGCACCGCCCCGCCCCGCTCTATCGTCCCATCGCCCCGCCCGCCCCCCGCCCCCCCGTGCCATCGTCCCCGTCCTGCACCGCCCCGCCCCGCTCCGGCCGCACACACTCCAGCGCGCCGCGGCGTCGTGCCTCTCGCCGCCCGCCAACAGGTGTTTGCCGGGCACTCGCGCGCGTCTCGAGGGCCACGAGTTTGAACCGGGGCGCACCTGCCGGCGCACCTGCCGGCGCAGCCGCCGCAGCGACGGCCTCGCGCTGTTTGCGTACGGAGTTCGGTCCCGCTCGCCGGCCATTCATGGGCGCCCCGCCCCCGCGCTGCACAGCGCAGTGGGTCCAACGGCATCTCAAGCGCCGAGAGCGGGCTTTCCTCTACTTCGCAACAAATCTAATATCGAAAGTTATATCGATTAAAGTTAAATCGACTCGCTTTATTTTTCTTGTTTTCCAAGCCTTTGAATTCTTAACGACAACTTGACTAGAATGAAATTCTCACACCAACTTGCAGCAATATTTTCTTTCTCAAAAGAAAGGAATTCAGCAAATTCATCTCGTTCCATGTTCCCTACTACTAGTTTTATTTAGTTCTATAGTTCAATTTGTCATATACGAAAATAACGCACTCGCCAAGCCATTAACAGCAAATGACAGCGGTAGATAAGTGCACTATATGTTGGCATCTTTAAAATATCTTTCGTAAAGCTAAGAGTCTATTAAATCTCTGTCTCTTTATCAACGTTTCGCTTTTGCTAGTCCGTGATTTCCCCGATTGTTTTCTTGTTTTTCATAATCCTTTCTAGTTTTTTTGTGTGTGCTCGTTTCGGACGAATTGGGCCCACTGCGCGCCTCCGGCGTCACCCCGCCCCCACGCTCAATGCCGCGTTCTGTGGCCATCGGTCGTTCACGAGCGCGTGGAGCTGCGTCGGTCAACACTCCAGCCCGCCGCCGCCGCCGCTCGGCGTCCAGGCGCAACCGGTGAAAGGGTTTCGCGCACAGGAAGCTTTGAGAGGGAAACAGGCCGTCGACTGTTGCCCGGACCGGGAGGTTTCGCTGCCAGAGTATCTAAATCGCACGGTTGTAATTTATTCGCTTTTCAATCGCGACGGAGGAGACACGCTGGGTATTCCCGCTAAGGCAGACTTTGCCCGATCCCCGTGTGTTGTAGCGTCCGTGCGTTCGACGTCAATTCACTGGTGTTCTGAGCCGTGTTTATCTTGTTGCTGTATAAACGCATTTCTTGACTTGGAAATAAGGTTTCGATTCATTCAAATGCTCATTGAAGAGGCATGATCGTATGTGTATGACTAAGCATACATTTTATTCCGATGTTGCGAGCGTGGTGCCAGTGCGTCTTCAGATGTTGATTTTGTAGTCTTAGTCAGAGGTCTTGTTTGGCGTTAAAGGAAGAGTTTATCTCATTTTTTAGGTTTTCTCTGATTACAATTTATTTCTCGTATCACTTCTGCATTATTCAGTTCTTTGGCAGTTATACTAATGAATTTTCTCTTCTCAAACTTGGAATTTTTTAATCTTAATTTTAGCGCCCACTTTCCTTGGTCACATATGTGAGCAAGAGATCATCAGTTGAATGTAGTCTTGGAATGTATATATTTCCTTCAAAATACATACTAACGCACTAACTGGCATTTAAAAAAGTGTTGACAATAGACAATCGACAAAGACTACAAACCATAGACTGCAAACAGAGCTAATTTATATGAAGAGTGTCCAAGGTAACATTAAGAAGTTGTTTATTCGATTTTTCATTGAACTCACATTAACATTCCGAAAGTATTGTGGACTGCCGAGACATCTCGACACTTGTTTGACATTCCTAGAATGCCTGGAACATCTGACAAACCTCAACAAACGCATTTTGCAAGTCAAATCGCTGAAGAACTATAAATTAACACATAGTTACCGCTGCGACCGACAAACTCGAATCCCGCTGCGTTGCCGAGTGCGTCGGCGCGGGGGCAGGCCACTTCGCAGGCGTGCGCTCGCGCGGGTCTCCGCGAAGGCGGCGGCGGCGGCGGGGGCGCGGCGGGGGCGGCGGGCGCCCGCGCAAAGGTCGCGGGGTCGCGCAAGCGCGAAGGCCGCTGGCGAGCGCGGCCGAGCGGCGCTGCCTTGGAGGCGGCTCGCGGCGCGGCCCGTCCGCCGCCTTCCTCGGAATCTCCTCTCCTCTCTCCCCTTTCACGCCTTTGATGTCTCGACATCTCGGAGTGGGCTACGGTCTGCCGAATTTTTTGGCATCTACCGTGTCGCCCTGCCACCCGTTGATAGTCCACCCCCAGCCCCCAATTACACTTTCAATCCCAGAATCTTTTGAATGTCAAGAATTGCCACTACTACGCCACTACATTACAAAAATTACTGATACTACGTTTAAAACAATTTTAAACGTAGTAGCAGCAATTTCTTGTAGTGAGGACTGTCGTAGACGATAAATTGCGAAAACGAGGATGCGTCCTCCCTGAAAAAGGAGTCATTTGGGGGGGGGGGATAATATCCCAGATTAGCTAGAGCCATTTGAAATATTATAAAGATTTCTGAAACGCCCATATTTTCGCGAAATTACTACTTATAATAGAAATCATTTTAATTTTTTCTATCGACAATTTCGTGTATAGGTTTTTAATTTCCATTAAACCAATGTAATTATTCATTTTTGATGCTAATAAATCTTAACAAATGAGTAGCTGCCTTCACGTCACTTCCGTTCTGTTACTCAAATGCGACACTTTCTACTAGGGAGATAAAAGTGCCCCATACCTCCTACCCCTACTCCTGTTCTCTGCATCCGACAAAGAAACTTGAGCCGGACAGTTAGCGTCTGCGGCTGCCCGACCGCGTTGTCTTGGCAAGTTTACAACAGCTGTGGTTGCGGACCTCTGCCTCCAAACGGCCACTGTGGTTCGTCGCGTATGCGGATGTTAAAATCTCCAGGTCGCAGATGCAGATCTCTCTCTTGAGACACCATTAATCCCAACAGGGCGGAAAGTAATGTTGAAATTCGGTAATAATTAAATGAAGGTGAACGTGTGCCATTTGCTGAAACAACGCAATTTTTAATTTAAGACATCGATGTCAATTTTACATAGTTTTATGTATGTGACGACAAGTTAGTGCCAATTTGCGTGTGCTGAGTGTGACGGCACATAAGTATCCCGTGTTTTTTTTTTATTCGACCCTGCATATTCATGAAACTTACAGGTTTATTTTATTAATTATTACACATCCTTGCATTAACGATGACTAATTTGGTTGTTTGCAGCGGTGCAACGGGGTCGAGTACCCCCCACGCAGCCGACGGGGCTGCCCGGCCAGTTCGCCATCACCAACGGCGACGTGTCGTCGGCTGTGATGGCGGCGGGCATGAACGGCCATTCCTACCTGTCGTCCTACATCTCGCTACTGCTGCGCGCAGAGCCCTACCCAACGTCCCGCTACGGCCAGTGTATGCAGCCTAACAACATCATGGGCATCGACAATATCTGCGAGCTCGCGGCGCGACTGCTCTTCTCGGCGGTCGAGTGGGCGCGCAACATCCCCTTCTTCCCCGACCTGCAGGTGAGTTAGCGCGGTCCACTGGGTTACGTGGCTTCTGAACTCACATGCAACCACGATAAGACCTCCAACAGTCTCACTAAGCGATCTATTACCGCCAAAAGGTCATAATTCCTAGTTTTCTACAACATAATACATACTTCGCATTTGTATTTTCATTCAAAATAAGGCAAGGTCATTGGTGGTATATCTAGTCAATAATCACTTCTTCTCCTCTACTGGTACATGTACTAAATATTACCCATGTTACTCATTAAACTGCTTGCGAAGTCATGTTTAGTATATTTGTGGCGATACAACTAATAAGAACATATACATTCTTTAAGTACTTATAATAAGCGACAAATAGAAGTTTCACACCAACCGACACAGTAGAGTGCGAATATTTACATTTTAAAATTGATGTTCAGGGCATCTTCTGTAGGAAACTTATAGAGTTCAGTATTTTTGTCGATGTGCGTTTTGATAGGTGCAATACTTCATTCGTTCTTCATTGCTAAAACGATTTTGTCAAACGAAGTAGTTCCAGTTTATTCTCCATTTAAACGCTTCTGCCCATAACCAATCAAAATGCCTCTTCTGGG
Organism: Teleogryllus occipitalis; assembly: GCA_011170035.1. Taxonomy (NCBI): domain Eukaryota; kingdom Metazoa; phylum Arthropoda; class Insecta; order Orthoptera; family Gryllidae; genus Teleogryllus; species Teleogryllus occipitalis. The sequence goes on from BLKR01000061.1 coordinate 629,685, forward strand.
GACTCTTAAACGATTCCATTTTTTGTGAAGCAATTACTTTTTTCGTTCCATTAATTATTGTGCAATAAAATGAGACAAGTTATTGATAGCACATTGCTGACTTGAATGCCCTTTTCTGAGTCCAGAAGTAATTAGCACTGATTACGGGGAACGTGTGTTTTCCATCAGATATAAGGTAGTTACTATTGTTTCAATTTGATTTATCTATTAATAAATTGTACAATTTAGGCACCTATGTTGTCCATATATGTCTTAAATACTACGCACGTAGTTAACTCTCAACGATGAGAATTGATTCAAACGTTTTTTCTCTAGCCCCGATCTGTTCGTATCAGCAGGCCGCGTCAAACCTCCCAGCGCAGGTGACATAAAATCTAAAACGGGGCTCGTAATGGGTCACATTAAATAATCTATAAAGTCGGTAATAAGCGATTTAGTTCGTCCCGAGGGCGCTTGTCTTTTCAAGCCATTAGGCGTTTCCAAACCGGCCTGCGTGGCCTCCCACGGCGACGGCTGTTAATGCGACGTTCGTATGCATGAGAGGTGGCGAGGACGGGGCGGCGCCGGCGTCGATGGAGGCGGGGCCTTCCGGCGAGTCGCGAACCGAACCCCGGGTAGCTTCGGCGCGTCCCGTAAGAAGCGGCGTGGAGGCGGCGGCGGCGGCGGCGGCGGCGGCGGCGCGCCGTGGGCGGAGGTCACGCGGTTGCCTCCGTCGCCGCGAGGTCTCGCGTTTCTCACGTGAACCGGAAAGAGCAGCAGCGGCGGCGGCCACGTGTTCAGGGCGGCGGTCTCAACGAATTATAATAACCCTGCCCCCTGGCGTCTCTTTTATGACGAGCGAACCGGGATTCTGGTAGATTTTGAAAGAGTTATTGCGAAGAGTCATGCAAGGAAGATTGCAGTGAGTCGATTTCATTCGCTTTCTTATGCATATGTGTTACACAATGTAGTTGGCGTAGTACTATTGTAATTGTGTTGACGTTTCTATGCAGTTACACATTATACGCGTGAATGGTGAACACTGTCAGAACATATTACAAAATTTAAACAAATTCATATATTTACAATCCATTCACTAGGGAAATATACTTTTGAATATTCCAAGATACACAAGTGAAGTATATAAGTAAATACTCCAAGAACCAGTAGATTCCATGAATTTCATGAAATTAATAAGCAGAAGCCGTATTTAATTATGCTTAATTCGAGAGAAATAGGACAATTAATAGCGTTCTTCACAATGTATGTGGTATGTCTGTCCATTAAGATGCAGTGAATTAACAATGTTCTATACTATTATTAAAATAATTACTCTCGTTTCATGCAAAATTAAAATATTTTAGGAAATTCTTTAATTTCCATTTCAAGACATTTGGAATTGCGTATCTTGACGCGAACCTCCTGAAACATCACTCGCCAAATTGGCTCCAATTCCGATCGTCACCATAACCTCCAGCCGGCGTTGACTGCGCGTGGGTTCGCTGCATCTGCTGGGCGGGGCGCGTTGCTGCGTGCCGGTGCGTCCGCCTCGCCTCGCCTCGCGCCTCCCTGCCCGCTAATTGCGCCGCGCTCGCCCGCCGCTCGCCGCCCTTCAACGCGCCGCGATCACGTCGTGTGTAGACACCCATAAAACACGCCCGTACGAGAATGTTTCGTTTCTTAAGCATCGAGGATTGTGACGAGTCGGCACGGGCCCGTAACAGGGACCGGAATTCCATTACGGATGCCGCCTGATGGTGCGGCGCGGAGAGAAGTGAAGGTGTGAGGCGCGGGAGGGCAGGTTCGGGACGGGGTGCTGAGCGGAGTGGGGCCAGACGGGGTGGGAGGGGGCGGGGCCGGGCGCAGCTGGGCCGCAGTGGCCGTGCGGGTACAATCCAAGACGGCGGTTCCTGGAACCTCGCGAGAGCGCGCGCACGCACACACATACACACACACGTACGCCCGCGATTGATGCGCCGTCGAATGAATGCAGGCGCCTCGCAGAGGTCGTGATGGATTAATTACCCGCAGAGCAGCTCTCACCTTCGCCCTCTCCGCTCCTCTGACTCTTCCCAGCCCACCTCTCGGCTGGGAGGCCGCCCGCGCACTTCTCTGCCCCGCCCATCCGCCCGCCTTCCACATCGGCGCCCCGTTCGTTCAGCAAGCTGCTGCCTCCCGCCGCCTTCCCCCGTCCACGAAGGCGAGTGTACGGACGCGCCGCGGACAGGTTTTTAAACGAGGGAATTCCATTAAAAAAGTTCTCAATGTAAATCCGGTATGCAGCCCGTAGTACGTGACTCCGCCGCTAGGGTCGCCGTGGTGGCGCCGGGGTCGTCCTCTCGTGGCCTCTGCGCTTCCATTCGCCCCCGCCGCCGCTTCTTCTCTCGCTCTTTTCCTCCGCGTCCTCTGTGAACTCCTCTTCCTCTTGCTCGCGTCTGCCGCCATCGAGCCGCCCCCCTCCCGCGGTCAATCGCCGTTTTCAGTCGATTACGGGCATTAGCGCCGCGCCGCCTCGCGCCGGCGACAGGGCTGTTGACTCTGGAGGTCGGATCCCTTTCGCCGCGCCGCACGGTGGTGCATTTTCCCGAAATCCTGGCCAAAACCTCAAAAATGAAATCGCGTTTACTGAACTTTTGCAAATACTACGACACACTGTATACTTGGGGGCATCTGTTTCTGCCCACTTCGTGTCTCTGGGTCAATTCCCCTGGCACCAGTATTCACCCGAACTTACCCTTCGCGGCGTTCGGTAGACCTGCAGTGCGAGAGTAACACAGAGAGACCGTCTTTATTTGTAAGTGGTGGCCATACAAAGTTGTGCAGAGAAAACTGGCAGTATGGATTCTCTTCCTGAAGGTTTGTAGAGTATTTTCATGTTAGTTTTATAATGCATTAATGCATAATACCGACGTGGGATGAAATATAAAAATGCATGAAATTAATACAATAATTTTAATTACTCATAAGTTCACGTAGGCTGAAAGTTACCAATTTCGCGGAATTCCGCAATGTTTCTAATTTCATTTAGTAGCTGAATCTATCCTCTTTCGAATCCAGTTATAAAATCATGCCCCAACTTGCCCCATTAGTAAATACAAAGAATTAACTTTTCGTCAAGCACGCGTGATCGCCGAATATGACTCGTCGAGATCCGTCCTGAGAACGGGAACTGCTTTTACAATGCTGCTTCTAGCGGAAAATTTTGATCCCTTTTACTGAAATAACAAATTTACCCAATGTTATAAACAAAAACATTAATATTTTTAATTTTTGTAACTATTCACTAATATTACATGAACATAATATTTATATACATTACATCTTCTGGACTGGATTACGCACATTTTATTTCATTAAAATTGTTCATAAAGTAATATTTACATAATATGTATCATCAAAACTCGTCTTAAGGAAGGGTTTGCGGTCGATGAAAGGTCAAATACGTACGTGATACCAAAGAAACTCATCATACCACTTTTAAAAAATAAATCAAAAATACAATTAATCGTAAAGTAATATTTGTTCACTTAACTCCTAAGTTACATACCAAAAATTATTCATATTAGATTGTTATTGTTATAAAATTAGTATTATATTATTTTTATGAAATAATACTGCATACAATTTGAATATGGTCAAGAAACTTATTCAAATGCAATTCAAAGAAAACTGGTCTGGATGTAGAGCTTTCCAAACAACTTTTTTTTAGTACGCACTGGATACTGCCAAGAAATATGTTTCCAAATATTCATGGTAATAATGCATAGAATCTATTCACAAAGATATAAGACGGTATGGAGAAGGATTCTCGCGAACATGTTCAAGACTGCCCCCAATCCAGGAGATGTTTAATCGCCTGTTGAGATCTTCTGTTCCTTTCATTTCCAGCTTTTGTTGCCAAAAGAAAGTTAAAATTCTTGAACAAATATGCTCTGTCTCATTTGCCTGAGCCAAATATCACCATAGGGAGAAATGTACCCTAGTGAAAACTGTGATCTTCCTTTCCGCTTCTTCGGACACTGTATATGAATTTTCTCTGGCAGAGGGCATGAGATGGCATTAATACCATGCTTGTTTATTCCAAATGTTATCAATTAATATGTAAGTAATCCCTACGGTTTTCTAAAATCAATTTTGTGAATTGATAAAATTTAACCAAGTTTATATAGAAAAATATATATTTATATTTCACAGATTTAAGCAGTGCATTATTCTGGTATTATGTTACCAGCTCCCTTACATTATAAAGATAATCCAAAATAAATTTGGTCGTCGTAGAAAATATACTATAGCTCTCAGAGGTTTTGGCCAGGAAATCGCCAAAATGCACCACTGTGCGACGGCGCGTCCGCCGCCGTGATTTGTGCGTTGGTCGCCAGGTGCCGCTCCGGTCGCCGCCACCGGAAGACACCAGTGCGGGGAGGGGGGCATTATTTATCTCTTATGTAATCCGGCTATCGTGTGTCTCTTCCATGGGACAGCGCGAACAACAAAAATGTGGTGCGCGCCGCGAAAGGGTAAAAAAAAGAAAGAAAAAAAAAACGAGAGAAGGAGGCGGCCCCTCGTTTAAACTTTGTTTATGATAAACCGACGATAAATTATTTTTCGAAAGCTACAGGCTCACACGCGTGCCTACCCAAAGCGTTGCGTGTTGGCGGGCCGCAGCAGGGGAGCTGGAAAGCACCCATTAGATACGTTAAAAAGAAAACCTTTATTTGCGAGTTTCGGGAATAAGGTGCGAGACGTGCTGGAGAGGTGGTCCCACGCGGTGATAGGCGAATCGGCGTGGCCAGCCAGCTGCACCCCGGCGCGGGAAGAGAGCTCAGCCGAGTATTCGTGTTTTCCGAGAAGCGAGTTTTCTGTCCCGAGACCGGCGCTCTGAGCCCATATTAATGTTCACAGCGTACTGATAACGACTGAATAACGAGCTGTGTACGAGTCGAAGGGTTATCGCGGCGGGATGTATTTAGAATGCGTATCGTGCAAGAAGATGAGATGAGGACAAGGTTCAGTGGGATGAACTTAAGAAATATGGACCCGAGAGGAAAGGATGAGGTAAAATAAGGCGTAAAAAACCAGCGCTGGAGAGAGGAACTCTGAAACAGTCATCGCTCTCGCTATCGAGGCAGTAATTTCAGAAAAATATACTTCACAATGGAAGACATTGTTCGGTACAAATTTTAAACGAGCGGACATACTTACTAATGGGATAGCTTGTTCTCATTAAGTTATCTGTAATATGATGTGTCTGCTAAGCTAGTAGTAAATCGATTTCAGAATATGAGTTCTTATCTGTTAATAAAAAAATGTCACTAAATCACATTTTCATTGTGCTTATTGTGTGTCTCATTAAAAGGTTAGTAATATACGGTCGAGTATTTTGAAAGTCAAGGTTTCTTGAATAATGTTTTTTTTAAAATAAAATTGAGTAATAGTTTCTTAATGGAAAGATTTTAAGTTAGTGGGTGAATCGTTTAAGTACATGACCATTTATACGAAGTAGTGCAATAACAAAGCCCGTTGTGTGATATGCGGTGTGTAAGAAAGCAAGTTATCTTGACCACAAGGAATTCGAAGACTTAATTTTCAAATGTACTTCTATTCAAATGATACGTATTTCATTTCTAACAAAATTGTGACACTAGTGCAAATTATAATTCAGCTCTCTAGAATTAGTCTAAAAAATAACTTGATTACGTCGGCAGGCAGTTAAACTCGAGTCTTCTACTGATGTGCTTCCTTCATTCTTGAATGCCCCACGTAGATCGCTGAACAGACAAAATATGTCACACTAAATATTCAGAGGCTCCGAAATAACAATAAAATTAAAAAAAAATTAAAATATGGAATATTGCCATGGGACAAAACTGTGTCAGCGAAATTAAAATAAATATTGCCTAGGCTAACACCTGAAGTTTCGAGACAGTAACAGGCTAGCAGAAGTGTGGTCGCCGCCCAACCTGTCCCTGCAGCGCGTGGTGTCGTTGGGGCGTTGCAGGTGACGGACCAGGTGGCGCTGCTGCGGCTGGTGTGGAGCGAGCTGTTCGTGCTGAACGCGTCGCAGTGCTCCATGCCGCTGCACGTGGCGCCGCTGCTGGCCGCCGCGGGGCTGCACGCGTCGCCCATGGCGGCGGACCGCGTCGTCGCCTTCATGGACCACATCCGCATCTTCCAGGAGCAGGTGGAGAAGCTCAAGGCGCTGCACGTGGACTCAGCCGAGTACTCCTGCCTCAAGGCCATCGTCCTTTTCACCACAGGTAGGCTGGCAGGCACATGCTCTTTATTCTCGCCCGCTCTCATGTACACCAACACGGGGACTGTTCTTTTTGGCTTTGCTTCTATTGATGCGAAAGATAATTAATTACTTTTCGTATATCCTTTATGTTATTTTAATTGCCTGAAATGTGGCCAATAAAACTGTTACAATATTCGGGGAGAAAGGACGAAGTTCTCTTCATCGTGTCATAAAACGAGACGAAACAATGGAATTTCTACATTTTTAGGTTTTTGTTCTCTTATTGTTTAAAGCAAATTCAAAGTTAGCGTACAGAAACCGCAACAGTTAATACTCTGAATGAATAAATAGAAAACTTTACTAATTTGTATACACAAGAACTTCGTTGTCACAAGTCACATATAAGAGTAAAAAAACAAACAATATATGCACTCTTATTACATTTGAATTTTTCGATAGTACATAAGTAGAAGTCATTTACTTGTATTTTCTAAAGTAAGGAAGTCCCCTCAATTTGTTGAATGTATTCTCTATTATCTTTTCTATGAAAAATTCTTTCATGGTTTGCTAGAAAGAAGAACCTTTCACGTTTCTCTTTATTTATTTAGTACCATTTTCTTTCTTTTACAATGTTTCAAGTTTCAACATTTCAGCATTTTCTGAATTCTCAACAAACGTGTTGTGCTTTGACGTGTTCTAAAATGAAGTTCATTCTCATCAAATTTTGCTCCTCCAAGAGAACTTCACATACACTTCTATATAGGAAGAGTTAAGTGAATTGCACTTTGTTTAGAACGAAGCTATACTCTAACATTTTAGAAGAAAACCAGACATAAAAGGGACGTAGAAACATTCCGTTACAAATCACAAAAGAAGGCTACTCAGAGCGGGCAGTGTTTTCTCATATTCCGGCCCAACGACTCACGTCTGCGAGTCACCCCATTCAAGAGCGCTCCTGCCCAGTGCAGAGTCATGCGGAATCGGTCTCCGTCTCTCACACGCCCTCTCCTTTCCTGTTGACCCTCCCCTCCCACCCCCAACCCGTCCTCCTGACCCTTCCGTCCGAGCCATTCTTCTCGTCGCCGCGACGCATCCCCCAGCCGTGTATTATAAAATACCTGGGTAAAAGGTTGCATTGTTCGAGATAAAAGTGGCGCCATTACGCGGTGATGGCGGTGGCGGTGGAGGTGACGGCGCGGCGGGCGATGTGGAAGGGAGAGAGGCGACGGCGGACACCGGGCTATTGTTCGCTCCGCCGCCGCCGCCGCCGCCCGCGCGGGACGCGTGACGTCACCGTGCTCGCCTGCGGACGGGACGCGATGCGCGTGCGCGTGTAACGTGATGTTTATAGGCCTCGTTAGGCACTGTGCAAGAAGCCCAGGCGCCACAGCCCACCTGCTGCGCGACGCGTGACAACCTTTCCCCCCCTCCTTCGCCCCTCCCCCTGGTTTCTCTCAACCCATGTTGTCCGTCGCGTTGCGGGAAATATTAATTTACTCCAAGTCTCATAAAGTGAAAATGCAAGGTTAATAACCTTCCGAATGAGTATGTTTAGTTATTCATCCGGAATAATAATATTATTCGCGGTGGATGGCACATTAAACTTCTAGAGAAGAATAAAAATGTTGTTTTAGAGTTACGTTTGCAGATTTTTGCTTGTAACGGCCAAAACTTCGTTTGACATGAACATGCGTTCAGGTTATTGTAGTAAACGTAAATTGAAAACTTTGTTTTCAAAATTCACGAAACTGGTAAAAAATGTTCGCCTACAAGATATATCCAAACTACGTCAACTCTGTAGAAGTAGACCATTCATAGCAACTTCCAAATTTCTGTTTCTAGAACTAAAAACCCACCGAGACTTCTGGATTCCGATCATCCTATTACGAGTTTAGATGATGGATATTCGCTGAATCAAACTCGTTATACAGTTAAGGAGTTTACGTTTGCTGTCTGCACCTGTCAAGTTGCTCCGTGTCCTTCGGTGTTGTGACACGATTGAGAGCTACCGTTAACAAGAAAATTGAATAAAATAACTCAAATAGGTGATTAATATTCATTTTCGGTGTCATATTCATTTGAATTATTCTTCATGATGACAATATGAACGGAAATTGCATCTTAAACATTTTTCTTTGGCTAAAAACACGTTCTGCCAACAAAAATAAACATAAGAGCAGGTTCTGTCTTCACGTCTGTACAGTCCAGCCCACACTAACGTGACAGGTACAAGCATTGGAGATAAAAGGACGACGGAACTGAATTTCCTACGGCTAGGAAACAACTTTTTCATGTAATAAATTACCTATTCTAAACAAGCGCAACAGAATTGTTCTTTTCTATCGTGCGCACAGAATTTTAAACAGGCACTAGAGTATTTCTTGAAGGTTAAAGTAACACTGCACTTTGTGTTCGAACTTGTGTTTCACTTTTTCGGCATACCACTCCTCTTGTAATTTATGCTTTTAATTCTATACATTTGTATGCAAAAATATAAAGTGATCATGATATGGAAATGTGAATAGATAGTACACAGAGTATGGTGGCAGCACTCTTTAAGCTTATAATTAGTCATGTAAATACTTTTTCTTAGAATCCAAAATTATCGTTCTTAATGCCTAACCACAATCGTTTAGTTCCGCCGAATAATGTTTCTTTTGACTTGTTAAGCAATCCAATTATTTCCGTCACAAATGCACTACAAACCGCATAATAAGCCATTTGTGTGTTTTCCGTCTGTGAGATTTCCAGAATGTTGTCAGCTTCTCAACCTTTAGAGAGTAGAGATTATTAATACATGTCAATTTTACAGCATGTAGTATTTAAGCCCCAGAAAAAAAGTTGTTTTAAAAAGATCCAGAAATGATACGATGCACTTTCCTAACAATGTAGACATGCTTCTATTTCCTAGGTTTCACGAAAGATTCCTCTAGTATTTTATGTATAGCTTGAATTCAGTGCCAACAGAAAAAGTAACGGAATCAAGTACGTTAATGTCACTGTTTCTTCTAGCTTGAATATATAATGTATTGTGGTATCACTTAGTGCGGATCAGATATATTAAAAATAGTTTTTTAAACATAAGTTTGTTTACAACAATCTTACATTATAGATTCAAACTCCAATATTTTTTATTCCATCCAGGGAGATACTCAATAAACATAGGGCCAAAAGTCGCCGAAGTGCCTGAAAATCGTATAATGCCAACCTGCGACGTGGTCATAGCCACCCCATACACGCTACCCACACCCTGTGATACACCGCACTCCCAACCCCGTGCGGCTGCGCACAGCACCGCTAATGGGGCCGCCTGGCGCCCGTTGTGCCAGGACAGCTTGTCACGCGGCTCGCCGCGACAATCCCGCGCCCGCGGCGACACGACGCGACGCGACACGACGCGACGTGTCGTGTCGCCCGCGCGTCCCACGCCCGAGGCTCGCGCCACGCACCGCGACGTCGCGCGCGGCTGCGTGCCAACAACTCCTTGTTTGCTTTCGGAACGCTGCCGCTTCTTTCGCTCCTACGCTAATGAGCGCGTTCAATTAGCGGACGTCGTAATAATATGAGCGAGAGTGCGTGTTCGTCGCAGAAAAGACATCAGCACAATCTATCCGTCCGCGCAGTCCCACGCATTTCTTACTTTCAGTTTCTTCTTCGCTTGTTACGATTGAACAATCGGTATCTAGACTCGCTAATAGGCCGAGAGAAACACGTTATCTAATACGTCCATTACCGAGCATAATGGGTGTCCGAACCGTGTATCACGGGAAAGCAGATCGAGAAAGGTCAGATAAAGAATGCTCTCGTAACACTACACCTGTTGGGTTTCACAGCGATTACCTCTTAAAGGCGCCACGTTACCCGATAACCTCGCACGCCCGCTCGAGGGTAACCCCCCGTGGGGATATCGATTTCCAAGTGACAGGGATCGAGATGGAGGCTGCGAGATACGCGAGCGATCCTGCAGGCGCGAAGACAAGCCGCCGGTAAACAAGCGAATGGTCGCCGCCCGCCCGCGCCGGAGCTGCCTCGGTTGGGCAATCGCCGCTGCAGTACCGGGCCAGAGGGCTGGTAGGGTGAAGAGCAGAAGAGGTGGGGAAGAGGACAGGGCGCGCGTGCGCATTGTGAGAGAGCGCAATTAGCCGAATTACGTCACACGCACGCCGAGCAGCCAGCGCCGCCCCGCGGAGAAAGCCAGAGATTGCGATCTGCTGGCGCCGCGACGGACCTAGGGCGGTTCTGCTCAAGCCGAGACCAGACGTCCGCGAAACAAAAGAAGAAAAAAAAAAGCAGAAGAGAGGCAATGAAGTACACTGTACGTTACGAAGTTTAAGATTAGTATGAAAACGAAAAGGGCAGAGAAAGTAATCGGAGAGTAATAAAACCCAAAACAAATAGTTGCATCTTGCTGCGTCAGGCTGCCCCACCAATTCTGTGTCACATTACGGACACCCCCTCAAACTTCTGATTTTTTTTAATACAACATGAGAGCTTATTTGGAGTGGATCATATCAAATTCTGTGTAATCTAGATTAACACAATGATTAAGGACTACACGCATAAAATGTAATCCATATTCAATCAAAATTCCAAATTTCTTTTATTCATAAATAGCTTTCATTTGTCGAAATAGATACATTTTCATATTTAAAATTTGTTAAATTTGCACTTGGTATATAGGAATATTCATGACAAGTGGAAGCTGTTAAAGAATTATTTGGAATTCATTCTACGTCCATGAATAGAAAAAAACAAATCCATTTTAAATAATTTAAAGATATTAATTTATTTGTTGACTTTATTTTGTCATTTTATGTATGTTCATCAGAGTACAAGGCAGGGTACGTCTAATTGAATAAGAAAAGAAGCCGAAGTTAGTGCTGCCTGGAGCGTTTTTTTATAAACACATTCGCTCCGATTGTATAAAATAAAATTCTAAATATATTAAATTAAAAATAACCAAAGTCCATTTAGAAATTTTGTAACCCGTGAATAGGAAGGAGTGCTTACAAAACCAGTCTCAGTCATCAGATTCAGTACTGGAAACAGTTCTGTACAAAACTCTACCACGTAAGTCACCCTCTTCCCTTATTCATATCGATTTTATTCAGTCACCGATCTTGCCGTCTAAGCTAAATCTTCTGGGGACGAGAAGGTGGGAGGGAGGGCGCGCGGGCGAGGCAGCGAATGGGTGGGCGCCGGTCGAGCGGACGGACGCACGGCGGGCGGGCGGGCAGGCCGGCCGGCCGTAAAAAGCGCCAGTGCCCGCGAAGAGCAGCTAATTGGTTTTAAAATGTTTCCCGGTACGGGACCGGGGCCGCGGGGCGTTACGTCACGCGCTTGGGCAACGCACGCGCGCCGCCGCCGCCCCCGCCCCCGTCGGAGATCGAGATCTCCAGCCGCGAGGACCTTGGAGGCCGCGTTCCCAGGCCCGGCCCCGCCCCTGCCGTCTCAGCGCGCCGGGTGCCCGCCCCCGCCCCCGCACTCGCACAGCCACCAGCCGCGCGCCGCGGGGAAACCCGCTGCGAGTCACTGCCGTCGCCACGCCCATACAGGCGAGACGTCTCGACGTGGAGTATGTGAGGGTGGTGAGCTGCATACTTCTCCGGACATTACACGCGATGACGTGTCGTTATATTAGACTACCAAGTCTTGTAATCTCCTTTCTTAATGACTAATAAAATATGAAAAAAGTGTTGAAGAGGTGGAATTGCCTAATATTTTATTATCCTGTTGACAAATTAATATTTAATTTTTTCCGAATTTTAGTAGTTTTGTTTTAAATTCATATTTTAATAGGTTCTTTTAGAGAGTTACATTTCACAGTTATAATTTTTATTATACGGGTAGTGACTACACTATCGCAATCTTGATGTGTTGCGAAGTAAAAGAGTTACATTTCATGTTGCACTTATTCTCGCCAGAACATGTTCTCTGCTTAACTCGACCTATGCAATCGTGACTTAGTGCTCCCCTTCGAATATAATAAGTCACAGCGTGAGCGAGCCAGACATCGGTATTCTCATTTTACACAACACTACCCAAACAATCATTAATTCAGTAAGAAATCTCCTTCTAATGGTTTCCCTACCACTTGCACTCTATCGCCACATCGCTCCCGTAAACACGAGCGTGTTTACTCAGCACCACCCACGAAGGCCCATTCAGCTCCATTCCGCTCCAATTTGAGTCGTCTTGAACCCGCTTCCCTTGGGCCACTCCACACGCGCAACAGTCGCACGTACGAGGACCCAGGTTGGAAAGGCTTAGCGAGCCGCATGACGCATGTGGAATAGCGCACGGAAGAGGAGTGCGGGCGGTGCGGGGTCGCGACCCGGCGGCGGTGTGGAGCCCACACCCGGCCCCGCGGCCGCCGCCGCCGCCGCCGCCGTTCGCTTGCCCAAGCGCGCCCCGCCCCTGCCGTTGCGCAACCCGCACATCGCCGCCCCGGCGCCGCCGCTGCGCCGCGGCCGCCGTCTCCCTCCCCTTCACCCGCGGTCCCGCCCCCGTCCACCCATGCGCTGCCCGGCGGAATTTCGCGGTCCTCTCGGCCAGATGGTCGGCTCCGGGTCGGGCCCCTCGTCGCGTGTCGTGCTTGGAATACACGGCTCGGTCGGCCGCGCGTGTCCGGCCGCCGCGTCGCGCCGACTCCGAATGGCTTAGGAGTTGATGCGGTTCTGGGAGGCGCGGCGTGTCGTATGTTTACGTCGTCGCTCATTGATCCTCGCATCCATTCTTGTCCTTTCTTCACCTGGTTGGTGGGATCCACCAGCTGTTCGTTCAGTTGCCAGATGTTTACCGCACCTCACGAAACATTGCATTTCGTAAGATGCTAGTCTTTTCAACAAAGTCAAATTAGCATTTGCGTTATGTGGCGAACTCTTCCAAACGTAATTCAGATATAATTAATTCTTCCACACGTGTTTTTTCGAGTTATGCAGATTTGCTAATTTTCCAAGAATGTATTTCAAATAAATTTGTAGCGACATTTTGCTCAATCATAAATAATAATTTAATTTAATCTCAATTTATATACAATAATTTCGCATAAAAGAAGACGTATCAGCAAAACACGGAACCTAACCATATGTAAATATTAAACATTCAAAGAGACTGCACTCCTAAGTTAGAGATGTCCAAAAAAAGCAGACGCATTCTGTGGCCCCTCCATTCCCAGAAAAGCTCTCTGTGCACGCCTTCCGCATGCTGTCGGTGCTTGAAACAGTCGCGCCGGCCGGGCCTCGTGAGGTTTCTGCCCGCCGACCCGCGTCCACTCCCCCTCCGTCGCCGTCACGGCAACAAAGCCACGCTCGCGTTTGCGCCCGTCCTCGCGTCTTGGAGCGCGCGGCGCGGCTTTGGGAAGCCCTGAGGCTGGGAATGCGGTGGTCATCGCGGGAGATGGATCCGCGGCCAGCGCAGGGGCCGGGTCGGCGCTCCTCCGGCCGGACCTCCGCCGCCTCCACCTCCCGCTCCGCCTCCGCCTCCGCCTCTGTCTGCGCTGCGGCAGTAACCGGTGACTCTCCGGCCACGGTTAGCTTCCAGCTGACTCCGTCCACACACTTCTTGCCTCATTCTTCCTTCTTGTTCCATTTTACCTTTCTAACACACAACCACTCCTCTATTGCTGTGTATGTTTTGCCATCACCTCCCACCTTTTCATACAATCGATTCCCTTTAAAAGTGCCCAATGACATCTTACATTCACTACTCGAACCGACTGCCTTCTGATCTAGTACTAACTGCTTGTTCTGTAGAAGTTTCACTTTCTACGATCTTTACCATTACAGCCTGTAACGTTTTTTGGTCCCTCTTCCTTCAACAATAATCGCCGGCCACCGCCTCCTTTGTCTTCTTTGCATTCCTCCATATCGCCTCTGCCAGCGCCTCCACCAACAAGTAACCGTGGAAGCGGCGACGGCCGCGGCCGAGGCTCGGCCCCGAGACATACCGGCGGCGGGAGGCAGGGGGGCGGGTCGTGACTGGCCCCGAGCCCGCAGCGCGAGTCACGATCCTGCGGCGGCGGCGGCGGCGGCGGCGGCGGCGGCGGCGGCGGGCTGCGGGCGGCCAAGCGGGCGGGAGGGGCCCTCGGGCGCCGCCGGCGGGCCGCCATAAAAGGCCCCCGGGAAAAACGTATTGCTCCACGCGTGCGTGCATCTCGGGGCGCTGGGCAGGTTTTCGTAAGCGGCCATGTTGCGGCGGCGGGCGCCAGACGCCGGAGCGTCCCGCCCAGTGGGTGGGAGACGCCGCCGGCGCCGCTGTGGGCACCGGCGTCCGCCGCCGCCCCCTTCCTCGCCCACCCGACTGCCCACCCGCCCGCCCGCTCGCCTGCGCCCGTGCAGCGCACGTTTTGCGATACCGCCCGGCAACGCCCTGGCTCCTTTGCTCAATCACGGGTATCGTCCGATCAGGGCGCGGGGAAGTGTCCGTCGCGGTCTCGCGTGCCGACTCGCGCTGTCGGAGGAGGGCAGATGTTTTGACAAGTGCGGGATGATGCTCGCATGACGCGAGCTCTACATTCGATGAGGACAGGTGGGGGAAAGAAACGAAATTGACAGCTGAGCTCGATATGATTATAAGAGCGTATTTTTGAATATTATTAATACAATAAAAAATATGAAATTGAAGGGTTCAGTAGCACAAGCGACTATTTTTTTGCGAAATTGAATTAAATGTTTTTTAGTTGAGTTAATAAAACTTCAAATTATATTCTTTCAGTGTAATTGTTATTTAAATTCAGTATGAACCTATAAAAAAGTGTACTGTGTTTAAAAGTTTAAAAATGTACTGAGTTATGTGAAGGAAGTTTAGGCAAAACCCTCAATATTCCAGAACTATGACTATGTGGGATAGCCCCACGTTCTACTGAACCCTTCAATTGCCATCATTACGATATAGATAAATATATTCAGCAATGTTCAGCTTATTTTCCTCGATGCATTTGCCATCGATTTAGTTACTTTCCTAGTAATTATTCTGTATCTGTAATTGTCACATTGAAACCATAAGTAGTAGCAGGTAGAATTGCATGTGATAGAAACACGCAGATTACAAAGTTTATTTCTAATATCTTTTTCACAGGTGTCTTGCGAAACATTCTAGCTTCTAAATATCAGTATCTTGTTAAATGCACCTTCGTAAATTGTGAATCTTTAGCGTCTCTGCTGCCACAGAAACCAACAAACTCAGCCTGGAATAAAAATTAATACCGTTAGCAGTTACATACCGTGCGGCATCGCCCGATGCGACCAATGACGCGGCCCCTAAGACTCTCATTAAACCTGAATTATCGCGGCTCGGCGCGTCTCTTCATTCCCGCTCGCGCCTTCCGCTTCCGTGTTTGTTTCTGCTCCGGCGGGGGAGGAGCGCGGGGTCACGAGATAAACCCGCCGCCCTGCCCGGCGGGTTCGTCAGGTGGTTCAACCTGCTCTGGCCGCGGCCGGGCGCCGGTGCCCGTGCAGGACCATTTTCACACGCCCCGGCCGCCGCCGCCGCCGCCGCCGCCGCTCACCGCCGCCGCCCACGCCTGAGCCCCGCCCATCGCCTGCAGGAGACGCCCACCCATGCCCGCTCTTCGCCGCCGCTGCCTGCCTCTCGGTCTGGCTGCTTGTACCTCTTCCAACAACCCGTTGCTTGCGTTCACGCCTTCTTGTTATCGTCACCACGGTCACACCACAACTAGGACACCTTTTACCAAATCAAGTACTTTATTCCAATTCCTATTAACTCTTATTTCCGGTCTTCGACTTCAAATCCAATCATTACTGCTCTCTACCATCTGTAAGCCGCAGCCAAATTGTGTACTGGCAGGATGTCCATAACAGCCCTTCTTATACAGGCACCCATCCCGTCCGTCTTTCGTAAGTGCCAATTAGGGCCTGGGGTATAATTGGACCGTTTCTTCTGCAGTAGTATATTCCCTATGCATACTACATGAAACCCGTTCGTCTGTAACACTCTTAGAGACAATACATGCCCTCAAATTGGGTATATGTATATTTCTGCATGCTGTGCCCTACGTATGTTACCCTGAGGAATGAAACCCAGTAACATCTAGGAGCGGATGCGAAGGAAAGATTTCGGCTGGAACCATCAAATTCATCAAATACAAACTCTTGTAATCCGCTGATTACCATCACCCCAACACCACATTCATAGAGGCAATCGCACCGTGCAAGAGATCGCTCCCACCCCTTCTTCCCGCAGCCCGCCTCCGCCACGCCCGCGGCCGCGAGCGCGGACCGTCCGCCGCCTCCCTCGCACTTTCTCCGGCGGCGCTGGTACCGACCCGCCCGCGACCTGATTCGCTGGCCGGCGCGCGCCGCCTCCTTCGCCTCGGGGCGCTCCGCGTCCCTCGGCCGCCGCCCGCGCCCGCGCCCTCGCCCTCTCGCGGCGACCGCCCGGTCGAGCGGCACGAGCCGGGCCGCGCAGCGCAGCGCCGCGCCGGTTTCTCTTACACGCCTCTCTGCAAGGTCGCCGCCGACGCCCACCGCTCGCATCGCGCAGCGCTGCGCACTGGGCCGACATCGGCCACGGGGGGCGCATGACGCAAAATAAAAAGAAAACACGTTTTCTCGAAATGAGTGTCATCTTGCAAATACGGTGCTGTAATGAACGCTTAACAAAAATTAACTATGTTTTTTTCTACAGGACTTTGGTATTTTAATAGTAGCTATTAGCAGCTAATAAAATAAGAGATAACGACAGTGTCTTGGTGATACGATATAAAATAGAATTCAGATACTTGAAATTAAACTTAATCACACTCCAATACGTGCATAAATTATGTATTTCAAGGAGTACGTATTCAAGGAGTGATATTGTGACGGTTCTATCAATATGAAAAAAGTAACAGCACAAATAACGAAACTAATGCATGAATACCAAATGAAGATAAATGCAAATAATATTTTTTTTATTTGCAATTTTTTTTTGGGAGGGGGGATTTTTATTTGTCGTTTGAGATTCGTGTTCCGAAATAGCCGCGCAGTGGACGTGTGCTGCTCTCGTCATTTGGCCCACTGTTCCGTGCAGCGCTGCGCAGCAAGGCATTGCGCACTCGCCGAGGCTCGAGCACCGATTTTTGTATTACGACTTTCGCACGATCCGCGCTCGCTCTTTTTTGTCGATTTTCGGAGGGTTACTTTCCTGTGTCGGGCGCGCGCGTCGAGAGAGGGAGAGCGGTTGCGCCATTGAAATGTATCATGCGTTGTACAAGTCATATCCATTCGCATGATTGCTGTGTCAAAATTGTAAAGCGATCTCAAATGGGGTTGCCGATGGATCTGGGGAGGGGCCACTGACCGAAGATGTAAACTGTTCGGCTTTCACTGGGCGTTCGTTGGCGCCTGCGGGTCTGCTCCGAAGCACTCCCGAGAATGCTAATTCGTACTTCGCGACTGACCAGTCTGCGGTTATAAAGGTCACTGATTATCTGTAATTATGTTTATACTACCAATTTACGTAAATGCAAATTAACAAGGTATGTGGGACAATGAAGTCAAGGATCAAATCAACCTATAACGTGGGAAACTACTTATACCCATTTCATTGAATAAGGAAAATTATTCTCATAAATGGGACGGGTTTACACAAAATAATTGCTGTATAATTCTGCTCACACACTTCGCATTATATTCTATATAAATATAATGTACTTGCATCCATGACATGTCCCGCATGTTTCCAATTTTTTGTTAAATTGTTAAAGTGCCGGCATATATTAAAGAATATTCTCCCATTTTTGTACGATTGCAATTTTACTGTTATTTACGTTATTATGCCTATCCGCTTTAATAGATCCGACCTCTTCTTCTAACTTCTCATAAATTCGTTGCGGAGGAAACCTCGCACCACATGCTCAACATCTAGGCAACCCCGCATTCCTGCAGGCAAATGGCGCCTGGGAGTCTCGTGGCGGGTACGACGCGGCGCTTGTTGCGTGGCGGGGCGGGGCGGGGCGAGAAGCAGCAGGCGGAAGACGCCTCTCCCTTGCCGCCAGCGCCCTCTCCCCGTCCGCTCCGATCAGGAAGTGAAAGACGATAATTGAGCGTCGACGCGGGGCGCTCGCGGCAGCGGTGGGTGGCGGGTGGCGCGGGGCGGCGCTGGTTGGCGCGGTGAAAGGGCGAGGCGGCCGCGGGCCGTCGCGAAGCCGCTCCGTGCATTGTGGGAACGCGGACGAGTCGAGCCTGCACGGCGTGGCGCGGCGCGGCGCGGCGCGGCGGTCGCTATGCACGTGCTGCGAGGACGCCGTAACAATCGACAACGCGCAGCTTTCGCTAAGATGCTCTCGTGGAATGCGAGGTGGATGATCGGCGTGCACCAAAGAAGGGAGGTGCACTTGAAATGAACGAATCTTAAGGGGAATGGAATGCCACTGGACATTACGCCTTGACGATAGGAAGAATCGGTATTTAAATTTGAGCTCTATGTGGAGAAGGCGCTCGTCAAGTGATTGGTTTTTATGAATGCTACTTCAATGTAAGAGAGGAATACGGTCTCGAAATGCTTTGTACTTTTCAGTCTGACTTTGAACTAATATGTAATGAGGATGCATTACTAGCGTAGATGAGTAAATCAGAAATATCAGAAATACAACTGATCAGTTATGATTGTAATGAGAATGCATAACAATCACAAAACAGAAACACATCGTCTCAGTTTCGAACTCCTTCTCAATAGCGAACCGAGGCTTGACTCTTTCATACACGATTCGGAAATCAGAGAAAAATAATTCAATATTATGAATCAGAAGCTGCAAATTGTGTAATAAGCTCACAGACCTGGCAGGCGCAGTTTGGAAGACGAGCCCCCATTCCCCTCATGGCAAAAGAACAGTCGAAGGCCTGAATCCTCAATGACAGTGGCAACAGCGTAATCGGAGGCGGTCGCCGCTCTGTCGTGGACGGTGTGGGAGTCCGTGGGCAGGCGCTCGTTAGCGAGGCGTCCCGCCCAGTGGATAATCGGGAGACACATCGCCCTCGCCGCCTCCGACGCGGGGGCGTGGCCCTCCGACCGGACGCGCCACCCCGACCTGCTATTATCCGCGCGCTCGGACACGATCGCCTTTCAACGGATCACGGCGACAAAAAGACGCTTGCAATCGCCTTCGTTGATGAACCACGCCTAAATCGAACGGTTTCATTTAAACTTCTCATGCATGTTCAAAGAAACAATATGCAGTGTCTAAATCTGAATCTCCGCATTTGGAGTACGTTTCAACACTCGTGAATTGTATCATGAAAATTGCCTGTTGGAATATTATAGGCTAGAATATCTGATGGAAACGTTGGATGTTTTCGAAACAATCTCCAGGGTTTCGGCAACAGACGTGTTTATTATTCGTCACACCCGTGACAAAATCTGCCTTCGGAGGTATGGTGTCGAAAAGTAAATTCCCCAGGCGTGCATGAAAGGGCGGTGTCGTATTTTGGTGCCGACCAGTTGACCCGCCAACAAGTGGGTGTTCACTTCTTTCGAAGCCTCTTTGCACGCTTGGTGTACAATTGGCTGATGGGGAGATAGTACGTTGGCATTGTTATGCGAACAATTGGTTTCCGAAGTCCCTCACCAATAGTCACCCGAAGCAATTTGAGTTCATCTCCGGTAATTGCTATGCATGAAATATCGTAAGAACCGGACCTGTACCCACGAGTCGATAAATCTCTCGTGTCTCTTCACGCAGCGTTTGTACTTCCCTCATGACGTCCGCCGACGGTTTCTCGCGTCCGTTGCCTGAGGTGGCCTAATCCGCCGAAAGGCGACCTGTGTCCGAGGAACCACGTCTGAGGGTTGGCGCGGTGGCATAGAGCGTCAAAACTCACGCCGAATCCTCACACAAAGCGGGAAATTCGTTGACGCAAAGCGACAGCTGGAGAAACCAATGGAGATACTTCCGCACGAGCGCTCCGCACCTTTGGGGCAGTCAGCTGTAGCTCAACGACGCCCTAAATGTTCAAAGGGAGAATCCCCTTAGGTTGAAGTTCTGAAGATTTTTTGTGAATAGAATCCTGTTTCTTTCAATGGTGGTGTTGATCGTTTGTGATTCGGTATTTCCAAGTGAGTGCACTCCTCTAAAGACCGATTTGAACCAATGACGTTTCTCTTAAATATTTCTGTTTACTATAACATGGCGTTTCCTATATCAACATCGAAGAAGAATAGCTATTTAAATCAAAGGCGGGGCCGAGAGTATTTTCTAGTACAAAGGCCAGAGACACAACCGTCAGTAATCTATGTTGATCAGAAGAGAAACGTCCAGATTCCATGACCGTAAAAGGCCACTCCCACCGTCTCTACTGTAAGAACTATTCCCTCGCGAGCTTGCTACCCATATTTCAACAATTGCCCATTGTTTATATTTACATGCATTTGCAAATTAAACACATGTGTAAATGACACTTATGAGTAGCGACCATTACAAACAATGCTGCAAATGCATCGGGGTCAGCACGCATGCAACCGCATTCGCGTGGGCGTTCACATACGCAGCCTGGGAACCGCTAAGTTCCCCGCGACGCCGGCGGGGAACCAGCGACAGTAACAGCAGCATCGGCAGCCGCGAGCGGGGTCGGCGGGGGGCTACTACGACTCGTCCCAGCCGGTCTCCTGCCCCGCCCCCGCCCCGCCTGCGCGCTCCCCGCCTCGCCTCCGCGGGCGCATAACTCGCGCATTTTTCCTGGGCGCGGGCCGCCGGCTATCCGGCGCGATCTCCTCCCGCCGCCGACGCCGCAACTTTCCATGTCCATATACGCGCCGTATGTAGGCCAGCGCGCGTTCCCATGGCTCGGGCGCAGAGTCGTACAATGCTGTCTCGGCGGCGGAGTCCGCGCCGGCGGCGGCGGCGGCGGGCGGCTCCTTTCACCGAGGCGGAGGAGGAGGAGGAGTGGAGAGGGACGCGCGGGCGGGTGCGGAGGAGCAAGAAGAGGAACGAAGAGAAGCCAAAGGAGGAGGAAAAGGTAGAGGCAGCTGCGAGAGACGAAGGCTGACCGTGCCGGCGCGCCCACGCCGCCATCCTCTGAGGATGTGGTTTTCTAGGAGAAGCGATTCTCCGCCACCCAAGGACTGCTTGCGGATTGTTTACATTAAGCGAAAATTACGTTTGATAATCATACACATTTATATTGATTGTTGTGGGACCTGTTTAGAGCATGCCGTATTCTTTACAAACAACTCCTATTTTGAATTATTCGCATCAAGATATATGCATTTCATTATTACTTTCACAATGTTACATTAATAATAATTCATTATCTGCGAAGTAATACTCCACCATGTATTTATAATTAAGGTGTAAGAAAAATACCAAACAAATACTGAAAGATGATAATTTGGAATATAACATTTGCGGTGATTTACATATGAAATGAGATGCATGAAAGTTCATGGTCATGTTACTTATACACATTTCACATTCTTTAGCCTTTCTTAAGTGTAAGGCGCGATCAAGTATACTTCTGACCATTCAAGCCCGAAACAGGTTCAAACATCGGTCGCCCCCAACACTTAACCTTTCGCAAGGATCCGCGTAGGTATGCAATAGTCGTGCCTCCACCCTCTACTGTGTGCAAAGTTAGAACTCCATTCAACGCAATATATGCCGTCCTCACAAAGTCAAAATTAAATTTTAAAAAAATTTAACTCTAGAAATTCAGAGAAGCCGGAAAAGAAAAGGCGTGCTGTATTGCAGGCGAGCATCTGGCCGCGAGATCGGAACGGGACACACTAGTTCCCCGCCCAGTACGGCGTCGGCGACGGAGAGGCCGGCGCCCTCGGCCCACGTGTTTCGTAAACGACCCCCTGCGACGCGGCGTCGCCACTGTCTGAGCGCCGGCCCTGCGGCAGAATGGCGATTCTGCACGGGCAAAAGCCAGTGAACAGGGCACCAACCTTAGATACAATGTTTCTCTCGGGTTGTGAATAATTCGTAGTATTACACAGTGAATTACCGGTTTATTTTATCACCTCGGAATTCATCGGTATTAAGAATTTTCCTTTTCATATATTTCTGCATTTTTTCATAAACCTAATTAAGACATATCAGCTTCTCGGGAATTTATGGAATTCTTATTTTACTGAAATAAAAAATACGCTTTTGAATCACTAGAACTAAAGATTTCAATTAAAAAAACTATTTTTATACAGTATCTTGATAAATTCTGTAATTTTCAAAGCTGTAGTGAAGGAGAATTCTTTACCACTTCGTTTACCATAAATATCTTGACAAAATTTAAATTAATTGATAACAAATCATGAATGCTACCAAAGAAACCGATATCCAAAGTAAAAATTGTTCATCCTCAGTATAAATATTTTCATGTGTAAATAAATTATCCAGTGCATTAATGGTTTCATTTTTGTCATTTTTTACATCTCTCGAATTATCATGATCAGAGGATTTCGCCAGTTAGAACGAAGGTTTCGCCTCACGCGTGCTGCAGTGTGTGTTGCGCGGACAGCCTGTCGCAACGTCCGGACGTGTCAGCGCGCCGCATACGCGCGCCGTTGGGCAACGGAAATTCGACTGCGGGCAGCGGCAGCGGCGACCGCGCGGAGGCGACGACGGTCCGCGCACGAAACCGCCTGGGAACGGTTACTGCCGTTTTTATGTCGGTCGTATAGCAGCCGACTAAACGCAACGTCGGGCCCGCGTGACCTCGTGATTCACCGGAGAGCGCAGTGTGTTCTTCGGGCACGAGGTAGCTCAGCTGCGACAGGCGGGCTCCGGAGGGACAGAGACTTTAACGAGAGAAAGAACAAGAAACTCGCGGGATTAATATCTACGTAAATGGGAACATGCTGCGATTGACACGCGATCTGCTTATTACTAAGACTGGTTTGAGCACTGTTTATAAATATGTAAGTTATAACATGAACCGATCATATCTGAGTTTTCACACGTAGTAGTTTGTCTGTTCTCTATTTCTTCACTACCTGACTTAATCGGGTACATAGAGAAAGATACTCTCGGATGCGTGTTCGTTTCATGTATTAAACCACTTATATGTCCCTTTTTGGAATTAGGTTGTATAATGTGTACATACAATTGTACTTAATATATTATGGTAAATGTATTACTGAAGTTAACCGCCTGAGTGCAAAACCTGTACATCTCACAATTTACAGAATACTGGTACCTCAAATTCAATAATAATAATAATAATAATAATAATAATAATAATAATAATAATAATAATAATAATTTGATATTTACATATATTCAAAACCAGAAAATAAAGTGTAATATATTTTTGAAGGTAATAGAAATGTATATGAATTCTACATATTTAATTTTGATTATAATATGTTTGCCACAATTTCAAAGGATTGAATGTCTTGTCGATTTTTTGTTTTGTTTTGACATCTATTGTTTTCTGAACAAATTTTTATTCCTTGGTTTCTCAAATTTAACCTTTAAAAAAAAAATTGCCGCCTATTACATTAAAAACCCATGCAAATTGTATTGCGTCGTTTCTTAATCATTCTTTATTGCACTTTCTAAGTGCAATTACTCGTATCTTCTTTCATTTAGTAATTGATATTTTTAACTTATAACTAAACTTTTGATCTGTAAAAATATTAAAAAGAATACCATGTTTGCTGTAGTGAGCTAGAGGGAAATGATACATCATTATGTAATTACTGTCATACACGGAATGGTTTAAGAAATGATATAAAGGAAATAATATAATGAGATGTTTATATGGATGATTAAATCACTTCAGGTTCAATTATATACCTTGGAACGATTTCTGGGAAATTACTGAATAAATACGCAACGGCACGTCATTCCAGTACATTTATCGTAGCCTTCGCTGGAGCCATTTCAAACGCTGACTCGGGTGGGCATTCGCCGTTCATCACAGGCAGCCTCAGGACAGCGTCGGTAGGTGTGCCAGCGTCGTCCGGGGCACATAGTTAACGCACAGCGAACCACAAGCGCTAATTAGCATCTTTAAACCTCGTGCTATTCATCGCGCCCACCGTCTAAGCCACGCCGGACCCAGCGACACGGAAGAGCCACCCCTCACGCCCCTTCATCGAGCACCTCCCACCACGCCCCCTCCGCCACTCCCACCCGCAGACGCGTTAACCTTTACATCCTTCGGGTCCGGCAGGTCCGCACAGTGCCCCCGCCCACCGCACCCCCGCCGCCACCCCCGCAGCGTCGCCCCGCCCGCAGAGCAAATCCCATAATCACGTTTGCGGCGTTATTCACTGTGTGGTTAAACAAACGGTCCCCGGGCTGTTTGCGGGCTTTTCTGAGGGCGCGACTTCAAAGCCCCCACTCCCCGCGGCGCGCCGCCGCTCGGCCCTCGTCGCGGCCCCGGGGGACGGCGGAGGGGAGCGGGCCACGCCGGGCCAGCGACCCGCACCCCGCGCGCCGCCTCAATAGGATTACGGGCGGCCTCAGGGGGAGGGGGAGGGCAGCCCTTCGCGCGCGCCCCGACCCGCCCTCTCGTCCTCACACCCCCTCGGACCTCGGCCCCCGAACGCCCGCGCCAGAGATTTACCCCGCGATTATTTCGGCAGCGGGCCCCCGAGAGGGCGGGGGAGGGCCGAAGGGGCGCCTCAATAGGCCCCGGTGGTTAGTTAGGCCCCGAGGCCGTGCGCTGGGAGGTGTATTCAATCTAATGAGGAAGGGCGTTCGTACGTGTTGCTGCGTACTCTTCCGAGCTTCTCTCTCACCGACGCTTGCGTGAGTGCCCGGAAACTGTGGCGTTCCGAACCTTCCAGTCTCCGCTGTGCACATGCTGACGCGCCGTACATTACCATACGAACCGGTTCAAAAAACGTCATTGTATTCTGCTGTTTTATACCACACAAAGCACGGGAATCATCCTTAAGACCGGAATCTATGAAAGGGAAAGGACCTGCGGCTGATCCTCTTATTACCCTTTCCGAGTCGTACAAAGGAGCGCGACCACCCAGTCTTGCTACTGCGGGGTCTAAACAGCTGTGCTTTAAAACGTAAATTAAACCTCAATGTAATATGCTCTTGTAACTCTTCCCAGTGATTTTGATGCCACTACATCATTGCATGTTATACCGCGGCTCATGACGTGCTCTTGGCGGCGCTATCTCGCTGAAGACGCGGTAGCGGCGCTCTCCGTGCCAGTTACACCGGAGATTAGTGGCGAGGGGACACTGGGGTGCGGGCGAGGCGCGCAGCGACAATGTTATCACCGGCCTTTGTCCGGGCGCTGATTGTTTTACTAGCGTGTCGCGTCGCCCTCGGCCCTCACGCCGGCACACCCGCCCCCGCCCCCGCCGCCGCCCCCCTTCGTCGGTGCCACAAGTGCTTCTTGCCGCCCCCGCCGCGCGGGGCAGGTAATGACGCGTGGTCTGCCCTCTGCATCGATCCCCGCCCCCGAGGCTAATGGTTCCCGCGCCGCCGCTCACACACCACCTCCCCCGCCTCCTACGCCTCGCCGTCCTCGTTGCCCACGCCATCCGCGTCGCTCTCTGCCTGCCGTCTTCGCTGTCTGTGGCACTCTCTTACGAATAGTGCCCACGTCCAGACGGGAGACCACCGCCTCCGCCAGCAATCCGTCACTTTCCAGCTGAATGCAACTCAAGAGTGCGGTCGCGACTACTTCGTGTTTGGACAAGATGACATCTGACAGGCTTCCACGGGTCTTCTTGGGTGGCTTACTCAAACCTCCTTCATCGCGTACTTGGGCGACATCTAGAGGTTCGGTTGAATAATAACGCGGTATCTATTCCCATCATTCCTCTTGCTGTGGTCCCAATTTCGGACAGTCTTCGGCGCAATGATTAACGCGAGCCGAGCCTCCCTGGAGAACTGAAATGAATTTGACGCGTGATTTGTTGCAACCCGGGATGAATGCGTTCTATTACAATCGCATACTCGGCACCCACACGCTCGTGTCGTGGAGATGTCTTCATAACGGATGACTTTCGAGCTACGGCGTTCTTGTTGCCAAGCCTCAATGAATTTTATGGGCGGTGCGAGATGAAATTATAAGCGAACTGCCGGGTCATACGTCACGGAGCGTGGACAAAGCGAAAGTGGGCCGGCGCGTAACGACCGGTGGCGAACAGACGGCGCCGGCGGTCGGCAAGGGGACGGCGGACAATGGCGACAACCGCTCTGGACAGTACGCGACCGCGCGGGGGTGAAAGGGGGAGGTAGGTGGTGGTCTTGTTAGGACCTGGGGGCAGCTCTGATGTCACCACCTGTGACGTCGAGGCGATCTACTACCGCCACTCCTCCGTTCTGTGGACGTAGGCGGTCGTGTGAAAAGCGGGCTAATGAATAACATATTCAGAGGCGGGCGAGGTGATTTATATCCGTCGCGCGCACTTAATTTGATGCGAAGATGCCTATCGATTCATCAAGTGTCATCCGCACAAGGCGCGCGGTGGTGCCAGAGCAACCCTCTCCGAGTGCGCCCCCTCCCTGTTCAGTGCATAAAAGGGGTTCGCGTCTTTCAGAAAGAAGGAACGCACAGGGGAGGGTTATCACCCAGAAACCGGGTTGCAACATGAGAAGGTGGATCACAGAGGCATTGTTCCCGAGTCCTTTGAAGAATTTTCAAAAGGGTTAAAAGGATAAAACTGAGTTTTCTTAGTTGTGTCAACATGCTCGGTTAGGTTGAAAAAAGAAGCCTATGAACCTGGGTCACAAAGGCTGCGAGAACACCTGTGACCTGAAATCCTTTATATCTACAAAACGGGAGTTATTTCCTTCTGTGGAAATATTTAACCGGTCGCGAGGTCGGGGGATAACTTATTTCCTTTTAACCCCCAAATCACGTCTCATTATAATAATTGACACTTTGGCCTTAAACGCTTCTTTATATCAATATATTGATGATTCTGACAATGTGAGCACTAACTAACCCACTTGTAACCTTCAAGCAATAAACCATAGAAGAAGAGGCCGAGAGAAGGAACAAGAAACGTCGGTTGCTAATGGTGCAACTACATCCACACTTTTAATTGACCACAATTAATTGACGATTACGATGTATCATTCTTAACTTTATAGCTGCGAGGTATCCACATAAAAACATAATATTCGCATCACCTCTCGCCGACTTTTATCGCGTTTCAGGAAAAGTTCTTCACCCACAATTAACACCCCATCCTTTGATGCGCGCTGGGCAAGAAAATTGCTGAGACGCTCACTGGCTCGAGATGCGGGCCCGCAACGCCCCACAAGGCAGCGCCAGTATTTTTCCATCCGACATCTTGAAGCGTAGACGAGGGTTGAACACTGGGCCGAAATTCCCGAGAAGTTCACTAAGACTATATTTTATAAATAAATGAGTAAATAAATCAACATCTGCAATATCTTTCGAAAGTGAAACATAATAATGCTATGGTGAGAAACAGTAAACGCTCGTAAGGAATTTTTAATTAGTAAATATAAAATGTAATTTTATATTTCTGCCATTAGCACTTCCAATCCAAATGATGCGGAAAAAATATACGTAAAAAATTCTAAAATTCAAGAGGATATCACACATCGAATACAATCTGTGTAACATTCCATCGAAGTTTATTTATGACCTTCGACCGAGGATCTTCAAGGGGCATACTAACTTCTATTACCAAAGAAATAAACTTTATACTTCGATTATAAGATTAAATCCTTTGCCATTTGATCAGCTGTGACACTGCCATCCAATCGGGTAGATGACCGTCACTGTGATGACGTTCAAGCTCCAGATTGGATGACAGCGTCACAGCTGACCAAATGTTAATGGACTTCATGTTTTAATCCAAGTATATATTAAGGAAATGAAATGCGATATGTAATTAGTTTCAGGATCTACGTTTATTTAAACGCATTTTTTATGACGTTAAAATATTTAAATGCAGGTTTTCGAAATGCCTGAAAACTCGCAGTATGTCTTTCGGTGTCATTTCGGCCCATCGTGCGCCTCCGCCAACGAACAGAAGCCGCGGCTCCGGGGGGCTCTGCCGCTCCGGTGGGCGGGCCGGGGCGCGGCGCCGTCCGCGGCGGGCGTAACCTCGTCAGCCGCCTTCGCCGCCGACGTCGCCTCCGCCGCCACCACCGCCACCACGGAAGCGCGCACCGCCGCCGGATTCATTAAGGTGGCCGGCCCTGCGGACCCTCTTAAGTTAATTTTCCGCACGTGCTTTTTTCCTTTTAAAAAAATCTCCTGCGGTGCCAACGTGGTCGCTGGCCGCGAAATTCTCCTGACAACGCAGCCTCCGCTTTCACGCGCTCGTTTGGGCCGCGCGCGGAGGCGGCGGCGGCGGCGGCGGTGCAGGACCCACCCGCATACATTACCGCGACGTGATGAGAACCGCCGCCGTAGCCGCCCTGCTCGTCCCACCGCCGCCGCCGCCGCTTCGTCGGGTCCCGCCCTTCGTCCCGCCCAGCCCCCAAGGCGTATTTTCATAAACAAACTCCGCAGCGGGCGACGTCTGGGAACATTTTTTTTTTTCGTGCGCGTGGACGCCGCCTCCCGCTGGGAAGCGGCAGCCTATCTGCATTTTTGCAGGTGCGAATTTTTTAAGAGTCTCGGTCTTTTGAATTTTTGCCACTTACGAAGGTTTTTGGTAGTGTGAAGTCGTGAGGAAGGGTGGTTGATCAGATGAAGGTGCAAGATGGGAGAAAGTTTTTATGATAAAAAAAAGATGACATGTACCGGGGGCGGGCTACATCATCTAATTTTTGACCACTACAAATAAACTTGTAAAGGCGAGGACATTAGTTTCAGTGTACTTTCAATTAAGAATCCAATTCGTGAACTATTCGTGCATGTACGTTTCTGTTAAATCAATCCTGGTTTTAATATATCAAAGTCATCGCCCAAGAGATACATCCAAATCATATTCATTTGAAGGCGTCATTCTTTGTCTGGTGGACGACACGCTCTGTATGCAGGCAGCTAACAAGAGCTGTGCATCGCCCCTAATTTGAAGAAATAGGGTGAGGGCGCGAGCGGTGCCCTGTCAGTCAAGGGCGCAGGGCGACGCGGAGGCCTCGCGAGTGCATCTTCCTCCCCAGCTGCAACTGTGCTGGCTGCTGCGCCGGGCGCACAAAGGGGGACTGATTAAAATTATTAAAGTCGAAGGCGGAGGGCGAGGCGACGCGAGGGCAGACGCCGCGCCGCCCGCCGATATCCCATAATCCTCCGCCGCACCATAGTTCACGGGCGGGTGGCCCGGGGGGTTGACCCTCGTCGCCAGACACGGATTAATATGCGGTGAGTCAGCCTCGACACCGCCACCATCGCCGCCGCCGCCACCGTCGCGTCGTCGCCGGGGCCGCCTGCGCTGGGGGACAGATCGTTCAATTACCACGCGACAAGCGCGCAAACAGCCCGGCTCTTTTTTCGGCGGCAACGAAGCGGCCGGATTGGCATCTCCGTGGACACCTCCTCTGTCTTCCCTCCCACCCAGGTTGCTGAGAAGGGTCGATGGAACTGAACTCGGATAAGAAAAGTGACCGTTGGACCTGTTCGTCCCTCGTCGCGGCTATTTCTTGCTCCAGGAACGTGTCGCTTCTGAATTGCTGCTGCGAGTGTGTTTGCCGCTTAAACGTAAGCTTGGCATGTATCACTACACTTTAATTCTTAAACTTTCTTTTTTAATCGTAGGTAGGACGTATGTTCATAAGGGAACGTGAACTGGTACGTGTCCAAAGGCCGGCATGTGCCGGCATAATAAATAACGGGCTCCGGCCTAAATCTACCTTGTATCGTTGGAACCACCCGCTAAGCGGCACTACATAATTCCTCGCCTCCGTTCTAACACCGTTCTAAACGAGGGCGCCCCCCAACTGCTACACGCAAGCCTCGATACACCGACGTGACAGGTTGTTTTATTGACATCCTTTAAACAACGTTTAAAACCAGACACCTTTACAAGTTGTTGGTTAGAATTTACAGCCGCAAACATCTGGGGAGCCACGATTAAAATCGCGGTCAGCATACAGAGCTATCTCTATCACGGGGGGTCTTCATGGGAGACGGCCGCACGAGCGCCTGGGGCTGTGACGAAGGCGGCAGCACGCAGCTGAGGCAGGAAGCACGTGTAGGGTCTGGAGAGGAGATATACACAGGGGGAAGTGTGGCAGAGGTTGAAACGCCGGGGGAAGGGTTGAATCGAGCGAGTGGAGAATCTTATGAGCAAGAGTCACGGGCGAAAGACAAAACGAGAAACGAGGGAGTATGTGTGTGAATGGCCGGAGTCTAACAGGAAGAGTACCGAGTAATGCAAGATACGCAACCGACAAACTAGAGATGGGCGATTACCGAGCGAGGGGTCGAGGAGCGAGGCGAGTGGCCGGCGAGCGGCATCGAGGATGGGCGGCCGGTGGCACGCGTGCGCCCGGGGCGGCGGCGGCGGCGGGGTCTGGGGCTCGTGAGGAGCCCCAGCGCGTGCAGTTGCGTGCCGTGGCAGCGGCGGCGGCGCGGTTGTTGGCCTGGATTCTACGCATTCCGCCGAGGCGGCACGCGACCGCCACACCGCGCCGCGCTGCCCCCAGCCGTCCGAGCGCGCGGGCCGGATTCGAGCTCCGCCCCGGGCGGCGACGCACGCGCCCAGCGACGCGCCGTGGCCCCGCCGCCGCCACCACCACCACCACGCTCGCCTAGGCGCTCTCCCCGGCCTGTGCGCCGGCGCTCCCGTGGCACCGCGTTACGCTGCCTCAAATGTCTTGATTGCTGGGCTCGCCTCTTGTTAATGAGACTCATTTGAAACGCACCCACCACGGCTTTCGACCACAATCGAAAACAATCACGCACCTTTCTTTATTTCATTGTGTGCTCTGTTTCTTTTTCGTTGCGTGTTCTGAGGCAGGTTACATTATTAAATTTGCGCACGTGTTATTATTTTATTATTTAAGTTCATTATATTTCCACTTTTAAACTTCTAGTTTCAAACACATCAAAGTTTCGGAAATTCACCAAAACTACCAAAATAACGTGTTGAGTTCCTATTATTTTTAGCAATTCAGATAAGTCTTGAAAATTCAAATGGGCTTCACCAGTCCCACTACGATAAGAACTGCGTCAAATACCGCTTGATTCAAACGAATTCTAGAAATTGACTTGCTAATTGTTTGGATTTATTTGTCCGTTTTAGAATTCGCAACTTCTTTTCAAATGGATGAAAAGGGGGTTCGTTGCTCCCGTTATAGTTCCCGAAAAACCGGCCCCGAGGAAATGTGCATTCTGTGAACCATTTCAACCTTTTACGGTTCTTCAAGGACTACTAAACTCATCGGACAGTGTACACACACTGAGAAGCTCCAAGAAGCAAGCAGTTCAAGATCGCAGTTACAGATTATCGGTGCATCATTCTTCCTGGGCGTACACCGGCCACATTCTGTGGTGTCTCGCATGTGTAACTGAACGAGATCTTTTCCAGAGCAGGTGAACCAGCGGCGGGCGCTCAGATTTCGCGGACGTAAGGGGCGGTCCCGAGCGCGTTATCACGTAATAAAATTACCCTCGAAGGAGGGCGATGAAAGACGAACGACAGCGCGCGCATCGACGGAGTTATCGCGGCGGGACGTCGCGTCCGGCCAGGGGGAGAGAATTAAAGCGCCCGCTGGTAATGGACGCGATACGGCGGGCCTTATCGGAGTCGGTCGCTGGCGGGGAACGGGTTTCGCGTTCAGGAACTGAATCGGCGGGCAGTGGCCGGCCGGGCTATTGGGCGGGGGGAGGGGACGTTGGCGCCAGGGGCTCGTGGACGAACGGGAGCCGGGTCACGAATGTCGGGAGAATCCTTTTAACGACGTTGTCCGGTCATTTCCCTACCACTTAACATGTTTCATGATAATTCATACATATTGATTTGATATTTATTTCAGTCGTAGTAGAAACATTTTAAATGACACTTGGCTTTAATAAATTTTTCTCTTTTTTCGACCGGGTAAAACCGGTTACTAATAAAATGTCTAGATAGAATCTTAAGGAACCCTATTATCCAATTTAGTTTGCTTTTAAATAATTCCATAATTATATTAAATAATCATTTATTTTTTGGAAATTGCGAGTTAATATAAAATATGTTAACAAAACACTTAAATATATTTATTTATATAATTTTATTCAGTGTTTTATTTCTGAGTGACAATTCTCTTTACTTCGACAACTATTTGTAGGCGAAGTTAATTCCTGCCTTGTTAGAGATCACAGAACTTAAGTATTAAACATTTAAGGTTACCGAGTTGGATTAACCCCTTCTTGTCCCTTCAGCGTCCCGCAACCGCACTCTGTGTAAACACCTCGCGTGAGGACCGTCAAGGAATCGAACGGAAGCCGCAGCTCGAGGACGGAGGACGCACCAGCCTCCGTTCTCACGGCACACCAGCGGCATGGTTCCCGTAACCGTTCGAATCCGTATCTCGCGCACATCGTCGGGGAGGATATTACGTGCAGTGTGGAGGGCAACGGTCAAGGCGGTTAGGATACTAAAAGCGGCACTCCAAATAAAAAAAGAAAGAAGAAAAAAGAATTGAAGTGCGGATCGGCGCGGCTACTTAAAGAACGGAACGGAAGCCGGCGGTGGGAGGGCGGAGCCCGGGGTTCGGTGACCGGTGACGGCGTCCAGTTTCGCTTGACGACGCTTGAGGACCGGCGGCGGTTCGGGGCGCCGAGATGTCGCCTTTGTGGCGGTAATGGGATTAATCTACCGACGCGACCGGCAGAAAAAACGCCTGACCGTCGCCGCCACCGCCGACGTCGTGGCCGTTGAGCGTTGTCGCGACCACGAGCAAAACGACGATGAGCGACGCGGGTAAATTGCACCAGTGCCCCCGCCTGCGCGCCCGGCCGCTTCGGCTCCGCCGCCGCCGCCGCCGCCGCCGCCGCCGCCACCTCGGGCGTAATTAGCGCTAACGCGGCCCGCGCTCCCGAACCGGAAACGGCGACCACTTTGCCTTTATAGGGCGCGAAAGCGGCGGCGCCCTAATGCAGCCGTGCAGCACTCGCCGCCCGCGCTCCTGTGGGCCACTCCCGCACTGGAGGCTGTCCACCCCTCGGCTCACTGCTAGATGGAATAGTCATGTGAAACAGAATTTAACAGACAAGTTTCCAACAAAGCAGTCGTCTTTTATTTAGTCTATTTCCACTTATGTTTTTTCTCTGTAGCTTTAGCTCTTACATTTATTTAGTCTACAACTACGTTAATATTCTTATTATTGATCTGGCTAATTTTCTGTAAAAATATTGTCTACTTCGAAATTTTAAATAATCTGCATGCATTTTTTCAAGTTAAAGCGTTTTTTTTTTTTCACGTGAAACAAACCATTTGAGAAGAATGCGTAAGTCAGCTGATAAAAAGTTGTTGAAAAATGATGAAAGGTTTCCAAGAGTGATAGTGAACTCTGCTGAAAATAATCGCTTAAAAAATCGAGATAGGTAATGCACATCCTGTGCAATGACTGTTGAAACTTATTATGGATCATGAAATAGGTGCTAACAGAGAGAGAGAGAGAGAGAGAGAGAGAGAGAGAGAGAGAGAGGGGAAGACAGAAGTTTGAAATGATAACAATTTTACGGAAGGACACGTTACCATCAGGTGAAAATAGACGCAGACGAAAGAGAATACGAAGTAAATGCAGATTAATAGATCTGGACAGTCATTCATGAAGAAAGTTATATTCGAGAGATAATAATAAAATAATAGATATCAATTTCATGATCTTCCTTGACGGATTATTGGGTTTTCACGAATAGGCGCTAATTTCTGTATAACCAGGGGCTAGGAAGTCTTTTTCACAAAGCATTCGTTTGTGTAGACACCGAGTGAAACCGGTAGCCACATCGTACAACAACGAGCTTCTTGTTAAGAAATACTCAGATTATAAGAAGGCGTTGTTAACATCTTGAGGAAGCGAGAATAACTCAGCACCATCTTTAAACCGCAATATTGGCACCATTTTATTCATAATTTAAGTGAACAAGGACAAGAATGGGCATAAGTCGCTCATTATTTCAGTTCAAATAAATTTTTGCTCTTTTTTTCACAAGAGCATCTGAACTTCATTCCACAATAACTGTTAGTACCATACACAACCATCTGCTATTATGCCTTAGTTAAAATAAGTTCGCGAACAAGCTTTTACGCCAAGTATTTTCGTTAAGGAAATAACATTTATTGTTGAAATCTTAGAATACTATCATAAAGTAGAGCTTAGAGTCATATTATATGGTCTAATATTAAAAGTAAAGGTAACATGAGTGAAGTTGTTAACCAAATGGATCGTATTTGCTCGTATCTTGTTTTATTATTGCATTATATTTCATAATGTATTTTACCTGGGACTTTCACGTGTATGACATGAAATCTAGTTTCCCCGTGTTAAATTAACCATACCAAATGATCGTTTCAAATTAAAAAGTTTTTACTGAATAATATTAATGTCACTCTTTCATTAGTCCTTTCTCTGCATGTACATTCCGCATCGCTGCACAGCAGGTGAAAGTCTGGCACCCACAACTACGACCACTTAGGTGCGGGTCGGTAGAGAGAGGAGTTATGCATCAGTACCCTTCTGACATGCAAAACTTGTTAATTTAGCTACATGCAATTTAAGCTGCACATCTTTGCACGTCCGTGAATAAAGTTTACTAGCTCGTAAAACAGTAACAATCGACTGTGACAGCCAATTGTTTAGGGTTTCTCGGCATTCCTAAAAACTTAATTTGCTCTGCTATGCTAAGAAATAACGTGAAAATAGCACGAGTCTGTTGAGGAAATACCTTCTTTTTGTGCTCCTCGAACGCTAGTAAGTTATTAAGGAAAGTTCTTCCGGCAGATGCGCGTCAAGGGTACTTGGTATTCAATTGGCCTTCCACTAGATGCGCGTGTCTCGAGGCAAGCACGAGTTGTAACGTAGGCTACTGGAAAATAGTTACAGGATTTTATATCCCACTCACCTATCACAATATTAGAGGATTGCATGTATTACGATAAAACAAGAATAATCCAATTATAACTAAAACATTTTAATTTATTTAATAATATCAATTTCCGGTCGAGGCAAAAATAGAGTTATAGCTTTCCTTTCAATCGTCTCAATTTCTGTAGCTGTGTGACGAAGAAAAGTGCAAGCAGGCGGATCTTGCTAGTTACGGTGAAGAGAATACGTCGTGTTCGCCTCATGTCGCTCTTACCCCAAGTATGGGAATTTAATAAGCCCAGGCATGGGGGACACCGGTAGCTGCCCAGCGACGTCGGACTCCCGACCCAATAATGCCAAATACATAATAATGTCAAGTTATGTTTCAATCTATTCCCTACGCTAAGTACTCTCCTAGTTTATATATCTATTTCATAAAAGAGAGAGAGAGAGAGAGAAAGAGAGAGAGAGAGAGAGAAATTTGACATTGCAGAAGTCGAGGGGGGGTCACCGACAGCCGCGCAACAAGTCTTAGATGAACCGCCGGGGAGCGCGGCGGCGCGGCGGCCGGAAGCGCGGCGCGCATGGAACTGTCGCGCGCGCCCGTGCTTAATCTGAATGGTATCGCGCCCTGGCGGCGGGGAGAAGGGGCGGGGCCGGCTGTCACCCGCCGCGACCGATCTAGACGCCGCCCGCCACAATGGGGAGCGCGTGTCTTGGAGGAGGCCGGGATTGTGCGCGCTTATCGCTACCGGAGACAGCGGCACGGCGTCGTGCGTCCTGAAGGCCCCCGCCGCCGCCGCCGCCGCCGCCACTTGTCCGCGATGCCGACACTGCCGCCCTGGTCGTAGTCCTCCTCGTCGCCCCCATCTTCCTCCACTGCCCCACCTCCACCTCGCCAGTTTATCGTGGCCACGACCACTCCGCATTCATCCCGTCACCCTCACCTCCATCACCGGAGTCAGCTCCTGTTTGAACCGCTCTGATAGCTGTTATTTTTCGTTCCTACACCGGAGTGTGTTTCAGCTGTCACTGTATTATTCTAGTCGCCGTACCGAAATTTGCCCTCATTTCCATCATTTTCCAGCCATGTTCGTTGGTCACGCCCATTCGTACCTTCTCCAACGTTTTCGCATCCTCCAACTACCTCGACAGTGTTGCATCCACCTCAACCTCCGACGACACCATGTTTCCTCCGTCCCCATCCCACCGTTCCCCGTTCCCATACTCCGGCGCGACCGCCGCGCCATCGCAAGTCGCAGGCAACTTTCTCTGCTCGGCGCGGGCGTCGGCAGTCGGGCGGCGTGAACCGCGAGGTTCCGAACGCGTTGACGGGCGAATAAAGACGACACCGGAGGCGACCGCGAGCGGGAGAGCGGGCGCGCCACCGCGACCGCGCCGCACACTGGGCCGAAGCTGGTGGAAAAGGGACCTTAACGGGTTACACGCTTCACTGAAAACTTGGCAGTTCTGTATACGAGATGAAATTAATACTTTTTTAAGGCGGTATGTTTAAAGCTTAATGAGGAGACTTTTTTTATAAGTGAATAAATCGTCCTTATTTGGTGAAAGACGAGATTCGTGAAATACAAATTGCTATTTCTTAAACCATACACATTTGCATAGCTGTATTGTGAATCCTTTTATTTGTCTTTATTTTCTTTCTTTCAATATTCTTGAAGAAGAAACACATCCATTAAGTAACTTTTATATTTTTCTCACGCGGAAATCATTTCCAAAAACGTCAAAGAGAAAACGAGCCGTTTCTTTTTTAAATCTAATTTTTCTTGCAATTAAAAAAAAAATATCTTACCAATGCCATGTAGTATACTTTTAGTCTTACTCCTAGCCACTGCTTGTCAGCACGCGGCAGGCGGAGAACAGTGAACTCTGACAAACGCGCGGCGCCGTCGCGACGCCCGGTGCCGTTGTCGTCGTCGTCGTCTTTCTGCCTCTCTTTCTCAATTCACTCACACTCCTCCCGCGGCGGAGTTTCGGCGTCGCAGATCGCTGTGACGATTGTGGGCGTCGACGCGACGGGGCGGGACTCGACGCGTGGAAATGGACACGCATCGAGGACGGCGCTTTCCCTCTTAATGAAGTTGACACTTTTCTGACACTCTCCAAGAATCTGAATAATCGTCGAAACAATCGTGCATTGTGACCGCTGGAATTCGCTTTACATGTTGATAGTATCGTTTTAGTCTGTGGTCGTTATAGTTGTAGTGTACGTTCTTTGAAAAGAAATTTTCGTTTTGCGAAAGTGTTTCTCGTAGCTGAATATCATTGACATGATCACGTATTAACGTTTAGAAGTACTACAGCCATGGTAAAGTGACTACCCTGAGTGCGAAAGAGGACTGTTAACCTGCTTTACAGTCTCGTTTTGTCAATTTGCATTCCAAGTGCGTGTCGTTATGCTAGATTATGCGTCGAACAAGATTAAACCACACGAAGTCACAGTAGCTCCAGTGCATCATTTAACTAGGCAGTACAATAAATCAAGCCATTTTGCTTTGAAGGATTAAACGGCAATAGCAACTCCAGGAACGGGAAAAGTTCTCATCTAGTTACTGCTGCCGCCGCTGTCCCTTTACAGTGATATATTAAAGATGAGATGTTGAATGGAGTTAACTACGCTAGGAGGATGCACAATTGTTACACTGTTAACCAGAGCAAAGTATATCACAGCAAACTTGGATAAAATCATTTGCACGCATTTTCTCCTTGATTTTACGTATTGCGATTACTTTCCATTATTTCCCTCCCACTCCGCGCCAATTCTGTCCCTCGCCAATGCACATCCACTTACACTCAAAAGCGCTCATGGACATTCCAGGGAAGAACACGTCCACGCAATCTGGGCACGCGTGACTCCGCTCCCGCGGAACTGCTCTTTTGCACATTCCGCATCCCCCTCGCGCCCTTGTGCGCTCCCCACAGGTGTCGCCCGCCCTTAGCGCGCGGGCCGGGGAGAGAGCTCGCCCGAAGAGGAAGGAAGTAAGAAGCGGGCGCGAGCAGCGAGCGAGCTTCTTGAGACGCGATACCATCTCGGCGGCGTGTCGCGGCAGCTCCCGAGAGGGCGCGCCGTGTACACAAGTTTTAAAAAGTGCGCAACAAAGGCCGCGTCAAGAGCACATTGTAATCGCGGCGGCAAAAATACCCGGGGCGCGCCCCCCTCCGCTCCCCTTCCGTCGCGCGCGCTCACCCGCCCGCCCGCCAGCCCGAGCGCGCTCCCCGTCTCGCGAACGTCCTGGAGGGCGAGGAGGGTTAACTTGGCTGTTGTGTGTATGCTTTATCTTTAATTTTCAACGCCCTTGCACTTGGCGAGGGAGAGAGGAACGGCGCACTCGCCGCGAACGGCCGCGCGTCTTCCCGGGGTTATAACAATAATAAGGGCTGGCGCGGCGTTCCGACGCCGGCGCGGTTGCGGCGGTGGCGGCGTTGTGGGCGCGGGGGCGGGGGCGAGAGACGGGAGGGGCGGCGCGGCGGAGAAGCGACTTTTAAAAAAACGTCCCCGGCCAGACCTGGAGCATACAGCGGGCAGATAACCGGCGGCGGCGCCAGCGGCCTCCGAAAATAATAGCGCGCGTTAACATTTATGTCTTTGTACTTCATTTAGATGTTGTAGCCGCGATAAGGGCGCAGAGGTGGCGGTGGCGACCCCGCGAGCCTCGGGAGCGGTCGGGGGCGGCCGCCCGGGGCCTGGGGGTTGTGCGCGGGGGTTAATCTGAGCCCCGGAACAACAAAGTTCCGTCGTTAAAACCGATTGCCGCCGCCGCCACCGCCGCTCCGAGTCGACCAAGGGAGACAGAGAGAGTCGATGAGAGGCGAAAGAGACTGCGAGAGCGCGCTGGAGAGTGCGCTGTCGAGCGAGAGAGCGAGCAAGCGAGTGCGACCGCGGTCCACCCCCGCGGTTCGCTAAAAAGCACCTCCCGCCCGCCGCCGCCGTCGCCTCCACGCCAGCAAGACAGAGCGAGATAGCCGGAGAGAGAGCGCCACGCGCGGAGGTTAAATTGAAACCTTATCTACTTAGCCCTTGTGTGGATGCTGGGCTTATCCCGGGTCAAACTCCGGGGGGTTTTTGCCAGACAGAGAGGGAGAACATTTAGAATTAGCCCGCTATTCTGGCGGGGGCGCTCTCCGGGCCATGGTTATTCAGGAGCGGAAACACTGTTATGATAGGGGAGAGAGGGCGGGCGCGGGCGGGGAGGAGCGGTGCGGGCCGAAGAGGATCGCGCGGGGCGGGGCAGGGCGGGGCGCCGAGCGGAGGGACCGCGCGCGCGCGGCCGGGAAGCCCGGGGCGCGCAAGACTTTTATCTGGCACCTAACTGGGCCGTGGCGGCGGCGCGGAGGGCGCGGGGAGCGCAAGGGGTTGGGACATGTTTCATATTAGTTGCGGTATAACTCCGCGCCGCTTCCTCCGGAGCCGCCGGGGCCTCGCGCTTATCTGCTGACACGCCGCGCGGGCGCGCCCACTAAAAGTTGTCCGCCGCCACCGCCTCCGCCTCCGCGGAAACTGCGCAGGCTGGCCAACTGTGCCCTGCCCCCCTTCTCCTCCGCGCCCCGCCCGGCCCCCGCCTCGAATGGAAAACGGCCGCGGCGGCCAGTAGCCGCTCGCGCGGCCGAGCTCGCACAGGCACCCGCGGCCGGGTTTATGCCCTCGCATTTATGACTCGGGATTAATTAAAATGGTATATAGATGTGTGCGGCCGCCCTTTAATTAAAAGACAGCCCGCGCTGCTCGGCGCCAAGTCAGCCGGCGCCAGCGCCAGCGCCAGCACCGCCCAGCGAAGCGGCTGTGGCCGCAGCCGCCACCGCACAACCCTTCCCCGCTCCGCTCCGCTCGCGTCACGAGGCGGACAAGCGCGCTGACCGCCGATCGACAGACCGGCCCCAAAGCCCTCATGCCGCGCAGGCAGGCAGGCAGGCCGGCCGGCCGGCGGGAGCAGCGAATACGCAATGAGGAGGCCGTAGACAATAACGGAACTTGTTCTGTTCGCCTTTTTCGTCCGCGTAAACGCTCGCCCGCATTGCATATAGTATGATTATTATAATACGTAATAGGCCATCAATCAACTGCTGTAGACAGCAGCATGTAATATTCGCTTGTTTGAAATTCGTGTGTTACCTTCACAACGTCGTCTATGTTTACCGCATTCCGACGCTATTAGTTTTAAAGGCGTCATACTAGAAAGAGAAACCCTAGAATGTTGATGCAGCTGTTCGTCTGCCTGGAAGCCGTTTCAGTCTCGGGACAAAAGGTCAGCCCACTTGACGAATTTCGCAGCCTCTCCGCGACAAAAGAGAAACGCCGAGAATCCTGTTCTCCAAACAACCACCCACTCAACACGTCAGCGGTGGCGGCGGCGGCAACAGCAGCCGCAATGAAACCAAAACCACACGCGAGCCGTAAGCAAGTGAGGCCGCAAGGGACCGGGATCTGCGCCGGTGGCGCGGCCACGCGGCATTTATCGCTCTCCACCGCCCACCCCCCGCGGGCCGCGGGGTCTGACGCATCTCTTCCGGTGACCCTCCGGCGGCACGGCTCGCGCCCCGCTACGCTTTTTTCGCCGATAACCGCGCCGGTCTTGTGCCCCGCTCCGACCCGGCCCCGCCCACACCACCACCTCTGCCTGCCGCTCCCGGTGCGGTGCGGTGCGCCTCGCGGCGAGGGAGAGAGCGACGCCTGAAGGATGGCTTTTGCGATCGTTCGGCACGCAGCGCCGCCCCGCGCCGGCGCCCGACCGGCGTTATCTTCGGGTGGCGCTCCGCCCCGCCGCGCCCCAATGTGAAAATTCCCTGCGACGTGTCTCGTTGTTTATGGGTGAAAATATCATCCATTTGTGCCGCAGCAATGCGATTGCAGAAACTCACTTCAGGTCTTCTCTTTTTAATACGGACTCTCAACACAATTACTACATGAAAGGCGAAGTCCCAACGTAATAACATAATATTTTCTTTCTTTTTGATTTAATTTAATTTTAAATCGCGTTAGGAGCTATTGTACAGAACACACAAAATCATAGACCGGTAATTTAAGACCGCATTAAAGCAGCCCCGTTTGTTACGTCTTGAGCGGTGAAAGACCAGGGAACTCGCGCGCTCGTCGCGAATTCCCTTGGCTCTGTGTAGTGCTTGTAAGGGATGCGAGGTACCGAATGTTAAGCGTGCAGGAACAACGGCACGCAGAGGGGCGGGAGCGGCGCGCCCTTTTAATGCACGCGGCAGAATGTTTCTTCACGAAATTTCCGACAATGTGTCGGGGCGTGGTCTGCGAGCGAGGTAGCGTCGCGTTCCCTCGAGCACGTACCCACACACACTAGCACGCGCTCACACAAGAGCGTACCGGCGTTTAAACAAATGACTGCCTGGGAGCGTCGTGGTGTGCTGCGTCGCCCAGCCTCCTTCCCCGATGGGCGAACGGTCCGCCTCCAGTCCCGCCGCCGCCGCCACCGCCGTCTCTCGGCGGCCGGGGAGCTGGCGGCCCCGCCCCCAGCCCGCCCCCAGTGAAATATGGCTCGTAAGTCACGCGTCCCCGCGGCCGCGGCGGCGCGTCGCCGCCCCCCGTCGCCCGTCGCCGCCCGCCGCCACCGCCCTCACCTGGTGCGGCGGAGATGTATGGCGGCGGTACCTGGCGCGGGGGCGGGGCCGCCAGGGAGTCGGTTCGCGCCCCCGGCAATGCTCCCGCTAGGGGAGAAACCGGAGACAGTTGTGGCCTTTGCTGGGGAAGGAATTGGATCGTCACAGTTCACGAGAGGAATTGACGAATCACCAACCATGAAGTGTGCCAAGCCAGTGCTTTTAACTCTTATCAAAAATCTACTCCTGCGCCCATTGTTTTGGAACTTTTTAAAAATTCTCCTTACTAAAATACTGTATTGTTCTCGAAATGTGAAAATCTCATTTGTAATTAACATTTAAGTAACATATTGATGACAATGCAGTATCTATTTTTGTTTGCTAAGTGCCAATTGAACTTCCTATTTGGTTCCTAATCGGAAGTCCTTTTAAACATGCCCAAGGAACTTGTTAACCGGAAGTGATGCCACAAATTCCAGTAGGTTCTAAAACACTTCCTTCCCTCTTTTTCCGAAACAAAACGACAGCATTCATAACCTCGCACAATTTCCACATCCATCTCCTCCCATTGTGTACTCACGACTTGATTGTTCTCTTTATGTCATACCAATTGTGCTCCTCGTAGCCTCTTATTCCGAGCCCCTCTCCCTCCTACGTTAATACAAAATAAACACCCACTCTGCGCTATGATGTACTTACGCGGTGTTTTCTTGTTCGCAGGTGAGTGAAGAGAAGCGAGACACGCTGCCAGCGGTGAGTTGGTTCCCAGGGATGCGGGGCGCCGCCCCATTCCCCACCCCGCCGCGTCCCTCCCCTGCCCCGCCACGTCTCGCCCCTCTCACCCCGCGCTAATGCTAGGTGTTCCTTACCCGCTTTATATCCTCCGCCCGTCATTACGGCTTCCCACCCCGTAATAGCGATGAGGCAGGGGCGCATCCTCCTGATAATTCCGAGGAAGGAGGCAGAGGGGAGCCGGGGGTGGAGCTGTCGGCACCGCCTGCGCTGGGCCCGGCCCGCCTCGCCTCGCCTTGCCCTGCCTTGTCTCGCCTTGCCGTGGGACTGGCGCGGTGGCGGTGGCGAGCCCCGCAGGGCCAGATGCTGTCTGGATCCCGCCCCGCGCCGGGGGCCGCCCCGCCCACCGCAGGGCTGTCGCGGTTCCCTCCGCTCACGGAACACGGAACCCCTTCCGCTCTCGCCTTGAGTGCCGCCGGAGGAGGAAGTCGTCTTGAGGGGTGACGGCGCTTTGTGTGAGGTGATGGCGAGCTTGTTCTTGGTTCCTGGAGGACAAAGCCGTGGAAATGAGGCGGAAGAAATTTCTCATGAAAGAACCTGTTAGATTTGGTATATTACTAGCAAATATGCTGTTGAGATTCATCTACCTTCATCTAAAAGAAGGCGAAGATCGTCACCGTACTAATCAGATTAAATGATTAAAGAAAGAAATTTAGATACCGGTTGGAAGTTCTGCCTTTACTCGCTTTTCTTTCCGAAGAAAAACAAGTTCCCAACGAAACAATTCCTTAAGTAACCGTAACTGACACGCACCTGCCCCGTAACATAAGTAACGCATTTCTGCACGTAAAGTTTGCCGACCCGAAGCAGGGTGTATCAGGAAGTTCTCGTTCTGGCCAAACCTGCACAAAGCGGGGCGAAACCCGTCGCGAACGCGTCAGCGTCGGAGTGTCTGCGCCCCCCGCGGACCCGGATTCGGCGCGCTCGCGTCTCGCTCATCCGGGGCCGGTCGCGCTGGGACCTCCGGAAACGCCCGGACTCCGGCACGGCGCGGCGGGCGGCAGCGGGATGGCCTTTCCTGGAAGCCGTCGTGCAGAACTGCGGGGCCGCGGTACACTTTATTGTGGGCCAATGCTAACCGGCGCGAGGCGAGACGAGGCGCCATGCCGCGCGGGAGGGGAGGGGTGGGGCGGGACGGGGAGGAGCAGCGTCCGGCGGGGGAGGTGGTGTTGCGGCGGCGGCGGCGGCGGCGCGCGCGCGGCCCAGTGATCTTCCCGCGGCGGCGGCGGGGGCGCGGGTGGCGGCGCACGACGCGCCTTTGTGGCGTTAACGCGCGCGTCATGCGCGACCGTAGAAAGCCGCCGCCACCCGACGCCGCCCCGCGCGCCCCGCGTCAC
Organism: Teleogryllus occipitalis; assembly: GCA_011170035.1. Classification (NCBI taxonomy): domain Eukaryota; kingdom Metazoa; phylum Arthropoda; class Insecta; order Orthoptera; family Gryllidae; genus Teleogryllus; species Teleogryllus occipitalis. The sequence continues at coordinate 673,465 of BLKR01000061.1, forward strand.
GTGGGCCTTTGGCGCGCTTTGCACCGCGCGACATCGCTGCAATTCTCCCGCCCTGGCTGCTGCCCTCTGCCATCATTCTTCTGTTCCTTCTCTATATAAGTGCACATGTATTGATTTGTGATGTCAGCTTTAACTTGCTTTACTTTACAGATTTGAATCTAATGTTGAGTTTCTCTGTGGGTGTTTTCTTCAGTTCATTTTATTAGTTACTAACGGTTCGAAAATCCGTTGCAGTTACTTGTAAATTCTAAATATATTATGATCAAATTAACATTTGGAAATAAATCTTAATTTACCGTTCGTGATTCCTACGGCCTTTATTGATTATTGTTTCCAATTCTAAGTTTAGTTCGTTCACAACGTACTGACCTCCAAAATTCAAATCTTCATATAGCACGCTTCTCCAAAATCTTCCTGGCCGTTATAACGACCGTTCTAGCGACACTCATGGGAACCTGAGATAAAAGCGGCGGGAGAGCTGGTCATCGGGCTACCAGTACCGCTAATTGATTTGCACAATTGTGTAAAAAGGACAAACAAGGGCACTAAAAAATAAGGCGAACGATTGAAGTACGGGACTTCCCTCACGGGACATATCCAAGGTACACTCGACTAGGAACCTAATTATAAAACAACTGTCAGGCATCCCTAAAAGACATCGCCATGGAACCACGCGGGGACGAGGCCGGGTCGTTGGCCCATGGGCCTGCCACTCGGCTCGCACCTCCAGGCGCGGGGGGCCTCGTCACCAAAAAGCGTCCGCCCTGCCGCCTCTTTTTCTCCCCGTCCCCTCCTCCACCTCGCGCAGTGTTCGCCCGTCTCGGAAATCGTGAAATTAACTCCGACTCTCGCCGACAATAGGTCGGGCGAAGGAGTGTCTTTGCGAGATCGTGCAGAATGAAGTCGTATTTGTGGTTGTTTTCGGTCCTCCGAAGTGGCATGGACGTGTTTTTGTAGCGTGAAAGCTTACGCTTCCTTACGCTGTTTTTTCCCTCTCAGTGTCGAGACACCACGACTCAGCAAAAAGCGCGACTTCCTTTCGCGCTTTGTAAGCGAAGGGATTGGATTTTCATTAGGATTAGATTCCCCCGTCGCATTCCTGTGAATATAAGAATACCGCACTTTCAAATTTTTAAATTATATATAATTAAAATACTTTTAATCACTAACAAATAATTATGTTGTCTTAAAATATAACGCGATAGATTGTTCTAAATAAAATGTTAATATCTTGAAAAAAAATTGTACTTGCTACGAACAACTTTCGGTTTTTAGCCACAGGAAGAGTGAATGCATAACGAGTTTTTTTTAAATTAAAACAATATAAGCAATACATTTCATCAAATATCGTACCATGTACTTCACACAACGTGTGCGGTACCAAACATATTTTATAGCACTTGTCGCACATGCGTAATAAGATCGAAAATATGCAGGTTGCGAGCGCCATCCTGACACTGATGGAAACAAACGACGACAGCACAATGCGAAGAGCACACGCCCAGCGCCGTCGCGTCGCGTCGTCGCGCAGCGCCCCGCGTGCCTTGGGCGCGATCGTCGCTGTACCGAATCCAAAGCGGCGACGGGCGCGGTCCGTGGGAACGCGATGAGGCTCCGTGGATCTCGGAGGGGCGAGCGGCGGCCCACGTGGGTTGCGGAGGCGGCGCGGTGCGGCGGGTCTTCGCCGAGAACCTGTATGGAGGAGGTACCCGAGAGCCGCCGGCGCCCGCCGCCGCCGCCGCCGCCGCAGCCGCGGGCAGAGCACCGCGCCGCTTTGCATACAATGCGGCCGTTCCTTATGGCGACTCGCGGACTTGCTAATACGCCGATATCGAACGCCGGCCCGCCCGCCTCCCGTCCCCCCCCCTCGTCGACTCCGCCCCCGCAGGCCGCGGCGCCTTCTCCTCCATCGGCCGCGTAATTACTCGGCGACCCCAGAAATCTCCGCCCCGCTCCTCCCGCCGCCTCCGCGGACCTCCCGGGCTCCGGTCGGCGGCGACTCGCCCGACAGAAATCGTGGGCGAGCGTTGGCGAAGTGAACATACGAGTCGAGTTATGACTTTCGTTTCCAATGTTAAGCACTACCAGTCGGGATGTTACCTGTTGTTCGCAGTCCAGAGGTCCGCATTGTACGCCAACCACCTCAACGCTCGCGTAGCGTCGCTCCTCCGGTTACATCTTCCCTACCGGTTAATCTCTCTGTTCAGATCATGAAACAGGCCAAGAGGTCGAGTGCTTGGGAGTGTAGTGGCATCGCGGGAGAGCCAACTAGGAGATCTGATTATCAAAGCGCTCACGTATCAACACTGAACCATCATAGAAACTCATGAATAAATATTCCCCAACTGGCAAATACCTCCGATTGTTTTTAAAGAATGTGTCGATCTTGAATACACGTGTTTACTTAGCACAAATTCATAAGAATTATATTTTTTATTAGATTATGCCATTTACACAATCTGATATTATTTTGAATATATATAATGCACCGCGTAGGTGAAATTAAATATAAGAAAATAAATGTGAACACTACTATTAATCGGATTCAAAGCAATGGTTGTATTTGCCGTGGACGATCATGTAGAAATCACAGTTCGCTATCGGGGTTCAGGTGTAGATCTATTATTCCGAGGGTGAGAGTGTTGAAAGGGAAATCGAGACGATAACGGCGTGTGTCGCGGAGACGAAAGACCGGCACGGGCGCTCGCACACTGGCGAAATCGCCAGCGGGAGCTGCGCACGGCACGGGGGGGCGGGGCGGGGAAGGCGAGGGCGGCTTACGGCCGCGTAAGCCCTGCCTGTTGACGCTGGGGATGAGCTGCGGGCGACCGTGCGCGCAGGCGTTCCGCCGTCCCACGCCTCGTCCGATAGGCCGCTGCCGACGCCGTCGCCTCCGCCGCCCTGTATCGGCACACCCGCGCCGCCAAACCAAACATCGGTTAATCCGCAAGGTGCTGGGCTAGCGCGCCCCGCCTTCTCCGCCCTCCGTCCTGCCGGCCGCTGGCTGGCTGGCTGCCGGGTGCGGCCGCGAAGGAGTAACTTGCGACCGATTCGCAGGCGCGCGCGCTCGGGATTACTCTCGTTGCGACCTGGCACCCGGGCGGCCATGTGCAACTTCGGACGCGGGGTCGAACCGCTTCCGCGGAGGTCGGGTTTTTGCAGAATTCCGCGGTAAGTACCTGCTTGTATGCAGGGTGGTGAACTGAAATTTCGAGCCTGTGGTCTCCCTGACATTTAGACTAATCTACAAAATTAACGGCGGCATTCTGAGATATCTAGTGATCTTTTATCCCGGGAAGCAATCTTAGCCAAATGCGTGAACTTCAGTATATATTACAAGTACGAAGGAAAGATCCATGGTTCAATCTATATAGCTTATCTTCCAGATTAATTCATTTGGGCGATTGCTTTGATTGGTTCATAATCCTGCGTTCAATTCTTACAAGGAGAAATCAGTTGAGCAGACTCCCTAGAAATACCGTAAATCTTGTTGACGCTCTGTGCAAAGAAACAGAAGCTACAAGAACGGGTCCCATTCCAAACTATTTTCAGCAGTGTCCACCAGCGTTGCTTTGTAATCGACCACAATAGAGCACGATGAGAAAAAAGTAGCGGTTCCTTTCACGCTACCAATTCCGTAAAGAAACAAACATCGCTTCGTGCACGATCCGGGTGGGGGGCGGGGAGGGGACCAACAGATGTTCCGAGCGACGGGCCGCGAGCGTGTGGAGTGGGAGGAGGAACTGAACAGTGGGAGACGAAGAGGAAGAAGAAGAGGGAGGTCAGCAATCTCGGGATCTCGTAAGGCGCGCGCGACCGACGGCAGATGACTGGCGGGAGGTCGCGAGGGCGGAGGAGGAGAAGCGGGAGAGCGAGAGCCCCCGTGCTCTTCGCGACCGCCCTCTCGCCCGCGCCCGCGCCCCGCCCCCGCCCTGTCGCCCTGGCATTGTGTCGGCGCAGCGCGGCGGAACGGCCGCGACGCGAGGCGAGGCGACGCGGCGCGGCGCCGTCTTCGGGGTCGGGTCGGGGGCGGCCGCGGCGCGATGTCAGCGGGTGACGCGTCGCTGAATGCGCCGCCGCCGCCGCCCGCGGCGCCGCCCCCCTGCGGGCAGATGCGGCATATTTGTGTGGTCGCCCTCCGACAAGCTCAGCCCCTCGCAGCCGCCGATGGTGACTGATGTTGACTTTCAAAGGTGCCGTTCATCTTCGTTCCTTGCGTGTTTGCTGGCACCCACGTGGGGTAATGGAATGGTCGTTTTTCGATTTAAAGAAAAAAAACTCATTCAGCCACAATATTTATATAATTTAATTTCTCTTTCCGTTCCAATTATTTTTAAATATATGACCCGTATTGAAATGTTTTTGATCTACTGGTTAGGTGTTGGCGTAGGAATACGAATGGGAATGAAAACTGTCGACTTCCTCGTGGCCAAATTCTGTCTTCCAGACAGCATTTATGAAGTTTCCCGGTTAGCCATAAAAATTAGCTATTTTTTTTAACAGAAATGTTGATACGGTTGACATTTTGAATTTCTGCTGATTATTTGTATTAGGAGACTCTTAAGACTTTTCTGGGGCTGGCAGTGCTCGATTCCTTCCCAAGTTATTAACTTCCTGAGTTCTCAACGTTATCCCCTTACATACACACGCACTAATAATGCATTTCATTCATAAAATAACGAACAACGCACGAGGTCAATGAACTTGTGTATCTTTATTCTTCGGACCACCAGTGTTTTTTATTTTGTTTTTTCAACAAATAATCCTTCAGATACCTCCGAGTCGTCGCGTACGTTGTTACGGAGGACGGCCAGCCCCCACTCAACAAGTGAGACGGCGGCGGCGGCAGAGGGCGACCGCGGCGCCCCCGCCTGGCATTTGCCCGCGCAAAGGTCAGCGCTCTGTGCGGAGCTTCTCCGCGCAGCCGGTGGGCGACGGGCCCCCGCCCCCGCCCCCGCCCCGCCCCCTCTCCCCCCCCGCTCCCTCCCGCGCCCTCCGACGACAGTCGCGGCGGCGCGGTGCGCGAGCCCATCGTGGCCAGCGGTTGTTTGTTTGCCCCGACACTGGGCAGAACGCCGCGCAGGGAAAAAAACTGCGTGGTCATTTCGTACCTGCTAGAAGAGGCGGCCGGGAGCTCTGTGTCACTGTCAGCGGCCGACGCCGGGACGATTCTTGGCTGTTCGAGCTGGGCAGAACGCGGCGCCTTGTAAGCGAAACCTGCGAAGAGAGGAGGGAAAAGATCAGATAAGAGGACTTTGAAATTGCCTAGCGATAGCGACAACTATGATCCCTAAGATTATGAAAAATCTACTGTGTGTATGTTGCGAGTAAATGCTAGCGGGAGGCCAGAGAGCATACAAATTAACATTTGATGTAAAATTAATAAGAAACTGAGAGCTTATGCATCGAGATGCGAGTTTTTCCTCAACTTTGTCTAGTGAGGAAACCGTTTATTTTTTCTAGTTTTAATGTAGCGGTATTATTGGTTCCATTACTCAACAGCAACTGCGATAATATAAATAAAAGGTCAGTAAACTAGAAGATAATTTTCTTCTCGTTTAGAACGCTTTGTCGATGATTAAAATAATAGGTCCATAAACTACCGGGGACGCAAGTGCAATCGGCGAGGTCTGCCGAAAAAATGGTGTTAAAATAATATTGCTTATGTTCGAGTGTAATGCATGAAAAAATGAGGAAATGAGTTTCTAACGAACTCCTAAGATGTTAAAGACATCCAAATTACTTAAGAATTCCTGCTTTCTTCGGTGTCGTAAACTTGCTAAATTTCGTTTTACGCTCTTGAACAATTCTAAGCGATCAGATACCGAAAAACGTATTTTATACTCTGGCGAGGAAGGCACTTTTTCAGAACTCTCGTAAAACGCCCCCGTACTTAAAACTCCTCAACCGAGACAATTTACGAGGACTTATCTTCACACCAGTCGGAAATCAAAGAAACAGTTAAATTTACAGGAGACTGAAGGAAGCAACAACGAAGAGCAAGACAGGTGGCACGCAATTTACGAGACAGAAAACACCACAAATGAGATTTCCGTGACAATCACGAGCTGCTGCGGCGCAGTGATGGCGAAACAGATCACGCAGAGCGGGGAGGGGAGGCGACGAGGGGGAGGGAGGGGCGGCGGAGGAAAAACGCACAAACAGCGCTCGCCGCGGGGCAGATGGCTCACGCGCCGCGGGAGGGTCGCGCCCGGGGCGACCGCAGCGGCGGCGGCGGCGACACGCGAAAACCGCGCCGGGAGACATCTGTCGGAGGCCACACGATTCATCACGCCCTCGCCTCCCTTCGTGTCAGATCTTGGGCCCCTCTGCGTTCGATGCAGCTTTAGCCGCTCGATTCTATGAAGATAATTGTAACTTCAGTGAGGTTGGATTTCTTCGTGGTAGAGATACGACCGGGAACAAGGGAAAGTGCTACAATAGTTATTTTTCTCAGTTCAGGCACGATCACGATGATAATTTGACGACTCACTAGCACTTTGTATTGCGAGTGTTAATCAAATAAAAACTGCATGTTACGCAGAAGGATAGATGATTAGTTATCATTTAAGTAAATTTTACAACAATTGTTCTTTTTATAATAAAAATATCGAACTCTTATTAACTGATTTTCTTTCGCAACTACACAATTTACAGAGTATATGGAAATAGTGAGAGCGCTAGCAATGTATATATTCCTCGAGGTCAACGTGATTAATGATGACTGTTGACCATACTTGGTATAGTCGAAACTTAGTAATTGCTTAATGAAACTAATTGAAACTTTGGACTTAGACATTATCCCTTCCCGATACTTTACGGACGTCATTATATTATTGTTTTGATTTTGTGCTCATTTTTAACTTTGAGTAGTTCATCGTCAATTCCACAAATTAGGCGTTGATTGTAACGCAAGTCACGGGCATTAAATCACCTCATTAAATTGATTTCCATTCAATTTAAAACTAGAAAACAAATCTTTTTGTGATAAGTCATCTTGTAACTAACCCCACTTTCATTATTTCAATCCATCAATATTTTAATCGACTTTCCTACAGGTCAAACGTAATATGTAAGCCCCGACTGAGTTATCGGCTTTAGGAGGATTTTGTTAAATGGTAGAGCTCAGAGTAACTGTTCAACGAGTATGTTCGATTGAAATAGCACTGGAGCAGATGAAGAGCATTAATTAAAGCTTAATTTAACATTCGTAAAGACTTACTCGTGTTTAACTAGTGTAATATTTCTCTTATCTTTATGATTACACTCATATCATTAGTTTAAAAAAGAATACAGGAATTCTAAAAATATCAATACAAAACGCCAACATCAAGTAGCGATATGTATGTTTATTCATTATACCACAACATTATTAGAAAACTTAAAGGATAAATATAATGCTCCGACATTAGCAACCCGCATCAGTTGCTTCATCCACAAATGGAATGAATCAATTCCCCATCGTACTTCCAGAACGCCTACTCACCCACCGCTGTGGCAATTATTGTTGCGTGCTTGGACGAGGTCAATTATAAATTGAACTCTCATACCGTTTAGCGTTTCGGCGCTCTCGGGAATTCGTGTGTAATCAACTAGCGATCCACAGGCATTTCCGCTCCCGGTGGTCACTTAAAAACTCGAAACATTTTCCACCAAGCCATTAGTCACGGAAGCGAAGATGGACTCGAGAAGATCAATGCCGGAGTTCTTTTTTCCCTTAGCGTTTCCTTTCCGCTATTCCCATCTCCCTCGCACTCCTCACCAGGGGGGTACACGCAGTCATCTTACCTACACAACACCCCGAAAACAGGCATTCAGGCGAAATCTATTATATAATAGCGAGGCTTCGGCCGAGCAAAATCACCTCTATTCTCGTAGCGGCCAAGAATCCGAATAACGGAATAGCGCTGGAAAAACAGGCCGTCGCCTTGTGTATATAACTTGTGAAAAATCGAATTTCCAATGGATTTCCCTCTTGAAAACGGTTGTACGCGGGGCGCGCGTGTCTATAGAATAAGGTTCGTTTGAAGAAGACGCGATGGAAGGAAGATAGTCATTCCGCAATGAAAGCGGTTTAGGGAGTGTGTATTTAAAAAAAAAAGCGCGGGCTGGGCGAGGGGGGGGCGGTGCGAATTTGAGTGAAGGCGCGGCGGCGGCACAATGGGAGAAGCCGGCGGCGTGACCGCCTCTGCCTCAGGTAGCGCCCCCGCCCACCGGCCCACCGCGGAGCGCGACCCCGTCGCGACCCGGCGCGTGGCAGGCGCCCGCCCCCGGCCCAGACGCCTCGCCTCGCCTCGCCTCGCCTCGCCTCGCCTCGCCTCGCCTCGCCTCGCCTCGCCTCGCCTCGCCTCGCCTCGCCTCGCCTCGCCTCGCCTCGCCCTCGCCCTCGCCCTCGCCCTCGCCCTCGCCCTCGCCCTCGCCCTCGCCCTCGCCCTCGCCTCTTCGGTTGCGCTGCACGCTGCCTCCGCCGACACTGAGGGGCCTTCCTCCACACAGCACACAGCGAAGTGGCTCAGGGCGTAACGCGCGACTTACCAGTCGGAAGGCTCAGGTTCGATCCCCGGAGCGGCCATCCTGACCCGGGTTATCGTGGTTTCTCTCTGCCATGCACGCAAATGGTTGGTTCAAAACGATCACGATCACATCTCATCATCATCCTATGACCTCATAATTCACAGGCTGGCATCCAATTGCTTTGAATATCCACTTAGGGGGATCAGCTAGGATCCCATGCGATCTACGTATTACTACTACTATTGCTCCATAGAGCACTTCCGAAGTGGAGATTACTCAAAAAGGGCATTTTTCTACAAAATAATGTAATTATTTTCGTACTTTATTCCTTCCTTCGATATGCATTTTTTATTACAGTTATCTTCAAAGTATGTATTAAAAAACCATTTGCATCGAATATGTCGATAAAAATTAGATTTAAGTTTTCTTGGTAGATTTCGGCCCGGCGCGTGTAGGTACTCTAGTTTTGACACAGCGCCTCATTCTTTAATTAATTTTTTTACACTGAGTATTGAGGCTCAGAATAGAATGTAGGTGATTTTTCCATTTAAAGTCATTATTTTTATTAGATTAAAACGAAAAAAATATGTATTATAAAAAGGGAAGTGTGATAACATTTGAACCGAATGCAATATAACACATCAGGAATTGTACGTTGTAACATAAGAAATTTATTGAGAAATATTAGTAAATACTCGATTTCATTACACTGTTAAGTAAGCACTTACAAATAATGACTGAAACACACTTCAACATTATGAATGGTTTTTTAATAATTGGCCTTCTCAGTGCTCTTCAGCAATAACATCCAAAGAAGCCAGTGCAGTGGAAACAGTCGTGCCATTCCACCACACAATCGAGGAACTCGTCGCCTGGAACGCGTCGACGAATCGTGGAAGTCGTCACAACCGTGGAACTCCGCTCTGCGCTCCGCACGCGCTGGCTCAATGAGTCCAGCGTGGAGCGTACGCGGCGCAGGGCGTGCTCACTCAACGATTTTCCACGTCGCGCCTCCACGCCCCGCTGCAATCGCGTCTACATAGCGCGCGAGCGAGATCGACCTGGCGATAGATCGATACCTTGCGTGACGTCGTGTTCGCCCAAAGAGCCGCGGCGACACCTTTTCCGGCGTCGTACGTTTGTAGCGGATCATAGCTTAATATCGTATCTAGAGTTGTTACAAATGTGGGAGTGCTTTATCGTGTAGAATAAAAGCTTCTTTTCTAAGCGTGACAGATGGTCTCTTGGGCGAATCTTCATTTCAATGATAAAAAAATTGTCGTCAGTCCCGTCTGAAGGTTTGGCACGCGGGTTGCGTTCGTAAGGCGACACTGAAGCCCCGCTTTCTTATCATTTTCATTTCAGTAAAACAACACACAGAAGAACTTTTGATCATCTTTCCAACTCCATTAATATGTTATAATAAATCCACGTAATGTTAAAAGGGAATTAGGCTTCGCAAAATACAAAAGGGAAAAGAACATATTTGTTCGCCAAAATATTTTAACTCGAGCTCAGAACATCTAAAATAGAATGCTCTATCATTTTTTGGAAATACTAGAAAATACGAAAGAATATTATTGTAGTCACTAATATTTTTCGAATCCTTGCTATTAACATCAAGGAACATATCCTCAAATCATCTTTAGTGTCGCCAATAAATATCTCTAGACTGATTTAAAATCTTTTATTTCCGTATAAAAATTCGTGAAACATTTTATACTTATTGTAGACAGACTGATTACCTTCCAAAAATTACTTCGATCAGTACTTCGTATATTTCACTCATGCAAAAATTAATAATTCATTTTTCATGCGTTCAGTATTTCCTTCGTTTGCTCTGTCGAGATTTCAGAATCACATCCCTCACTCGAAATACACACGAACATTTCATTTGTTTTGATTCGCTCGTAATCAGCGCACCGGCATGCATCTTTATGGATGGCCAGAGCCGAGGGAGCGAGCGGGCGAGCGCGTGAGCGGGTGGACCTGCTAGCAAGGGGTAGGCGAGCGAACGAGCGAGCGAGCAAGCAAGCAAGCAAGCAAGCAAGCAAGCGACCGAGCGACCGAGCGAGCAAGCAAGCAAGTGGGCGAGCGAGCAAGCAAGCAAGCAAGCAAGCGAGCAAACAAGCAAGCGAGCAAACAAGCAAGCAAGCAAGCTAGCGAGCGAGTAAGCAAGCAAGTGGGCGAGCGAGCGAGCGGACGCGAGAGCCGGCGGGCGTCGCGTGTGTCGGGTGCGATGAGCGGCGATCGGGGTCGCCCTCCGCCCGCGCACGCCACCCACCCACCCCCGCATGAAAACTTAAAGCGCCTCGCGAGCCCTGAATAATTCGACAGCGCGCTCGGTTATCGCGACATGGGTGGGTCTGACGGGACACGTACGAGGACCCCGACGCCAACGTTGCGCGATTGCCAGCGCATACGAGCTCAGGCTTCATTCGAGTTCTTTGCGTGTGGATTATTGTACACCGTAGATACATGTGTGGAAAAAGTTTCGCTGAAATTAAATTAAAGATTCTAAGTTGGTACTTCTCTTATCAATGAATATAATAAACACGAAGTGAAAGGGTGCGATTCTCATTTTATTTTCACATTAACAATAATACTTTGTAATTATCATAACTTTTTAAATTTTTGTTTTTGATGCAGGAGATGAGACAGATTATCTAGTGTTCTTGTTGTGGTAATTAACTATTTAAATATTATATCAATTTAGTTTTTGAATATTTAATGCCTCTACTGAAATTGAACTATAAAATCACACGTTGAGAAAATCTCAATCTTTCTGCGTCAACGGATTTTCATTATTATTATTATTATTATTATTATTATTATTATTATTATTATTAATCAATCTCATGTTGAATATTCGGAGTGCCTACGACTGAATGAATAATAAATAAGTACACGCTCTTTCCCAGAAAAGTGGTCACTAGGGTTGTATAACACTATTAGCGATAACAGGATAAACATTCTTGAATACGCACTTATAATGAATCCAAGAGTGCGCTGTGCAGTGAGGCCTGTACGCACGATTCCTTTTCATTCCTCGGCCAGAGTGGATTTCGCGCACTCCGCCCTCATGAACGGGGGTGACTGAAGAATCAATCGTCGCCCCCACCGCTCCGCTGCGGCCGTCTTCTCACCCCTTCCCCCAGCGCGATCGCTCCCCATAGAGGCGGCGGCGGCGGCAACGGATCGTAAAAGTAAAAGCTCTGTTTGTTCGTCGCTGCGAGTTATATCGATATCGATTCGCGTTTTTACAGTGAAAGCAGCCTCTGCGCTAGTCTTGGGAGTAACGTGATTTTTTCCCCGGCTGGGCGACCCTTGTGACAAAGATGAGGAAAGAATGATTAATTACCCGGAAAATAGAATTAAAAGCGTTCTTTTATTAGTGGAGAAGCTCGCGTTTCTTTTCGAAGGGTTGAGATGACACTCGCTGAGAGTAATCATTGAACGCGGAATGAGTGGATCGTTAAATGCATTTAGAATGTATGTTTAAATAATTCATACATGACTCCTATTGGCAGTATTTTGAGAGAATTCAATTGGGCTATACAACTGAGTCTTTTGGCAAAATTTAAGGCTATGTTACATATCTGTGCTTTTTCGCGCGGATATTAGTATTGCATTTTACTATTGGTTGATTTATTATAAAAATGCAAAGAAAACTGAATACTAAGTGAATATTTAACATTTTACAAATAGCTCTGAAAATATTGCTTTAATAAATATGTATATAAGAAGAAAAACTCGACTCATATTGTCGATGTGCATGCGAGATAAAGTCCAGCTTCGTCCAGATGCTCTTTGAACCGCCCTGAGCAACCGTCGCATCGACGGGCAAGACATCGTTTGCGTATTCAAGCCGGGCGCGTCCATTGCCGGGTCGGACGAGTCCTGCCCCATCCCCCGACCTCCGCCCCCGCCATGCCCCCAGCTCTGCTCCCGGCGGCGGCGGCGGCCGCACGCGGGGGCGGGGCGGGACGGGAAGGGGGTTGCCAGGATACGCCGCCACAACACTCCGCTCCGCCCTCGGCGGCGCGCCGCTGACCGGCCATGCTGCCCCCGCCGCCGCCTAATGGCCGCCCCCTGACACCCCCGCTCAACCCCGCTTCGCCGCGCGCCGCATGCGAAGTGTCGATAAGCGGGCGGACTCGCGCCTAACCTTGAGCACCGGAGAGAGCCCGCCAGTACGTAAATTACCGGTCGTAATGGCTCCTCCGGCCCAACACCGCGGGAAGTACTAAGTGATTCCGCAGTTTTAAATTTATATTATTTTCATTCTTACCGAAATCTTAATTACGCTCGTAGCGCCGCCGAATGAGTCTCGCGACCTCCGCCAGATAGCGCTAAGCATCCGCGTAATGGCGATTCTTCCGCGGCGTTCTGCCATTGTTTATGTGGCGCCGCGGCGGCGGCGGTTTGAAATCTTGATGGGAGCGCACATTACGCCCGGCGTGGGCGCGCCGAAAGATAACCGCCAACCCGCCGCCGTTGCCGGGCGGCCAAACGCCGACGTCGGCCACCGCTGAACCCCGTAATAAGCGGTTGAGTCGCTGCATTTAATTTCGTTTTAACCCGCGTGTGTATTTCCGCATACGCGCGCTCTCCACGCCACCGCTTCAGCTCGCTCCCTCGCCGCCGAACCGATGGGCGATACGTGTTCAGCTGCACCTGGGCCGTCGCCCACAGAAGCCCTTGCGTGGTCGGCGCGCATTTCGGATGCTTTTTGTGTGGCAGACATTTTTCTCGTTCACGTCAACTGGAAATTTATTTTGTTTATGGGTTAGGAATGTTGAGCGTTTAGTCGATGCCACATTTTAGTTTTCCTTTGTGTATCCTCCACGCAACTCTTCTTTGAAAAGAGTACAAGAGTTCTTACGTTTAGAAGTCCTGCCACTGCAGATCGTTATTACGCACTTAAAGATTTTTACAGTAAGCTAGTAAGAGGTAAAGTAATTGAGTAAAGCATAATATGCAGTATCGCTAATCTTTAACCATAGAAATCAATCGTGATCAATAGTCATTTAGATTCTAAGAAATTGAATGAAAGTCACAGACAGTTTCAAAGAAACGACAGAAACAAACGTTTCGCTCCAGTTACCTCACAGTATCGACTGCACGGAAATAAAATCGCATCGCTGGGCCGAGCGGGCTTGCGGCAGGAAAAGCAAAGCTACCGGCGCTGTTTCCTTACGCGATCGCGTTCTCTTATTCGCGAGGGGCTCGGCTTTAATCCCCGCGCCCTAGGCCAGGCTCCGCGAAAGGACGCTTCCTATATAAAGCAAAGCCCGATTTTTCTGCAAACAGTATTAATTTCACGTCCAATTTCGCCGGCGATAATACGCGCCCGCCCCCACCCGTGTCGCCATGCAAATGGGCCGAGCGTGAGTCAGCCTGCCCGCAGCGTCGAAGGCGGCGGCGACGGCGGCGGAGCGGTGGTGGTGGTGGTGGCGAGCAGGCGTGGTTTTTAGCGCCATCGATAACCTTCAGCTGTTCGCCCTCGCATGGAAATGCGGTGGTCCACCGCTAGGGGCGCTGCGGTCGAGGGGCGGGGCGGGCGCGCCGGCGGAGGGTGGCTGCTGCGGCCGTCTTCGCGGCCCGCGGGGTGACGTGTGCGCATTTGCATCGAGACAAAACGCGGTGGCCGGGGGAGGCAGCAGATCTCCCTTTCCACCCGGCGCTGGCTGGGCCTCCCCCGAGCGGACAGACGGGCGGACACACTTGTCAGGGGGAGAGCGGCGGCGGCGGCCGCGAATAATCGGGCACCGTTTGTTTTGGGGCGGGCAGGAGGGAGGGAGGCAGAGGCTGCGGTCGGAGGAGGCGACGGTGGTAGTGAAAGCTGTGGCCCTAGCGCGTTGGGTTTGGGGGCCAGAGAGCACTTGGCCCATAAACACTCTTCGATACGAGAGAGGTTGTGGCGAGAAGGCCTGTCTGACGCGACCGCCGGAGGCGCACCCGGCCTCTGCTGCTTTCGGCTTGACGCGCCCCGAAACAGCCTGTAATTTCGCCTCGGGCCGGCTGACGGCTTTATACAAAAACAACGCACCGAGGGCGGAACCAATCGAGGAGTCTACGAGGGTGAAATTGTTGTGAAGGGTAAACAGAACTAGAGGGTGAAGTTCTTTTTGACTTACAAAGGCGCTTTTCTCTGTAATTTGTTTTAAAATTGCACCTGTCAATTATCTTTTCCTAATTTATCCATTCATTATTGCTCTTTTTTTGTTATTACATCCATATCACTATAATGGATTTAAAATTAGACGAAACGCAGCTGGAAAGATTTCAACAATATATAAAGTTTCGAGAGTAGGGTAAATGACGGAAGTAATCTTTCTCACCGAGAGAACCGCAAGAATGCGAGTCATTTGCATGCCAAATCCGAGGAGTACACGCATTTAGAAACCTGCCTGATCAACATTTATCAGAAGCATGCCGCAACATACGTTTCATTAAAGCGAACATACATTATCCCACTTTAAGAAGAATTTTTACTGAAGAGCTCCCATTTTTCCGCGCTAAGCTCCACCGGCAGCCGGTTGTTTCGCCCGAAAACCTGTTTGGAAGAGTCTGTGACGCAAAGTGAAGCCGCTTCTAACTGCATTTTGACTGCTGCAATGCGGGCGAACAGTGCGATTTTTTGTTTCAGACGAGAAAAATTATTTTTGTCATGGGTAATAAAAATTTGCTCTGAAACGACACTGGGCAGCATGAGAGTTCCGAGCGAGTTGACTTCTGCAGACAATGCATACTACTACTCCTTTGAAACAAACAACAAATTCTTCATTACAATTATAGAGTTTCTTTGTTATAACTATTGATCGGTTGGTCATGAGCCAGCGGCTTCCTTCTTAAACCAATGATAAGTAGACCAACGTTTTTACGTTTATAATAGACACCTTTGGGAGCAACTTTTTCGTCTCCACCAAAATGTTTGCGAGGTAATATGTCTTTTACGGCGTGCCGACTTGATTCCTGTACTCAAGAAAACCGCTGGTAGCGCTAGCTGTAGTAATAAACGACCGGAACCTTCTCAGAGCAGTTTTTGATTCAGAAGGGTTTCCCAAGCTGTTTCGAAGTTAGTTAAACCTGTAGCTATGAGCTAGGAAGCCATCTTAGGATTTCTAGCCGAAACTTACAGTTTAAATTCTCTACCTCAGTTTTTGAGATTTGTTTCGAAGAAATTGGTTATTCTCTTATTCAGTGATCAACGAAAGTTCTCTTAATGTCAGAGAGATTACACTAAGTTGCTTACGCATATTTGAAAGTATTTCAGATTACTAAATAAATAGTAGTAGTAGTACCCAGGGGAACATTACTTAAAAATTAATATAATTTAATGTTGATAATAATAACGATAAATAATAAATGCTAATATTGATGAAAAATGTTATATGATACGTTGAACAACGTCAAAAAATAATATTTGGCACAAAAGCTTTCCAAAAACTATCCAATATGTACAAATTAAGTTAAAAAATACTTAGGGGAAAAATAGGAAGAATCAAAACAAAGAGAACGAAATGGGGAAGGAAAAAAAAATCTCGCAATTACCACGGAAAGCCCCAACATCCGATGCTACGGAAACATTTGACTCGATTTCCCTAGCTGGCTCATTCGAGAGAATGAATATTTGTATACCTTGTAGTGTTTCAAGTTTTCGAGCGCATCTCATATTTTTTGACATTATAAGTCAAATTGGAATTACCATTATTCACGCTCGCATTTCGTATCAAAAAGCCATTTTTTATAATTTCCTATTAGAATACCCAACAGCTCGCAGAGCGAAGGAGAGTGCAATTTTCGCTGGTGTGGATCGCGTGCGTTGGCCTGCCGATCGCAATCCTCTTTGGCAGCGAAGCGAGCGATCGAAGCCTGGTGGCGGCTGCAGCAATGCAGAGGGCGCGCCCGGAGACGTCTCCGCCGCGGCGGCAGCGGCGTTATATATGAAGTGATTAGCGATTAATAGCGAGTGGACTGTAAATTAACGCAACGGGTCCGGCTCCTTTACGAGGGCGAGCGCGTCCGCCTCGGCGCCGCCGCCGGCCGAGGACCGAACCGGCTGGCACGCGTCGCGTCTTCCGCTGGCCCCGGCCTCCTGCACTGCGCTGCGCTCCGCGCCACGCCCACGGCCTCCTAGAGAAACGAGATCGCTCCTGCGCGGCTTCTGGTTCGGTTGCCTACCCTCTTCACTCATCTAGGCCTTGCTCTCCTACTTGGCGTGTAATCTTCTTGGATATTTTAATGAGATAGGATTTCTTGGTATAGCGGTTCAAGACAGATAAGACCTTCACATCCTGAATGCATAATTTTTGCTCTAATTTCAAACATGCACAAGTATACATCCTTAGAAGTGCTGCTGCACGTTTCTGAAATGCTTCGTATTGATAATTTCCTTGTCACTACCTTACATTATTTATTCTTTATAGCCTCTGCCTAATTCTTTTCTCATTCCTGCTCATGGTTCTTTATTCTTTATAACTCACTGCTTAAGATAACGTTTTTGAATTGAATGAGTTTTTCCAATGGTGCAAATCTTATTCATATTTTAGTAATTTATTACATTTACAACTTTCACGTTTACTAACGGAAAACATAACCTCGGAATGAGGAGTTATTTATGAGACAGTTCTTCTGGTGTCATTATCCAATTGTACGACACGAACGTGTGACAACTCCCCACCTCGTTTTTATAGTCTACTCGTCGCATTCACGATACTTACGATGAACACACACCATCAGTTATCCCCCCTCCCATTTCCACAACGGAGAAGACTTCAAATTACCCGGGTCGACGTTTGTCGAGCTACCTGGTTCCCAAAAGCCCGAGCTACCGGTGAACACGCCCAGTCCAGCTGCCGGGCGCGACCGCTGGCCAAAACGTCGCCGCCTGTCTCTTCTGCAACCGCCGCCCGGCCCGGCCCCGCCCACCTCGCCTCGCTCCTCCAGTGCCAGCGAGCAGGCAGGCCGAGGTTCGGGGCCACGAGCGTCGGCGGACGGATGAGGGTTGCGGGTCAGCCCCGCCGCCCTCGGCGCCGCCGCCTCGCGGCTGACTGCTCCGATTGTGTGGCGCCCCCGCCCTCGGCCCGCCCTCGAGCCTGCCCTCGGCGCGAAATGTCAGTGAATGTCAGGCCCGCCGGGGCCGCCACCGCTTCCACCCCCGCTTCCCCCCAGTCGTGGGTGGGGACAGCCCCTCTGGCCCGCAACCCTCCGTGGCTGTTGTGGATATCTCGCGCCAGTAGGTCCCCGCGATTGCTGTCCGCCCTCGGACTGCTCATGATGCTAGGTTTCGTCTTGCCTAGAAGCTCGAGAGAGATTCATTTGGTCACAATCGAACTGTTTTGGTGGAGTTAATAGTTTCATCTTTTTGAACGTCATTTTTAATTGATTTATTCGTACGCAATATGTCTGTGGTACTATTCTCTATGCAGATATCCATCCCTCCGAGAGATCTGTAAGTGTCCAAGCATTAGCGTGCATTCAGACGGCGGGACTCTTTTCATTCGCAGCCATCACTCTGCGCCAATCAGCGTAGGGGAAGTGGTCGCAGTGTCGCCGGCGATTGCAAGGTAGTCCACGTGACGCAGAAACGAGTAGATAGCCCATGTCGGTCAGATGTCAGAGCATGGTGAGGAATATGCTTATTTTTACTTTTATTAGCCTACAAAAGCGAAAATACAAATTCCGAAATTAAAGTTTTCCACGCTGTATTTTATTTTATTTTATTTTTTCTAGTTTTTTGGAATACTCTTCACATTTGGTATTCAGTATTGGTGGATAATTTTCTATCTCTGTAATGAAATCTTCAGTATTCACTTCCAAAATGCTCAGAACATATGCAAATGTCACGTACGAATCAAATATTACTGCAATCTATACGACTTCCTGCTGTCTGTGGTCTTAAGGACAGCTCTGACTTGTGAGATGCGACCGAGAGGCCCAGAGTGAAGACGGACATTTAAAAGTGTGGTCTGCCGGCGATGAGTCGGACGCGCGTCTGCGCTGCTGGGAGCGCGAGTTCGCCACGGCAGTGCCACTTCGCCGCTCGTGTGAATGCGTCCATTTTAACCAATGTATTGTGACCAGAGCGCCACACGGATGCGCTGCTGATGGCGTTGTAGGAAGGAACCCTTAGTTCCCGCATGTAATTTACCATTTCATTATAATTCCAAACTGTAACAAGGTATGGTGCCTATTTTCAACAAGTACATTAACTGTTAGGCTATTCCTGGAAACAGCAAAGTTCACGTTTTTTCTTAAATTATAACACCTGTTCGTTAATATCAATGGCCTAAACTGAAGACTGCTACTAAGAAACTTATTATCGAATCACATACCATTTTATTGACTTCTGAGTAGCATTAATCAAGACCTAAAAAACTTGGGAACATTTAAATCATTTCTTATTACAAGGTATATTAATGTCCTTTTTCAGCATTAGAATAACAGGTCCTTATCGAATTCTTCAACATCGAAGTCACCCCTTCGCAAATCGCATGCACTCGTTCCGTGACACAGAAGAATCGCCCGACCTTTCACCTCGAACGGTCCTGACAGCCCCGAGGCTCGACACCGCGAACGCCTGCCAAGAATTTGCCTCGGCCGCGAAGTGAAATACGGCGGGCGAAACGGAGAGTGCCCGGCTTTATTGTGATGTATGCTAATTTTATTCGGCCAGCGCGGAGATTCCGCGTGCGGAGAGGGTTTCGTCTGGGGCGTTGCGAAAGCCGCAGCGTCCGTCATCGCAAGCCGCCGCCAACGCAGACGCCTCGCTCTTTTCATTACATTTTTCGAGGAAGTAAGACACGCGTTGCCCCGCCCGCGGACAAGCCCTCGCGGCACTGTCTTAGACAAACGCCGCTGATAAAGGCGGCCGCGGCGGCGGGCGGCGTGAGTCTGCGGGCTACAGAGAGAGGCTGAGTGTCGAGAAACGGGGTGGGAAATAAAACGCGGGAAAAGGGAAATAAAAATAAAAAAAGGAAACGAGAGAAACAACGCCGCGCGGCGCCGCACAAAGCAACGGCAAGCGACGACGCGGCAGCGCCGGCAAAGGCGACGGCGACGATGACTACGGCAAAGCCGGGACAACGGAGGCGAAGGGGGCGGACATGCTGGCGACGGCGGCTGTGCCGGGCGGGGTTGCGTCGGCGGAGACTGCCTCCTTCGCTTCCACCTTGGCCGCCCTCTTCCACTTTTCCGCCGCTGCCGTCGCAAGACAAAAGACGGGGCGGGGGCGGAGGCGGAGGCGACGGCGCTCGCGCCTGCGGAGTGACGCCGCCGCAGCTACCCGCGGGCAGACTCCGCCGTATAAAGAGTTCGCGCGATTTGACTCATTTTCGGGCATCTGTGGAGCGCCTGTTTTGTTTACGGAACAAAACGCTCTTTTTATCCCAGCTCTATTGTGTTGGAATCCGTGCCGTTATTGTCCGAGCGAATTTATGTGTATCTTTTTCATGTTTGTCTACATTTTGTATCTTTTACAAATGCGTTTTGGGCTAGTTGATATTTTATTTGTAACCTCAACAGTCGACTAACCAATTCTACGAAATTAGTACTTCTTTTCTTTTACACATAGTATTAACATTGCACAGCGATGAAATCAACTATGACCCTCTTATAACTTGGTATTTTCTCTTTTTTTTTAAAAAAAAAATCGTTACTTGCTGGTACAAAGTTTACCTCTTTGCCTCCTTCCATGTATCCTTCCTTAGCCCCTCTCCATCTTATTCCTGTTTCTTGGTGGTGAATGAATGTTATTTCCTCCAAGAGCAGAGAACCGGCTCGTGGAATTCTATCAATACTGGCGTTATCTCTCCCAGAGAACAGTATACTACGGACGCGTTGTCCGGGCCGCACCGTATCAGGGGCAGGTGGCTGTAACACGTCGGGGCATTTCAGACTATCGACGTCGTCCTTTGAGGGGCCGCGCCGGGCAGATCGCCGGCCCCTCCGCCGCGCGAAGGTATACGACGCCGGACGCCCGCTATCTGCGCCCGGCGCGCGCGACCCGTGTCCGCGCTGAGGAGCGAGGCGGCGGCGGCGGCGGCGGGGGATCGAAGGCATTAATCGGCGCGCGCTGGCGCTCGCGAGGGGGGCGCGGCCGGCGCGGAGTATTGTCCGGCGGAGACGCGCACGCGCGTCGGAACGGCCGCGCGCGGGGCGGGGGAGACGCAGGGAAGGGGAGGAACGTCGGAGGGTCGCCGGTTCGCCGCCCGGCGCCGCACAATGCGCAGATCGCTATCGGCGCCGCCACCGTCCTCCCCGTCCCGTCCCTTCTCCACCCCCGCCGCCGCCGCCCCCTGCCCTCCCCCGCTGCCTCGGGCCGTTTATCACGTCCCCATAAACCTGCCGGGGCACGGCGCGCGCTATCTGCTCGCCAGATATACGCCGCCATGCATCTTGCGTCGCCTGCGCGGCCTACGCGTGCGCCCTCGCCGCCGCCGCCGCCGCCGTTTTCGCGTCCACGTCCCGCGCCGGCGCCTCCGCCGCCCCCGTCGGCCCCGCGCGCATGCGCCTTGCCTCCACGTGCGTGTCCTCTCGCCCCTCGTCGCCCCGAGCCCCGTGCGTGTCAAGCAGCGCGCGGTTTTTAGCGTCGCCAACACTCTTTCCCGCGCGCCCCCATTACCCGTCCTCCGCCGCCCTCCCCTTTCCCCGATGCCGCGCAGATAATGCTTCCCACCTGTTCCGCGCTCGCCCGACTTCGTACTGCATTGTTTTCGTGGGTTTCCGGCGCCGCGCGCTTTGCGGGCGATTACGTTACATGAAGGTGAGTAATGGACCTTTCCGGGCCGTTTTATGAACTTTTCCTCTCAGCAAATAGGTACTAGGTAAACGGGAAGTGTGTTCACGTCTATCATTTTTTGCGAGTGTAACCATTTTCTCTGACGTTACTCATTCTTTTGTTATTGAAGTACTCAATTTTAAATATGGATGTATCATTACTTGCTGTAATTTTATTTGAATGTTCACAACAAATAATTGCATTCCGATCTCCCGTTACATGCGATGTTTTGCATTTGTTTCTGTTCGTTTACTTAAAGACTTACTGATCACATTCATGATTTTTTACGGAATACACGGAAAATTGCCTTTGGCTATTTAATCCTTTTCTCACAAATTTTTAACAAAGCCGTAAATTCAAAGTGAACAACACTATGTGGTGTATATTAGAGGCATTCGTATCAGTCTACTCTTTTTCATGAATTTAAATGCGAAAAAATTATATTTTTAATAGAATACTAACGAATTCGAATTGCAAATTTTAAAAAAATGTTACGCTTGGTCTTGTCTTTTCTTCGCATATGCATTTCCAAATCACCTGTACCCACCACAGTTTCAGATTTATGACTCGAGTAGGCGGAAGAGCGTTGCAAGTCCAACATTACTAATGAGGACCGCTCCTAAAAAACGGGAGGACAAACCCTTGCGCATGCGGGTTTAAGTTTCGGTTCTCGCAACCTTTCTTATATGCAATTCTTGCTCCGTACCGCTCAACACCCCTCACCCTTCTTTGTAAATTTTGGCCAAATGATAAAAGCAGATAAATATTAAATATCCACAGACGTTACCTCCTCTAGTCTAAATTAATGTATTTCATCAATGTTTTTCGATATGTTAATTATTATTTTAATCATTTAGATGTTTGTTAATTTTTTCTGTGTGAAAGAAGTGGCACATTCTTCCGTTAAAATTGTTATCGTCATAATGTGGCTCCTGCTAATGTTATGTACTGACTCAGATGTAGGTCACTTACGGATCATTGATCACCTTTTTGCCGAATCCTAGGAGAGGTTAATCTTTCGTAACCGAAAGACATCGATGTGCCAATAAGGACTGACACATGTTTATTCCCACGAACTGATTACTGGACTGTAATCGTTTGGTAGCGATTTTCTTTTCAATCCAAACAGTGCTAAATTTTTCCCTTCAAGTTTGTTTGCTCTGTGCATTATTTGATTCCCATCACAAAAATATAAATATATTTGTTGATTAGACTTATCGCGATCTACCTCCCACGCGAACCAACGGGAGGTAGAAGAGCTGGCGCGGAGGCAGCGGACCTGCCGGTCGACTCCTCGCCGCCGCCAGGTTGCGCGGCGCGCGCGCGGGGTCACCGGCGGGCGGGCGCGGGTCACCGACCTCGGGAAGCTGCAGCGGCGGAGGAGGAGGAGGAAGGGGTGGGAGGACGAACCGGAGGAGGAGGAGGAGGAGCGGAGGGCCGCAGGGCGGAGGACGAGCGCGTGCTGCGCGGCGGACCGCCGGTCGACCGGCATTGCCACACAGCCGGCGACGCCCCCCGGCGCCTTCGCCAGCCGTTTGAGGATGCGCCGCTGTCTCCAGAAGTCGCTCGGGGTCGCGCGGGTCAGCTCCCGGCGCTCCGGGAGCCTCCAACGCCGCTACTGTCGTCGAGGAAATCGTCCTCTGCTTTGCATACACTTCTCACTCGACGTAAACGCCCCCTTTCCCCGCTAGTTTATCCTGCCCACATCTTTTCAAAAATGATTCATGATTCATTTTATTATGGTCTTCTTGCATTCATCTTAGGTATGAATGAATGATATTTTGCGGTATTGAATCTCCGGCGTGTCACCAGTATAGTATTTAGTCTCAATATTTTTTTTACGACATTATTTTAGTTTGATCACAAACGAGAACGGCTCATTTTTTGACCATTCTCTCCGCATTCTCTCCGCATTCTCTGTCGCTCATTGAGCATCTCTCACCGTCCCCATCAGCATGTACTGTTCTCCGGTGCCGCTTTCTTCTGCATCATTGCGGTCCGTCTCCCGTGCACCTCGTCTCGCTTGGCGTCGCCGTCCGTCGGGTGGGCTGCTGTGGCGCGGGTCCAGGGGTCCCGCGGGGTCGTGGCGTCGCCCCGGGCGCTGTAACGGGCTGGCAGGTGGCGCCCGGCCGCCGCGCCGTTACCTCCGCGCGCGCGCGCTGCGCACTCCTGCGTCCTCTGACCGCCCACCGCCCGCCCGGGCGGCGCCTGAGCGGGGGCGAGGTTGCGGGCCCGGCCTTGCCCTCGCGCCACCTACGGCCCGCTCCGATGCAACTGACAGAATGCAGCAATCGGAATTAGTCGATCAAGTTAAAATGAACATCTCTCCCCATCTCGCGGAATACAATAATTTACTTACTATAAACAGAACGCATTATTTAATCTCTACTTTAATATTCATTATTTTTTAAAAAAAATATAATTCATTGTTTCAGATTTTATTCTGGAACATGCCAGAAATGGACACTTAGATGTACCAAGATCCTAAGCGAGGGACAATAACTTACATCAATTACTATTAGGCCTACGAATGGAAACCCCCTCCAAAATTTGACTAATTGAGAAGAAATCCGCAGAACTATATCTCCAAAATTATATTTTCCTAGTCCTCCCAAACACATTTAACCGGTATTTCAAAATAAATGAAAAACTTATTTCAACACTTGTTTACGTTTTACCAACGTTGAGTTTTGTGCGTGTTAACTGTTCTGGAAGCACTGTCTCAGAAGTGTATTCAGTTAAATACACTATGTGCAAATTAAACTGGTAAGCGCATCACAAGCTGTGACTGTTCAAACATAGTGCTGATGAAAATTCTATAGCAAAAATTCACAGGGATTCGCTTACCTATTTAAAAAAGTAGAGACCTGATCGTGAATAAGATACCTGTGAATAAGATAAGATTATCTGTTGTGTGCATATTTGCACAGTCATGACCGTTGTAAGAAAACTATTATAACCTCACACCCACAGAGTTATCTGCGCCATGCGAGGAAACTGCGATCGATTACATCTCGCAGAACAAATAACTCACACATGACTGCACATAAGTGTTCATACTGCTAATTTTACAATTTTATCAAAATTAGTTTACATCATTAAAACCGGTGAAACATGAAGCTGTAAGACATTTGGGGCGACTAACTTTCGTCAAGAGCAAAAATCACGAAATTTGGTTGAACAGAAAGCTTACATTCTTAACGAAAACCCTTAGTTTTAACTATACGAATGTTAAGTCCCTAAAAGAAGGGAATAACTTAAGTCAGCGAATGCGGTAAATTACATCTTAGGTCCCTTATAAATTATGTATGTATCAACATTCTATGTTCCTCAACTTTTCATAAAGGCTCGATGCGGGGTACGAGCTATGCTCAGATGCTCGTTAGTACCCTAAAGAAGATAGAGCATTAGATAAGAGTTGAAATACGTAATATGACATCATGTTGTCAGAAATTTTAGGTTGAAATTTGACAATATTTCAGCAGGGGCGGTGTAAGAGTATTAGCAACTCCAGAACCTGCACCTGTCCATGCAGTGAAATTCACCGAAAACAACTACCAGTAATTATGAGAAAAGAAATAATTAACAATATTGTTATATAAATTAACTTTGAAATAATGATTTCATATTTTGCAAAAATATGTTCAATGTGTTTTAACACGTCGTGTCTACATTATATTAAAAAAACAATTATAAATTTAATCCGTCGTAATTTTCGATATGCGAATATTTTGTATGTTTATTGAGTCAATAAATGTTTTATTTGATTAAAGACCTTTCTTGCAGTTCCCAATAGTATTTTGAAGTATGCATTATTTCTATTAAAAATGTAATTATGCCCTAGCTCTAAGCATTTGTTTTGTTTTTCTGTTTCAGGTAAGCTGAATGTAACTGCTGCATTTCAAGGGGTTTACATTATGTATTTCTCATGGGTAAGTATGGGACACTTCTTATTGCATGTTATTCTGGAACGAGCAAGATATAATAAGAAATAGTTTGAAATATGTATATATGTAAGATAAAGGATACAATTTAGTAGCTCTAAACTTCGATTTTCACAAATAAGTTTGTACGTTCTTGATATAGGCATGCGATTGCATCTTACTTCTGGTGCTGTTTGCCACTGAATTTCATGAAGTTATTTCTTCATTCGGTAGAAGATAATAATAGAAACAAGGCTTAAGAGTTAATGTCGTAAGCAAGTTTATCTTTGTTCTTTACTATTCTACCAAAAAAATCAATTAAGCTAAACATCAATAAAAAAGAACAATATGAACAATTGTTGAACGAATATGAATAGAAACTATTCTAGTGAGCAAATGTACTAAAACATATTGCTAATTTTAAGTAACGGTACTACTTACGATTTCTCCTAAACTCTCCAAAACGTTGCCTCTTTTATTGCTCATTGACGGCTGAGACGAATTTGGCGCAAAACATGCTTATCTACGCGTCCGCATGTGCCCATAAAACCAGTGATTGGGGCTGTCGCTTTCTGTGAGAAGGGAAATAAATTGCGACGTACAATCCTCTATAAAAATGATTCGGGTCGCTGACGTAATCAAGTTGTTGCTGCCCAAGTGTATGAAAAACTGCCCTTACAATCACTTGTCGGTGACCAGGAACGAGAAGACTACAGGTTATCACCCGTTGTTACGGAGTTTCTAATATGGGAGGTCAGTATTGCAAAGAGTTTTGCTTTCAAAAGAACGACACGAATTAAGCAGTCAATCTCATCAGAAAGGAAAATTCTTTTTGCCATTCAAAATGAGCAGCCTCTTTTAAACAAAATTAAAACATTTCTTAATATACCGTTCACTTTTTTTTAGTAAGCTACTAATTTTACAGAAAGCAGTATAATTTTGGGTTACAAAATATCAATGCCACATCACTATTGTTAATATCCTTAAACGACTTCCTTACCGCTTCGTCAGAAGTCGCGTCGTCTCTCCATTCACCTTTAGACACATTGCGCATACCTCCAGACGGGCAGTGACACAACCCAGCCTCATCAAGAGAGTGTACGTAACTCGAAGAAGCAACAAGCAAACGAGAGGCACGAAAGAGAGAGAGAGGGAGACCAACGCAAGGTGCCTGGCGAACGAGGGAGCCGGCGCAACGGCAGCGTGGCGGAAGTCCAGTAGCGTTAATCAGACGGGTTTCAAATCGCTCACAGACGCCGCCCGTGCTGCCCGTCGCGGCGGCGGCGGCAGCGGTGCGGTACAGTGCGGAGACCGCCCCCGCCCTATACACACACCCGCGCCGTGGAAGCTTATTACCGCGCATTACGTAGGGCGTACGGCGTTTCTCGGAACGTGCACCTTTTGCGCGCCGCCGCCTTCATTAGGCTCTAACGACCCCGCAGCCACCTGCCCCCCGCCCCGCCCCGCCCCGCCGGCGCTGACACCCCCGCCCTCGCGCCCCGCGGCTCCGATATCAAAGTTCCGCCGCAAAGGAGCGCGGCCGGCCAGCGCTGTGTATGGTCGCCGCAGGAGACCTCAGGAATGGACTGTCTACGAGGCTGCCCTACTAACAGAGAATCGGTTTCTCAGACGGACCGGAGGAACCAGGTTGACTTTTAAGAGAATTCAGATAAAGTTAGCTTTAAATACAAAGCATCTCATTTAGGAGTAAATAGGAAAATGAATAGTTTTCACTAATTGATTTTTGCGCATTTTGGAATTATAGACAGTATGGTGACTGAACAAACAGGTGGTTTAATATGTACCTAACATTTGCGTACCGCACGTTTACCAAACTCTTTTTCTGCGAGTATTTTAAAGTCTCCTGAAAGTTTGCAAAATATTACAGTGTATTCGCTAAGTACAACAATCAATCTGCTTACAAGTTAATATTCGACGTTCGTGTGGTTCATGTTGGAGGCGTTTGTTTTCTTACTCTTCATCTCCAGTAAAGTTCTTATTGAATATACATGAATAGCCTGTAGATACCAAAAGATTTATGAGGCTGCTAGAAAATGCAAAAGCTGTAACGGCAGTCATTACTTGCGCAGTGTCTTTGAATCTGTGTCTGATGGAAGTGTCTTTCAAACGTAGGGAAAAGAGTCAGAGAATGTTGAAGGTATGTATGTGAGATACGCGATTGAGTCTCGTCCAAGTGATACTTTATCCCTAGAACTGTATAACAGTTCATCAGAATCTAAAAGTAAATATTATTATAGTCATTAATTCGATGACTGTGGATGCAATGTTCGTCTTTTTGCTGTCTTTTTCTGAGCAACTGCATTGTACATTGATTCATCAAGGACGTTATCCATTTCCTTTTAATTCTACGCATAAACTTTCTTTTGTTATATGGAACTTTCATTCTTTAACTTCATTAATTTGCCATTTTCTTATAAATCTACATTTTTCTATGAATACAAACTACAAAAAAATCTCTGCAACCCTAAAAGGTCCCACTCAATCTGAAACTAAGCTTGACTCGTAGGTTTTTCTACTGCGAAAAGAGTGCTAATGGTGCAACAGCTATAGGACCAGTACAACAAGGTTTGCAAGCCTCGTCTGGGGTTGCAAAAGACCATTCACATCTTTCCACAATCTCTACACGAGAATTGAATTGAATATGTTCAGAATCATAATAATAATTTGAACAGCAACAACTACTCACGGAAGCCTTCGACTATGTCAAATTATCATATATTTCTAAACATTCTTTGACAAAAAAAAAAAATTGCGTTAAGACACTGCTAACATTTTACGGCTCGAAAAATTACTTAACCGTCTGGTCCAGTAGTGAAGATGAAGTGCTGAAGGCACGAGCAGGTTACCTTGCGCGGCGAAGTGTGGCAGGGACAGGGACGCGGGGCAGCCAGTGCAGGCGGACTTGTTAGCGGCGCATTCAGCACCGCCGGAGCCGCCATTAACGCGCGTTACTCGCGAGATCGCCGCCCGCGCTTGCTCTAATGACACGGGCGTCTGGCCGCCGCCGCCAGAGGGCGTCCGGGTGCCGCAGGGCTCCGCCGCCTCCGAACCCCTCCCACAACCCGTTCCCCCATGGGCGTGAGGGCCGACTCGTGAGGCGCGAAGTTCTCACACGCCCCGCCGCACGAGCGATCTTCGATTGCTCTCAGGAGCAACAACCTGACACCCCCTCCCCCCCACCATCCTCCCTTCCGGAAGTAGCCTGAGACGATTGGAGATAGTGGGCTTCCAGGAGCAATGAATGACAGGTTTGATTGTTGCTGTGTTGCTGGGGCACGAACAGGCTTGCCAGCTGACAAATAATCGTGGGTTGAGCCGTAATGAAATTGTCATGATCGTGTCGAAGAGTTTTTTGTCAAATTTTGTATTAGAAATAGCTGATTTCGTTAAATTGCATTATAATTTTGTAAACAAATGGAAGTACAATTTTCAATTGAATTCTGTTGATTTATTTAAAACAATCTTGAATCACATGAGCAGTGTTTTCGAAGTATTTGTTCATATTTTTCTCGAAAATTGTCATGCAGATGGTCTATTATTAAACATGTGTTCAAATTCCAATAGATTAAAACACGTTTTTAACCTCTACGCATTTTATTTGACGCCTTTAATCCTTCTCAATTGTTCCACCTGCCCCTCGTCTCCAATCGGTTACTGTCGACTTCACGAAAGGCTGCTTGAAAGACGCCGCCGTCCATCTGGGGAAGCGGCGTCTAAACGATCGCGCTGAGAGAAGAATAGGGCGGCGAGAACTGTGAGAGAGTAGCCGGGCGCGGCGCGGGCGGGGGCGGGGGTGGGGGTGGGGGCGGAGGCGGGGCGCATCTTTCGGAGAACCCTTCCGCCCCCGGCGCGCCGCGGGGGCGTGGACGACCACCACCCCCCGCCACCGCCGAGACCGTTTTTGCCACGTCACGGCCCCGAGGGCGGAGGCCGAGCACCGGGGCCGCCCCCGCCCACTCGGTGCCGACTGCTCGACCTCCCGAGGGGTGGCCACCGCCCGCCCTCGTCGGAAAGCGACCGAGCGCCCCGCCACACCTAACAAATGAAAATTCAATTTAAACTTCGTCCGGTACTCGGCGCCGCATTATGGGTCGTCCTCTGTCGGCACAAGTCGACGTGATTCTGTTTCTTCCGAAAACAGCATTAATCTTCCGAGCTCCCCCTCAAATTTCATCTGCCCTCCCGTTCTTGAAACCTTTGTGGCGGTTTACACATTAAAGAAAGCATGAATAGGCTATATTTAAGATGTTTTCTACCGATATTCTCACTTTTGTGGGTCATTTTCTCGTTTAAGGAACAGCTTGCGTAAAAAATCGATTATCACTCCCCTTCCCGTATCGACAACCCGCGACTTCTTTTTTCCCCAAGTTCGAGAGCCGCTCGCGAATTCACTCTTCGTGTTCTCTTCTTTCCTTCAGACACCACCCAACTTCCTTCCGACGCCGAGCCGGACTCCCGCATCTTCAGCTTCGGCAAGAAGAAACTCAACTTTGGCGCGCCCTGGCGGGGCGGGCCGCCACCGCAAGCTGACGCGATGTGCAAATAATGATTATAAATGTGGCTTTCATTTTTTCTGGTCGCCGCCCCGAGGCGGCCCGCGCCCGCGGCGTCTTCGGCGGTGGTCCGCGGCGACCCCGCGCCCCGGAGCGCGCGCGACTTCGCCGCCACCGCCGCCGGGGCGCGAGATAAATCACGGCGTAAGTGATAGCGGCGGCCCTTGGTGCGCTCCGCCCTTTGTCCCGCGAGGGCTGCTCCGCGCCCCGGCAAAACACACGGCGCCGCGAAGGGGGCGTGCCTCTGGCTCCACGTTGTGAGGCGGCGGCGGTGGCGCGGAGTCTTCGCGGGTCGCCGCGACTTCGCTCTTCGACTTTCCGAGCGGTAAGGGCTCGAGACAATGCGGGCGGAAGGTCCAGGCAAAACCGCGCCCGCGAAGTTGTGACCTCGCGCGTCGCATCCAGACCGCGCGCTTCAGCTCGTGCGCACCCGACCTGCTTTTACTCGTACCGGGATGAGAGGGATCACGTCCAATGCAGGGCGAGAACTTGAATGCATCATCTGCTTAGTACCACAACAAAATTATTACACTACTGAAGACTCACTACATACATCGAATTAGAACTTAATCTAATAGTTTTACTCATTTTTACGCAAAATGATGAACCTACAAAGTCAAATGTAGATAAGAATGGGTGAGTGAGATGTATGTTAAAGAAAATATCATCCCTCGTTTTACCTAAAAACGTTTTCGACCGATCAGAGAATAACATTTATGTATCTTAATCGCAGTCTTCTACGCACACATTCCTGCTCTCCACAAAACGTTTTTATGCCAAATTCGCTTAACGTAAATCTCATTACCAAACCGCCCATCCGGTTAAGTGAAAAGTTAACAAACAGCCCTATCTAACCACTCGCCCTGCAGGCCCACAAGAAGTGGTTCGTGGAATGCCGTGCGCATGTGGACGTCAGAATGAGACTTCTCAGTGAAGCAGGCAACCACAAATCGATGCGTCCGTCGCGGTTGTTTCCGAGCAAAACGACGCCATTGCTTGTGAACTCTGCTCACCACGACAGACTGCCCGCCTCGTAATATGAAGGCAATTTTATTGCAGAGCAATAATTCATTATCCATTTTCCTATGAAATATCAGAACAATTAACATTTATGCGAACCTCACAGATTAGTTATTTTCAAATACGTGTCTCAAGAATCCAGAGTAGTAAAGAATTAATATTATTCATTTGTTGCACGGCACTCATCAGTTTGTATATATACCACTGGACATCAAAAATCACATATTACCCATTCGTATTAAATACTTTAAAAACAGTAAATTAGACATACATTTAATTAAACCGAATGTATAATAAATTAAATTGAATATTTGTCGAGAGAAAAATCAAATTTTGAGTTTATTACCTTTGTGCAACATTTCAAAGAAATTACATCACCCTCTGATCAAGGAATCATCCAAACCATCAGGCCCTGAGTGACAAAAAAAAATTAGCGATCGACTCTGAGCTTCTGAAGACGCACGTTAAGAACCGCTGCGTTACCCGATCGTTTATAGAGCGATTTTCCTAAGGATGACCCAAGTGGCAGCTAGTGCTGGCAACATTCTGTGGTCGTTGTGCCCATAAGACTCCCTTCCCGAATTCGTTCGTTTGCAGTTGGCTAACTTGTAAATGGCTTCGACGCTTCCTTTTGTGATGTCCTTGTTCGACAAAAATGTAGTGCGCCGCGAGAAATAAATGAAATTAGGAAGTGCAGTGTTATGTGCTCTTCCGTAAAAATTATTTTTTTCTATAAACATTACATTAATTTACTTTTTGTGTGATAAACATTATGTTTATTTTAAAACCGATACTTGAATGCGAGATGCGTACCGATGCACGTGGTTCCGGTCTTCGTGCTGTTGTGTGGCGAGCTGTGATCAAGAGCTTTATATTTACATTCGTGGCAGTTTTCTTTTACTGTTTGTGAGAGCATGTTAAGAGATTTTCCACATACGTAATTAAATTTAAATATTTCCACATACGTGCATAGATTTAAGCGAAACTCTTAGACTTCTACATAGGGATGTTTTCACAGGAGCCATTAGCACTTTACGAAGGGGCATGACTGAACAGCTGTCGCGGCGTAGGGATACATGTGATGTTCACTTGTTTTCACGAACTGTCACTTTGGCTCATCCTCTTTGCAACTTCCTTACCGCTTTAGTATTTGACATTGACATTCACAAAACAAAAATAATTCTCCGTTTTGTGTTATTATTATCCTAATTTTTTTCACTTTTCTGTTATAGTCTTTGTATATTGATTCTGGAAAGTACCAATGGAGGACTTTTCTGCAAATTATTATTTCTTTGATCATTTTATTTTGAATTATCATATTTACTTATTATTTCGAATTGAAATAGATTGTAAATTTTCATTGTGTTAATAAAAAAAAAAGCATGCGGGTGTGGCTGGAGCCGCTCCGATTCGCGGCGGGCGCCGGGCGGGAGGTGTCGGGGCGCGAGCGAGCCCCGCGGCGGGGAGCAGCCGGGGAGGGCAGCGGAGGTCGGGCAGAGTTCAGGCCGGCGGCGGCTTCCTGCAGGAACCGGTCGCGAGCTGCCGCCGCATGTTGCCAGCTCTCGGCTCGCCACGGCTCGGCCCCCGGGGCGCCGGCGGAGTGGGAGGGGGCGGGGCGATGCTGCATACCGTGCAGTCCCGACGCGCCGACAAGTCGCTCTGCCGACGAGTCGTCGCCGCGGGCGACAGCGCCCGCGCGCTTGATACGGGATTACAGGATTAAGCGTTTCGGCGCGTCAATTCCGTCGCTCGGTTGTTCTGTCAGGTTACATTTGGTAAGTCGGCGCTGCCGATAACCATTATTCAACACAAGCTTATTTTTTCATGACTGTTGTACAACTGTGGTTTGGATAAAATGATTTTGACGGAATTTGCCTACATGAATTCTAAAAAAAAAAATTGGCATATTCTCGTCATTTTCTGGAGGTAACAATATCCGAAATACAAAAATAAAAATCGTCACTCTTTACCTATATGTTTATATACTTTTCTTCAAATATTACTTTAATTTTTTCTTTCTCGCATACTACGTAGATAGTAAGGGAAGGTTAACTAATTTTGCAGCAAAAAGTACGATTTTTCTCCTGAAAAGTTCTTATTGTAAGTCCCAAATACCGAAAAGGTGGCTCATTTTTATACCTACTTCGTAGTAAATTACTTCCTTGAACACGCTGAGTAGTCAAAATCCTCATATTGAGGGTCCTTGTTACCGAAAAATTGGTTTACTACGCATCGGATTGTGTGAACAGGTGTTTTTAATTACTTTTTCTTGTTATATGTTCCTTACGCCTATAATACTTTGAGCATACCCCATAGGTAAAGCAGTAATGGCATTTGAATAATCAAAGTATCAAAAAAACTATAATAGTTTTATTTGGTCTTCAACTCAACTGAATTTAATTTCCCTCCGTTTCTTACTAGTAAACAACTTCAAGAAATGTAACTTCAAAGAGTAGAATCCAAAAAGCGAGTAGTGTGTGGGCTTTTTCCCAGCGCAGAAATTCATTTCCACGCGTTCCGAGAAACATTGCCCCAGAGCCGGTAGCGGTCTTCGCGAGGCGCGCGGCGCCGCGGGCCGGCGCGGCGTCCGGGTCCGGTTGGGTCCTGCTCGCGCGCGCGCCAGCCCGCCGACGGGGCGAGGAATCCCGCGAAGGCGTGGGCGGGCGCATCACCCCGCAGCAATCCAACGCGCATGCGCCACCGCCCGCCTCTAAAGGAAGTCCCCGGCTCGTCCACCGCGCAGAGGGCAGTCGTTCGTATACCTTGCCTACAAACTATACTGGCTCTAATGTGGATAATGAAAGTGGCTAGTGGATAATGTAGTTCATGACGTTTTATATTCTAATCTCTGGAAGTACACTTAAAAGAAATGAAATCTTTATGTTGGGAATTTCATGGTTTGGAACCAGACCTGCTTTTTCTTTTTCTTATTTTGGACCTCTACATAAATTTGGTAATCCAATCGTATTTTATGTAGTACATACAAAAAAAAAAAAGCAAATAAATTAAGTTTCAAACAACTCCGAGTACTTTTGCCAGCCTCAATCTCAACAGTTAAAATAAGCTAATTATCAATATTCCCAAATTCTTTACGCAGAATTGTAAAGGCCTTTTTTTTTTCAGGTCATAGTTTAACCCAATCCTCGACTACAAGCCAGTTTTTAACCAATTATTGCAGTCGAGTTCATTTTCCATACTTCCACTTCGCCTTCATAGCAGTCTTCATTCGCGCTACTGTCACCACGGCGCAAACCCATACCGTGCGCCTGCTGTTTGCCAAACGGCCGCGAAGCCGCGTCTTCGCGAGCGGCGACGGTGGCAGCGGCGGCGCCTCCGTCGCCGGGTCAGCGCAGGCCGCATTCCTTCCGCGCGCCCGCCCCGCGCTTCCCTCCCCTCCGCGCCCCTCGCCCGCGCCGCCGCCGCCGGGCGAGCGGGGACTCGAACGGGACCGCGCAGCT
The DNA here is from genome assembly GCA_011170035.1 of Teleogryllus occipitalis. Taxonomy (NCBI): domain Eukaryota; kingdom Metazoa; phylum Arthropoda; class Insecta; order Orthoptera; family Gryllidae; genus Teleogryllus; species Teleogryllus occipitalis. The sequence goes on from BLKR01000061.1 coordinate 707,738, forward strand.
CGGCGCGACGACGCGCCCGCCCCGGGTCGAATCCACTCGACCCCGCCGCTTCTCAGAAAGCCCCGACAGGTGCGCGCTCCGCTCCGCACCGCTTCGCGACGCGGCGTACCGTACCGTACCGTACCATGCACTGCAGAACCAATTTCAAGGCGCCAGTCTGCCGTCTTCTGTGTGCTAGACGTACACAAAACAAATGTGTTCGGAAGTATTTATCTTAAATGCAATGAACTCACTTAGGGTCAGATTTCTCTTGGCTGGTTTCAACGGTATATTCTAAGAGAAGTTAAGATATTGACTCAGATTATGGTGGCGAAGGACTTCTATATCTATACTAATATATAAAGACAGATGTGCGTTGTCTTAAAGCGTGATAATCTCTGAATCTACTAAACTAATACCGATGAAACTTTTGTGCTAGCTTCCTTCAAAAGTCTGGAGTACTATAGGCCATAATTTAATACCATTAGTCGTCATATAATTACAAAATAATTACTTTTTTGGACATTTTTCGCCTAGCTTTACAACTCAGATTCAAGAGTACATTAATGTTCAATTGCTTATCTGCGCGCTATCAGAGTATGATGACTGAGGTCTACAATTGAGTTCATCAGCACACAGAGTTGCGTATTAGTAGGATATGTGAGGACTTGCTTTTTACCGTCAATTGTCTAATCCCAAATGTTTACATTTAAGAATGATTCTGTTTTTCTTCACTCTATTTATAAAAGTAACTTGGATATTGATTTTAATTGCGTCTAGGCGTTAATGTATTACATGTACAAAAGCGAAGTATAATTATTCATAAATGAAATGTTTGGAAAAAGACATTTTGCTGATTGATGTTTGATATAGTAAAAAGGTATGGACGTACACATGTGTTCTGCTTGAAAAATATTGGTTTCGTTGTAGTACATTAAGTACGATTACGTAAATTTCCGAGTTGCATAAGTGAAAGTGAAACTTACTATGAATGATTTACGTGTTAGGCTGAAACTGTAAGAGATAGATGGAGTTTTGTAGGGAAGTGTTTTATTATAGTGGATAAATCTGATCTTTGGATGTTGAAGGAATGATTATTGATGAGAGTACGTTCGGCAAGAAGTATAATTGAAGTAAAAGAGTAATGAGAAACGGAAGAAATTGAATGTCTGTCAACACTGATTTTCAAGGATGTTGAAAATAGAACAAAAGAGATTTTTGAGATAACAAAAAACCTGTTCAAACCGGGATCCACAGTGTGATGTCGGATTTTTGAAGATATAATAATTGTCTACTTGGTTTATCACCTTTCCATCTGCCACTATTTATTAAGGACACTTAAACAAGTACTCAAATTCAATTACAAGCACGTTATTTATATTCCAATTGCCTCGCTGCGGGGTCAAAGATCAATTTCAAACTTTTCTTTATAAATATGCAAGAAGAAAAAATATGAGAAAGAATAAGTTTTACAATGTGGCAACTGATTGAAACTAAGGGAATAATATATAAAGTTCCACAAGAATATGTGAGTACATGTATTTTATTTAATAGTTAGGATTTGTTTATTATTTTAATTATAAAGTGAAAGAAGTTGGAGGGCGGTAATAGGCATTTTTAAAAATATACAGCCATTTGTTAAGGAAGACCTTTTATTTCCAGGTAGGAGCTAGGCAGAGAGGGATGGGACAAGACTGAGCTAGGATACAATAGAGTAGATACAAGAAGGCTCCGCGGTAGGGCCGGAATAGAGGGAATACCTCTTCCTGTCTTATAAATTATTGTGATCAATACCCCGGCAACGCGGTGTATTTCAGCTAGTAGTATATATTTCCAAATACCATCAATAATTACTTAGTATCACAAATTGAAATACTGAACCGTGATTCAAATACGCGGTATGTAATGAAGAAATGTATTGAATAATGTTGAATAAACGATTATCAATGGAATAGCATAACACACATCGAAAATTGCTCAAACAAATCGTTGAATATCATTGAAGAGAAATTGAAACACGCCAGTAAGCAAACGGAAATTTGGTTTTCAGACGACTCGCGGCCTGCAGGGCTCGTGTATTTGCAGAAGGCTAATCTCAAGCGTTTACACCACAATTCTATGTTGCCTGTATAACACCGGGGAAGCGGCCGTCAAAATGGAAAAATCTGTGCCAAGCGATGAATCCCTGATTCGACAGCTACGGTCGCAGTGATAGGCCGGTGTCCAGTCACCGCTCCGCCGCACCTTCCGTTCTAAATACAGCGAAACCGCGATGTTCAGCTTCATCTCCCACCATGTATTGCGTTTCAGGGCAAAAAAAAAAAATCATATCCATTCCCATATTGTGACGCCCAAGCGAGGGGGAAATACCTACGCCCACAGCGATACGCGACATTTGATTCTCATGTGCAGAATTTCAAGTAAACAAATTGTGGTTTCCATTTCAATCGGGCGTGTATGTTATACGGGCGCGTGGATATTTATTACGCGGCGTCCTTGCGACCGCGCGTGAGTGCCCCGGGGCGGGAGGGGCGCGGTAAGCGGTGCCGCCCGCGGACGTGCGTTGCATGCTTGCGGACGTTGATTGCTCGCCTCGGGCGGCTGCAGGCGCAGAGTTGACACTTCTCGAAATCTTCAAGGGCCCACAGTCTGCTACGAGTATATGAAGCGACTCCTAAGAATGTTAAGGAGTTTATTTGCTTAACATAATAGTGAAGAATACTATTTGACCGTTCATGGTTTAAATCGCTCTAAAACATAGATTTATAATGGGTGATATCAACCAATGTTTTCAATTACTATTCGAAATCTTTATGAAACACTCAATGTCTTTGAAGTGTAACTAGCAGAATTCATTTTAAGAAATATTGCAATCATGATCTCATGTTCTTCAACACGCAATTAAATAATTTAATTTTTTCTCCAACAATACTTTTTTATTGTTTTAGATTATTTTGCATGTGTAAATTAAGTTGTCGATGATCATTTCTCGTCTAACTATATTCATTTCAATACATATTAAATGAAGTGACTCAACGTTTATGAGTCAATCACCGGCCTAATGAAACCTGTTATCCATGTCTTGTGATGGATTACATAAGTGCTTCCAATTTTTATATAATTCTACACATTCCAAATGGAGTACTGAGTGCTCCGGTTTCAGAAAGTAAGATATCGATCTTAGATAACTGATCAGTTGTACGGGTTAGAGGTTCATATATTTAACATTCAACATCGTTTAAACTTCAGCTCAACGTCATTGAAGCAGACCGCAGCATCGTCAGAACGCTCCGCGTCAGGCTTCGGTACCTCTGCTGTGATGACGACGGACGTCCGGCGCCCGCAGCGCCGCCGGTGCGTGCGCCGAGAACTAATTTGCGCGGCGAGCCAATTACCGTCGGCGGCGCCCCCTGACCCTCACCTGTTTGATCGCCGGCGCGTCCCCTCCCTCCCTCGGCCGGCCGCCCCCGCACGGCGCTACGCCCCTTTCCGCGCTCGCGGTGACCCCGCCCCCTCGCCCTCGCGCGCGGCGACAACAAAAATGTCGCTTCGCAATATTGCGTACTCGAGTTTTACACGGGGATCTGCAGCACGTGAGATTGCGCTCGTGAAGCTTCCCCATCCCCCTCTCATCTCTACCGACGGGGCCCACCCTGTATGATGTTACTCCTCCCTACTCAGGGAGCGTTAAAATTTACGATTGTAAGGATTAGTCCCAATAGCTTTACGTTGTGAGGATTGCTAATTGGAATATGCCTATATATTTCATAAAGCTTCGATCCGATCGCTTGTAAGTAATTCTTCGATCGAGAGATAGATCCTAAGTAATTGGTTGCGCTCAAATCCGGAGAGTAACTCGAGACGATCTTCCGTAACGTGTTTCTCTCCGAAGCACAATAAAGTAACGGAAATAATCCAATCTGGGAAACATCAAGCGTTACAACTCGCCATCCAAATACTTTTGATTTAATGTACCAGCGCCGCGGCGCGTTCTCTTGTTGGAATACCTTCATCAATAGTTTGAAAGGTTCTAATTAACGAGTGATTATCGGAGAACCCGTTTCCTCGGGCGGCGCGTTCTAACCCGGTAATTAATTACAAAGAAAACGCCACAACGTGGGAATCTCGAGGGCCCGGGAGCGCGACCGCGCGTGGACGTCGGGTCGGAACGGGTGGGGGAGGGGGAGGGGCGGGCGATCGGCTTAAAGGGGAGCGGACGCACGGCACCTGCCCAAGCGCGAGGGCGGGCGCTCAGACCGCGCTAGGCCACCGAAGTGCGAACGCACGCGCGCCTCTCCATCGCATGTGGAGAATTCAAGTGCTTCCGTGCAGTCTCTCGGAATTGGCTTGATGACTAAGATGCCCGCTGGTATTCACATTCTAATGACGTCACCTCAACATCATTACGACTACCACCAACAGGGTATTCCAGTGGGTTTAACTGAGGAAGGTAAAACGGCAACTTCAAAAATCATGATCGGTTGTGTTTTCGAAAGCTATAAAAATGTTAATTTGAACTCATTGAATTTGCAGTCTAATCCAAGAGCCTTTTTCTCACGCTGAAGGAGGAAGCTTAGTTCAGAACACAATGAAAAGTTTTCGCGTTCTTTCGTGTAAAGGCTTAAGCATAATTTTTACGAAGATTGATTTTTGGCATTTTTAAATGCTTTAGTTGAAGTGAAATTACGACATAATAACCTGACAATTTTTCAATCAATTGGAACTTTGACAATAATAATACGTACGCCAAAATAGAAAGTTTAATCTCTCTCCCTTGTCTGGCTCGGAGCCGTAATGTCTAGATACGTTGATCGAACGATGTGTTGTGGAATTTTAAACAGAATACACGTGTGTCAGGTATAATATCCACAAAAATAGTAGGATAAAATGTGGAAGTATAAAAAACCATTTTGTCACGTTTTCAGTCTGAATCTCTTCTGCGAAAGTGGCGAATTTCCGTCCGCATCACAGTGGCCAATTTAAAACCTATCACAAAAATGTTTATGTTCGTATGTGCATCTTATGTGAAATTCAACTCTCCCAATATCACGCGTGTTAACAATATGAGCCATAAATGTTCACTTTTGACGAAAACTAGAATGCATTAATTCAGAAGTATTGTTTCCAACACATGGAGCTGGTACGATCATCAGTCCAATGAAATATGTAATACCTGTTTTCGATTCGTTGAAATAAATTCCAAGATTCTAAGGAAGGAGTTCTCAAAATCTTTTTTTGCAAGTCCCACATTGAAATGTTGAATGGATCATGATTCATGTTTTATCTCCCAAACAATAGTTCATGCTTCATTACAACTACATTTTCATTATTAAACAATTCACAAATTTATTCGAAATTCACAGATCAATATTATTGTTCAACATCGATGTACATATCGTATACTCAAGGAGTCAAATAAACTTATCACAGTCTTAACGCTTAGCTACATTTTCAACTTCCTGTGGTGTCAAAAGATCCTAGATCTCAGCGATGAATTTTAGATTCCGCTGGCTCTTCGGTGGCTGCCCCTAATGATGCGGGCTTGTTAGTGAGTGGAGGTCAATTATGTCTCTATTACATACGACGTAACATGTCAAAGCGTCTGAAGACACGGGAAACGATTATCTTAATTTTTAATGCCGCGACACGCCCATAAGTCTACTTTTTTGTTCCCTCGCGCTCTTATCTCAGCGAATTGGGTACTTAAGTTGACATACTCTTTGACAGGTCTTCCCCAAGGTTTTTCCATCCAGAAGAACTGGTATCGTAGCTTTCATATAAATCGTTTAAATTTCCTACGATGAAATTACAGAGAGTAAAAAAACCCTTCTAGATTCTTCAACGTGCATTCGAGACAAGAAAAAATCTACTCATCTCACCTATTTCAAGTTTCTAAATTATAACTTATTACAGAAGGAAATTTTATTTTAATGAAGCCTAAGTCCTCTATTGCGTGGTTTATATCGCTTATACACATGCTCGGTTTGTAAAGTGAATTGGAAAAGATTTAATCGACAATATAAATTTAAATACTATGATCAGCAAGGATTGCAATCGTGTGATAAATATACTTCACACTTATCGAGCTCATTAAAAACTATGCTGAGCAACCTTCACTGTGAAAACCGGAAAACGATTACACGGAATTTTCCAGAGGTGAATGTACAACTGGTGTTGAGGCATTCCATCCGTAAAAATAACTTATCTTCTCTCGCTTCCACCTTTCAAAGCCAACTGCTCAACTTGGCCCCAAAGAAGTCGCAAGCGCGACGCCGGGTGTCTTTTTGCCGACGTAGCGAATACGTAAGGAAAACCCCGCAATCCTCATGCGCATAATGCTCCGCCTTTTTGTCCACTCTGTATTCCGCCTCCGCCTCTCCTCTCGGCGAGGTTAAGGAGAATCTGATGGGCGACTGTACATCACGGAGGGGCGGCGTTTAGCAGCTTAGCGCGCGGGCGGGCGAGGGGACGCCAGGTGACGGCGGTGGCGCCGGCTGCTGCTGCTGCGGCAGAGCGGCCACCGCCTCTCCGCCCCCGAGTCAGCGAGCGCCGCCGCCGCCGTGGCGAACACCCCTCGGGCGGACGGCGGCCGCGACCCTCCGCCTCGAACGCACCCCCGGATTAAAACACGCCGCGAGGGAGGGGTGCCGCCTCTGACACTTCCACCCCCGGGGCCCCGGCGGCGATGTTGCCACGTTATGATTATTTTCCCCGCAGCCTCTAGACGCACATCTCGGCCCCCGCGACTCGATTCGACCTCGCCGGCAGGGCGTGCGTGCGTGCGGCGCCGGGGCTCCTGACTTTACCGTCCTCTCTTCATCCCCCCGTTCGTTTGGAGGGATTTGCCTAATAGGGTTGTCAGCAAATTTGCCCGAAATAATAGCGGCGGAGGCAGCGCCGGTGCGCGCGCGCGCTGGAGGCGAAGGGCGGTGCAACGGATTAGAGCCGCGCGCTGACTTCTCGATACGCCGCCCGCGATCCTGTTTTCGGCTCGGCTGCGCGGAGGCGGCGCTGAAGGGCGGAGAAGGGCGGGCGCCGACACGCGCCCTTTCGCCGAGCGGAGGCAGGGGAGGAGCCGCGACGAAGAGCTCTCAGGGGGTGCGGCGGGGCGGTGACCTATGCTCTCCAGTCGTTCTGGTGAAGTTCACATCTTTTCAGCGCCCTCTGATACTCTGATTATTCTCATAATGGAAAATTCAGGTGGCTTCTCTGGTTGGCATTGGGAGGGCCTTGTGCTTTTTAATACAGGAAACAATTCCGACGTTTTTGCGAGGGGCAAACTATGTCTTTCAAAAGCAATTTTAACAGCAAACTACTGATTCGGGAGAAAAAAAGAGTAGTATTATAATACCTGTAAACCTTAATATAAAAGGAAGTTATTCGAATTATCAGCGTTTGTAAGGAAGGACACGATTATCGTGTGAAATTATGATTGCACCTGTCTCGTCATTATAATTTCATTTACAACGCTAGACGTTCGTAGCACTAGATTTATCCGCCTGTGTTATGATGGCATTGAACGAGAACATTATTGTTTTCGCCTTTACGAAAGTTGAAGAACCGTTTCCCGAACATCTTTTTCCCGGCAGTCGTGGCTAACACGTTTTCGTCCGTCCGCCGAAGCGATTGTCGCCACGGCGAGAACAAACGCCCGGCCACGACCGCGGAGTCAACATTGCGGAGTCGTCGCGTACACCCGCCACCGGCGCGCGCGTGTGGATACAGCAGTGGAGGGGGGGGGGAGGTGGAGGCTGGGCTGTGTCTGCGAGGGCCGTGGGCGCAGCGTCCTTCAGCTTCCGCCGCCCACGAGCGCTCGTCCCGCGCCGTCCACGAGTGGGGACGCGTGCTCCTGCGGCTACTGGTCTCCGCGGGCGCGTCTTCCGTGAGAAACGCTTCGTCTGCGTCCTCGTCGCGGACTCCGTTTCGCCAAGAGTTCGTGCGTCTGTCTGCGAGTCTCAAGTGGTGGAGAAGGAAAATAAGAAAATTGTTCGCTTGATTCCCAAATCGAAGGGACTTGCATAATGCTATTTTTGTTAGTTCACAAGTTCTATATTAATTTCAAAGTTCACGACAGTGCAAATACAATTTGAGAACAACAACTCATTTTCGTATATGCCGTACCAAAATGAACAAATATTAAATGAAGGATCTACCTATGAAGGTGTTTTTGCTTTTATATTGCTGTGTAGAGAGAGTGGGCGCCTTATTCTGTAATATATATTTCTTAGAGCATTTGAATTTTTTTACAGAATAAGGCGCCCACTCTCTCTACTGTTTGCGACCATATATATGGTCGCAAACATCCACTTCAATTCGTAAAACATTAGAGACTGCGTATTCCTGTTTTCTCCCTCTATTGTGTTAAATAATATTTTCACATCTCATTTCAAAGAGCTTGTATTAATATCGATATAGCACCACATTTCAATACCACAGGTAAGCGGGCAGTTACTGCGGATAAAACGAATTCTGTCCAACATTCCGCGCTGGATGATCGCTTCATTCAGCGAGTATAATTATTATGAAACACCAAACCGGCCTTCTGCTAGTAGCTTTGAAAACAATGCAACTATTTTTAAAAGTTCATATAATACCCCATAAAAAATCGTGTGTACATAAACCTGATATAATATAACAGCAGGTTCAGACCTTTAAAAATATTGTACGAAGATATTTAGATATATTATAACACATTTTATATATTTTCGCACCTAAGAAATAGGTTTTATTTATTTCATGTTACTTGTTCAGTACGGGGGTTTCAGATATTTGTTTTAAATATTCATGAGATATTAAAAAAAGAAAAGCCATCTAATCAATAAAACTATCCAAATTCCTAATGAATTTATAAACAAATGCATAATAAAAATGTTTAAGCACATGTAAAAATCATAGTAACTTAAATTTCCTTAATATGCTAGTATGTTAACATGGATACGAATCAAGGGAACCGAATCCGGCGGTACATGTTACATGTGCCAGTAGCAAGGCTTCACGCGTGCACTCAGCTGCCTTTGGGCCTAATTCTGACGCGCTAAACTGCCGCGGAGAGGCGCTGCCCGCAGGGCCGACGCGGCGCGGCGCGGGTCACGAGCGGAAGGCCGGCCGCCGCGACTCCCGGATCCGTGAATCGGCGCGGCGGACGCCGCCGTCGCTATTTACCCGCTGCGGCCGGTCACGCCGCCGTAATGACCGGTTTTTTGCGGTATCCGCGGCGCGTTGCTGCTTCCACCGCCTCCGCCGCACTCGCAGCCTCCTCCGCTGCAGGAAGCCCGGCGCAGTGGCGGTATCCCAAGGCCCTGAGAAGCGGAGGCCCGCCCCACGCAACGTTGCGTTGTTTTGGAAGGGCGCAGAGCTCGTCGTCCCACCACGACTGCATACGATAGGTTGGTTGTCATCGGCACCGTAATGGATAGACTTCTCGAGTTGCGAAGTTTCTTAGCAAAGGAGAGTTAATAGCGTGAAGATAGAACTTTTCAAATAAAATTATAATTCACAATTAATGTTTAACTACATAGTTACTGTCATCCTTTAAAGTAAATAGCAGAAGCCACCATAACCAATTAAGAATTACTATGAAAAATAATGAATATCCTGCTTTTACTTATAAAATATTAGATGCAGTTTAAATTTCCTGAAAAAAGGACCAGAATAAATTTACGAATGAAAATTAAAATTATTTTTCTTTCCCGCAGCAACCTTCGCTACATTATCATCTTTAACTAATTAATATTGATAATAATTATTATTTAATGCCGTGTTGCGTGGTCATTTGTCAGTCGCAGCAGTCTCTTCCGCGCAGTCCCGGAGGGCTGGAAAGCGCTGTGACTTCAAGCCCACGCTCGGTGACTTCATCTGCGCCGCCGGGCGACAGGCCCAACCCCGCGCAGAACAACTCGCCAGGCCGAGGAGCGAGAGCGGGATGTGCTCGAGGAGAAATCAACCGCACGTAGAACAGTCTTGAGAGCGAGTATTGGATTTGTCGAAATGAAAATTCAACGCGGACCACGCCTTTCCGTGGTGCAGGATGTACTTTTAAATTTGCTGTGAAATTCGAAACACGAGTTTCAATGTAGGAATTGGAGCTGAAGTTCAATATTTCTTTATATTTTACTTAAAAATATGCATCGGTCACAAATATTTTAAATAAATGAGGTTAATATTTATGAAAACAATCCTACAATGTAATGATACCAACTGAAGAAAGGACTGAGCTAACAGAAACTTAGATTTTTTTGTTGAATAGGCCAACGTATATTGCGAATGTTTAGGTTGAATGGCGAATCATGGATTTCGTCTTCTTACTTAAACTAGTTCGTACAAAAGATTGTTGTTTAATGAAAAATCATGTGCTCACACTTTTAATTTCTTAACAAACCGTCACTTTCAACTATTATTTGTGGCCAGCCCTGAAGACTAGAGAGCTAACGACCCCCGTCGCCATCCCCGGGGCAGCAGGGGTGGCGGCGCAGGTCGCCCAACCGGTTGGCGCTGCCGCCGCGGCGCCCGCCGCCGCAGCAAATCAAAATAAAATGTTGCGCGAAAATTGCAGGTAAAAGCGCGCGCCCTGCCTCACCTTGCGGAGCCAGCCGGAGCGTTCGCCCGCTGCGACCTGCCCACTGTGTGGGTTTTTAACGATTCGCTTCCAAATTATTGCTTTTATTTAGGAGGGTAAGTTCATTTAACCCTAATCAGCGCCCCTTTTATGAGCGCGGGGAAATAAAATAAAAAATTCATTTTTCGTCGCTAATTGCGTCATTCTGCGGCGCGGAATTTGTAATTGTTGCGAGGCGCGCGTACCCCGTTGACCGGACGGCCAACGTCACTCGGTGCATTTCCGGTGGCTAACACAGGAAGTGCCCCCGAACTTGAGGTCCACGTGAAAGGGCTCGGTCGAACGGCGTGAAAAATAAGGCGCCTCGAAGACAGCTTCTTCCGGTCGGCCGGGCCGACGAGCGCCGTTTGAAGCAATTAACTGCGTCACCGGCGCGCTGCAGAAAACGTGTACTGGCTACCGTGTAACGCACGCGCTTGTCTCGTCAGTCGGCGATCCCGCACCTCATGTGTCGAGAAGTCTCCGGGATGTTGTTATTAATTGGCGATGTGCATTAGAATATCAGCAGGGTTGTCGTAAAAAAGAGTTGACGAGCCATGCGGGTTTTTTAATAGTTCGCGGCTCGGAAGTTGAATTTCGTGTTTACCCTTCCAGACTAAAAAGATAATTAAGTGAGGGTCAGAAAAAACACTTGTATGTTAATGGGGAGCAGCTGAAAGTCTTTAACTTCTCAACTATGTTGAGCGGTATCAATTTACAATTTTCTCTAAAATGTTCAAATAAGTTGCTTCACACCTTCACTTGAATCAGCCTGATAAGCACATGGACCAGGTGTGAATATTTATGAAGATTTAAACACAGTTAATTTTAGGGCATGCTCCACGATTTTCGAAAATGTTCTTCAATAAAAAAGGGAATACAACTTGATAATAAGCGTATGTGTGTACTGCCTAATGTCAGTACTTAAAAAAGGAAATTATGAAAATACGAAATTCTTATGTTCAGAATTCAGGTCAGCCAGATTTCTTGTTGCTGCAATTTAGGCACTTCATTCTCCTTCCAAGAGTCTCTTTTGATGTCCCCACCTTGCCTTCATATATTCGAATTATCCCGGAGACTTCAGGCATAACGGATGTCACCCATGCGTGGCCCATTCCTGCCTTTTCATTCACGACACGATTCTGTGCCTCGGAATATTCAGTCCATCGGCAGCAATACGCGCCGCTCTCCATCAACAAATTACACTTTCCGGGGACGGTTTGTCGCACACACCTGCGCAGACGTTACGGACATCCGTTCAATCGCGGAGGTGTCACGGCCCGCGGCGCAAGGGATCTCGGGCGCGCGCCGCCGCGCGCCGCGCCGGCGAGACGCAGTTCCTCCTCCGGTGGTGCGTGGAGGGCGCGTGCGGGGGTGGGGCGGGGGCGGGAGGATGTGGGCACTTACGCGGGGCCCGCTGCCAGGACGTCCGCCCCGCGCCGTGCTGGGCGGTGGAGCGAGGACGCGCGAACGTCACGTCACGTCGCGTCGCGCTGCGTCCATCCGCGCTCGACCGCACGGGGCTGGTCGTTGCGCAGGGCGGGCCTGCTGGGCTGCCGTTTCAGCGCCTCGTAAATTACACAAATCCCTCGGTCGCGCTTCGGGTGGCGCGCGTTCCTCACCGGACTCCCCTACGCGCCGCCGTGGGTGATCTAGGAGTGGCTTCGGTAGAGCTAGTACGTTACTTCTTCCACCCTTAAAGACGAAGGCTTGATTGAAATTCTATTTTGCAGAGCTTCGATCATATTAGCTGGATTACATCGCTCGTGATTTCGTGTCTATTAAATTTTAAAAAATATATTTCTTAAACTGTTCGTAGGTTTAACGTAGTGGTTTGAGTCTAAAGTCTTTTTCAAACTCATTTCTTAAAATATCTACAAGAATTTAATCACGTTAGTCTTTTAAAACCAGAAATGTTTATATCAAACTTAAGAGAAGCTTATCTATACAACTATTTAATACACACAAATTTGTCCGTATCTTAACAGAACTTCGTATTCCTCGTCTTGAAAAGCAGGAAGGGTATAATATACAATTTGTATTATTTGCAATGTTCATATAATATGAAGAACCTTCCCGGAAAAGCATGCACCCTCCGGTTGGGCATGTCTGCAATATAATGTTTACAACTTAAATGACATTTTAAGTGTCATCCAAACTGCTAAACCTAAAATTATATTTACTCTTCTAATGTCCTGGGGATATTACGTCCATATTTTCCTCCTGGCTTTTCCTGCCCACGTCTTTGTCCCTGGGCCAGGTGTCGCTATTCAAACGCGCGTCCTGTTGGACGCGGCGCGGCGTTTGCGCGCCGACGGTGTCTAATTGAGACGCCACACCGGGCGGGCGGCGCGGCGCGGTGCGGCGTGTGCGGTAACGGCGGGGGCTCCGCGGCCCGCGAGGCGCGGCGCGTCAGCATGACCGGCAGCTGCGACGCCGCCGCCGCCGCCGCCGCCGCCGCCGCCGCCGCCGTACGGGACCGCGCCTCGCAGCCTCTGACACCGACGCCCACCTCACGCTACGAGTGGCGAGACGACAATAACGTGCCATTTTTTCTTCTTTGAAATACCGCAATTGTTCACAATAAGTAGATATATTCATATTGTCAATTGGTTTCGTTATATTGCAATGTAGGGAAAAAGTGACTGCTTTTAACAGAGATTCATTCAATTAAATTATTCCAAGATCAAATCACTACCGTAATTGAAAATTTTAAACAGTCTTCACAGTGAATATCTGTGATCTGGACACTTGTGCATTCGCAACAAGCTGCATCGGAAGTGGAAGAACGTAGAGTTCACGTCGTATTAGTTCGTTTATATATTATTTCTCAATTCGTTATATTTCTTTTCTACCGAGTCGCACCATCGAATATAAAACGGCACATAGAAACACTCACGTATTTTATTCGATTTGTATGTTACGCCTAAACTTTGAATCTAATTCTCGAATTATCCGATATATGTTCTGATCCAAAATGGGTGGATAATAATCGGAACAGCTTTGAAGCCTACTTCGGACTTTAACCGGATGAAGGACACACGACTTGGCGAGGATAGGTGAGGAGGAATAGAAGATGTCTTTAACAGGAATCAGTCTCGTGGAAACTAAAGGCTAACAAGAGGCAAGGTGTGTAGTTCCGTGTTCTACTATCAGTCTAAATTTATTTTTACACGTCTAACTTAACCCAACCTAACTTCACTACAAAAGTCACTTAACGCTTCGCTAAGCATTTTCACAGTCGCGATCTCTCAAGATGCTCGGACAGTCACTTTACTTTAGCTTCCGTCCCGTGGCTGATATTAACATTAGTACGCACACTGCATATTTCATCATCAACCACATTCATGTGGTTTGGATAATCAGGTACTCTGAACATTAGCCATAATTCGCACTTAAGCCATAACATGAATATCATAACATATCTATTTTCATATATCATTTCTGATGCTTAGTAATTTCAAAACATGATGCGATCCTCAGTTAAAATATAGCTTCCTCATGACAGTTTGTCGCAGACATCGGTGATGCCATCCGTTAAGAACGCCCACCAGGAAAACAACGCCAGCATTAGGCTAGGAAAAAGAAGATAATCTGTCTGAGTTTTCTTAATGAGTCGAGACTTAAGTTGTTATGTAAAATAAACTTCGAACATATCGACAGCGTCAGCAAATTTCTCCTAATAGGAAACACAAGGGAAAGCTGTCTGATTTTGAAAGTATGACTACGCAGTTTTATTGAAAGATTTATCATCAATTCGGACAATTTTCTCATTAAAAATTCTTGAAGAAATATGGGTTCCGATATAACATTGAATTATTTAACATCATGTGATTTGTACAGTCAAATTAAGCGACATTTTAGTATCGATATGTGCATACTAGCGAACATAAATTCATCCGCAATTCCTGGAACTCCTCTCTAGATACGGTCTTCCGAAAAAGGCCCCATCACTTGCAATATTCTAAAGCATTGTCCAAGCGTATCTCTAACGACCTCGTCATCATCCGAACCAATCAAACCGTGATTCATAACATACCAATCGTTTCGAAACATCTGGCACAGCGGCACAGCCATGGGACTCTCAGAATAGGCCGCACCAAGTCAAAACCGAAACGGCACCATCACCATCCGCAACAAGCCACGCACCATCCACGCACCCGCCGAAAGAAGTCCTCTTTTCCGCGCCCACGCTCGTCATTCACGTGCGGAAGAACCTGTTCCAGGCCGTAAGGGCCGCGATGCTATTTAATAACCGCCCGCCTGACGCGCTCCTCGCTCGCTCGTTTATCTGGGGGGGAGGGGGGAATGCGGTCGCCAGGCGCCGGCGCCCCCCGGGCGTCTCGGCGGCGGCGGCGGACCGTGACGCCGGGCCCCGCAGGTTGCGGCGACCGCCGCGACGGTGGAGGCGGAGCCTTCGCGACCGCGAACCCCCGGCAATTAACTGGAGGCGACGGGTCCGCCTCCGCTGCCACCGCAGCCGTCGTCATCTCCGACTCGCGTCTCGGCCAGCGCCAGACGGATCGCCGCCATCGCTGACGCTGCGGGTGCAACGCTCTTTGAGATTCTATACGATGTGTTTCGAAAATCCTAAAGTGGTGGAGGGTTTGAATGTCTTCGGGTGAAATGTACGTCCAGATTCACAACTTGAAGGTACAGCATACAAATGTGAACACCGTTAACTTATCATCATTAAGACCAAATTTTAATGAATCGCTTCTTTTTCTCTATTAAACACTGATTGTGGAATAAATAATTTACTTAAAATATAACTGGGAGCAAAGTTCTGCATTGTAATAAGAATAGATTTCTGTGATCTGATTAGTACTTGTAGTTGGAGTGAATATTAACACAGGTTTTTATTCAGAAATATTGTAGAAAATATTAGATTAGAGGTTACTAAACCGTTATCGAAACACTTGTTTGAAATCTACACAACCATGGAACGTATCATAATAAAGATACGTCAAGGATTCACTTTAGTCAGAGACACACTCGCAGCCATGCTCTCTAGTTAATTTTCTCTGACAGAAAAAACCATGAGAAATCACAGCAGGAAATGAATTTATTGCAACTAAATACATTCTAAAAACCTTAACGACTTGACAACATCTTCAAAAAAGATCATTCCGCAACCTGTTCCATTGCGCTTGGCACTCCACAGGTACTGAGGCAAGCCCCGAAGTCGCGTCACCAATCCGAACATCGGTGGGCGGCGTTTGCAGCGCGGGCAGGGAGCAGGCGACGGCGCGTATAAACGCGAATAAAACTCTTGGCGCTCACCGCCGCCGCCGCGTCGCTGCGGGTAACGATGGCTCGACCCAGCGCCGTAAATTAAAGAGCCCTTTAAAAAAGAGCGCGGAGAGTGCTCGTTGATCCCGCCGCCAGCGCGGTATCGCCGCGTCCGCGTTAACGACCCCTAGCGAGTGACGTCACGGGCGGCGGGCAGCGCTTCCGGAGGGCGCAGAGAGAAGACGAGACGAGTCCGACTGGATGCTGCGGCACCACTACCGTCGACGACGACGACGACACTCCCGGCGTGGGAGGAGTCCGCGATCGTACGCTTGAGGAGTTCCCCGAAAGAGGGAGCGTCGCCGAGTCTGACCGCAAGCGTCCCCTCATCGTGCTGGGAGACAAAAGAGGATGATATAAGTCAGCGTGAATTTAATGTTTGTTCGAGGTGGGCGTAACGCCCGGGAATGGAGAAGGGTGAAGAACGTTTAAGTACTGCTCGACGGCTTCGCTGCGACCTTGCCGGTTTGACGGAGGAGCCACTCGTCAGCGGTGTCGCGGCAGGTGGGATGAAATGGCGAATGGCAGTACGCCCATTGTGTGATTTCGACATGCGCTGACATTGAGGAGAAAGCCGTTTCTCTGTGGGACTGGCGCACCAAATTTTAAACCCCGCAGCTTAATTAGCAAGTTCGAGCATTTAAGGACACCAGACTGACCGCACCGTATTTCTTCCCACGTTTCCTCGGTGAAAAGGACTACGACAAACTAAACTACAAGCGGAAACGGTGCGGGGCGGCGTACTTACGAATCGCAAAGGTCGATGCGATCCGGCAGCCATTCGAGTTGCCGGTGGCGACTTCCGGTTGCGCCCGCGCTGTCTCCTGCAGCGCCGCCGCCTGGGAAGAAAGCGCGTTGTGCAGCCGGTGACGGCTATTACGAGCTGCAGCGTAACCGCGGGGGGCGGGGCGGAGGAGACGCGGCGGCCGCCTGGGGCAAGCGCCGACCTTGCGGACGCGGCGAAGTGCCGCTCCCGGACGCGCGGGTGTCTCGAGGGAGTTAGCGATGACGCACTCCTCGGGGCGCGGGGCGATAAAAGTTAAATTATTACGGTGCTCGCGGCGGGATGATTAGTTTCCTTCAAATCCGAACGCTCATATGTTAAAGCAAATTCCATTTCGGGCTTGAGCATTCCTCTCACGAGCAAAATTTTCCCGTTCTTTCAAGAAATTAGCACGTACACTTCGGTCAAGATAGTATGTTGCCCTTAAGGCTGAGGTAAATCAGATTACATCTTAATCTTGTTAACATCAAAGTCCTGGAAGGGCAATTATGGTCATGGCGCAGAGAAATCTGCAATGCATCTGAGAAAACGCGTTTATTGTATTAACTGAGCTTGTTTGCTGATTCTCAGCAGAGATTGCATATCTAACGCCAGCATTTGATGAACTCCCCTGCTCCCGTACATTCCGCCGTCCAACTTGATGACAACGATGATGCGTCCGGCAATCCAGCAAGATGCCGATTAGCAGCGCCTCTTCCGTGGCATAGATACGGGACAAAATTTATGCGATTCTGCGGCCAGATACCCGCCAGCATACTAAAGAAGCATGGAAAGCTTATACGGAAATTTGGGACGCGCGGTTCCGGGAGTGAAGACGGGCCGCGCGCGCTGACACGCGAATCGGGGCCACGCGTCCTCGGCGGGCGATGGCGGTGGCGGCTGCGCCCGCGGGCGGGACAGGGGGCGGGCGAGGGCGGCGCGACCGAGCGGGGGCGGGGCAGGACGAAATCGGACGGCCGCGCCGCTCGCCTCCGGGTGCGCAGGAGAGGTGGGCGGCGATGCGGTTGGGCGGAGCATGCTAGAGGGTGGCGGCAGAGGGAGCTGAACTCCGTTCCTCGTTGCTTGGCAATGCGAGGGAGTGGTACTCTGTTTTTCTCCGATGATGATGCGAGTTGGTTTGAATGAGATTACAAGTCGGAAAGTTCAATCAACGAAACCGATGTTAAAACTTTCTGATTGGATGATTTGAGGGATAAACGAAAATTCAATGGTTCTTCGTGTTTTCGCAATTCCTCGCCTAAAGTATTTAAGAATTAGAATATCATTTATATCGAAATTTGAGAGTACACTTATGAACTTCATTCTTCTGATAATGATCATGTTAGTCTACGCCTACTAACTGATAATTTTTCCACCAATATTAAATTACGTTTGTTTACATAGTGGGTATTTCTATTAATATTTTCAAAGTATCTGACGTTGCTACATTTTCAATTATGCATTTTCTTTACGTATAAACACAGAGGCGTGATGCAAACTCGTTACCCCAAACTGGTGTAACTGAATACATCAAAACGTCTCCTGCGGATTCGAACCCGACTTGGCGTGACACACCAGGGCGTTCCTGCGAGGGCCACAGGGTCTGGCGGAGGGGGGGGGCGAGGGAGTCGGCTTGGCCGCTCGCCGGGCGCGGGGGCGGTGCCGGGCGCCGAACAGCGAAGGGGCCGGGCCGAGCCGGGCCGGGCCGGCGTGGCGCCGCCGCCGCCGTCGAGACCGCCCGCGATCGTAGGGGGCGCCGCGACGCGCCGTGTCGCGACCCGAACCACCGCGTCGCGCGCCTCTCCGAGTACAGTCAGCTCCGCGCCCTGCCACGGCCACCGCGCCGAGGTGAACCGACTCACGCGCACGGAAACCTAGACGGACTGGCGCGGGGAAAGCAAATGGCATTCAATTTTCAGTCTACGCGAAAGTTAGTGTTAACCACAGGCACGTTTCGCTTTACAGGAAAAAGAATTTACTATGAAGATCGGATACTGTCCAGCTTGGCATACGTGGAGTGGAGAGAGATGACTGCAAATAATTAATGTACAGTTGACATGAATATGTTTAAATGCTTCTTAGCTTTCAACTCTCCCGGTCTTCCCCAGTCTCCATCTTTGAGGCCTCTTACTTCAATGTTCGTTCTCCAACTTCTTGGTGGTCTTCCACGTTTTTTCGTTTTGGACGGGGCCATGTCCAGAACTTTTTTGTCATTCTGTTGTTGCCCATGCGCTGCAGATCTCCATACCAATTTAGCCATTTAATTCCTATTGTATCCAACGTGCTGACGTCAATTTCATCATTGGTCTTATCGTTTCATTTATTGTGTGTTCCAATCTAGACACACAGCAGTTCCTTCTCCAATAATTCATTTAAAGTATCATCAATTTTCTTACACCTGTGTTCAAAACACATGTTTCAACTCCAAACACGGTTGCTCCTAAAATTATGATTAAATATTTGTACTTGATCTGAACTCATTTTTACAACATTATTTCACCCATTTTCCGTCCACTCTTTATCACACGATCTCCATTGGCAGTACGGGCATCCGAAGTGGCGTTCCCTGTGCGTTTCACGAAGCTGGATCGCCACTTGCGGCCTTCGCGGCCCCGCAGCTTCGACCTCCGGACGGTCGGCCGTGAGACGTCCTCGCATGCTGGGTTGCGCAATATCGCATTCACGGCTTCTGAAATGTTTCGTTTTTATTCTTTTATCACCAAGATGTTACTAGCGTGTTGTTTTCACACTTCTCTTTCACCTGTTGTGCGTAATTCTTCAAATAAGACGTGGTTACGATGCCCGAAAGGAATGTTGATGGCATCGTTTGAAATGTGGATGTTCGAACATACAACTCGCTAACGTACAAGAACAATTTACGTGTTTCTATGTAGACAAAAATAGTATTTTTTTCGTCGAGCGCATTCTTATCTACGATTCTTCAAGATAAAAAAATGTGATTTTCATTTTTTTTTCTTTCCCGCATAATGACTACCTTATGTTTTATTTGATTACTTTATAATTTCATCACCTCCATGCCAATTTTATAATGTAATACCAACGCAAAATTGTCAGTGTAATCAGACTAACCTTGTCCACGGGTACTGAAAAGCTGTGTTTAAAATCTGCATGCCGACGCATGCAAGCAAAAACTGATTCATTATACGAGTTCTAAATTACAGGGTCGGAACGAACTTCTCATTAAAAATTTCTTTCAAGTCCCTGACGCGTGTCAACTTCCTATTCCGGTTCATAATTAAGAAATTACTTTTAAAAATGAGGCTACATCACTTCTTACAAAATTCGCATTGTGAAGTGTGAAAATACAAGTTCAAGAGCATTTGTATAATTCAACTATATGTGTGTAAGTTACATGGTAAACGGTAAGCCTGCAATAGTTCCAACAATATTTTGGTTTTAAAATTTTGTGACCAAATTACAATTAACTAGAGAATCGCAGAAAAAGATTTTCACTTTAAAAATTTCTAATCATGCATGAACTTTCACCTTCACAAAGGTCAAATATATTAAAAACAAAATATTTTCGACTATACAATGTAGCGTAAATGTTTATCAGCGATACTCCCTGTCTGAATCGAATAGCTGTTCTCCTTCGTGTGTGGCCTACCTCAATGCTACGCAACCTGTCGCATTACCGCCGCTTCGCCAAGTCAACAAAGGTCATCATTTCTCGACACACAAAGCCAGGATGTCCTGTCATTATACAGCAACCTCCTTATAATATTGTGAAACAACTGATGACATCCATCGCCAATTGTCAATTTCTTTTCGACTTTCAAGTGTCTCATTGTTCTAGTCATGTTTCTTTCTATTCCACAGACCGAAATTGAACTCCGAAAGGTTAAAGGACGGTAACAAAAACCAAATGGTGGGAATATATGATTAATCAAGTTGCTATGTGACAGCCTGGAAATGATTTCGAGGACTAAAAAACATAAACATATGTTTTGAATCAAATTTGTGTTACAAGCACACTTTAACAACCAGTCTACATAAGAATGACAAATAACTTGAAAAACAGAATTTTTTTAAATCGGGCTTTGCCAGATGTAAAGTTAATGTTGCCTATAATTTGAAGTATCCATGTGGTTAACCTGGAAATAAAAGCATCCCTTCAACCATCGTTCCTTTTACCGACGGTACTGAGCCACTTAATTTCACGCATTACACACCTACAACTCCTTGTTCAAATGACAGTTGAGGTACATAATTAAAAACATGTTTTGCAGGAGCCCGTGTGTAATGCTGATCCATTAACTAAGAACATAAAACTAAAATTATCCTAAAGGCATCTCGTTTCCGAAGGATATTTCTCCCAAGTATTTCACTGTCTTCCAATGTTATTAGATTGAAGACGTACAAGGACGCAATTAGAAAGTTAAGACAGTTATTACCGATACATCGACCAACAAGCAAAGAAAATGCTGGTGCAATTCATTACATCTCTAATAGGAGCATTAGCATATGTGGGTTCCTTGCACACCTTATCTGTAGTCACTGGCTAGAGTTACTACCGCGGCGTGCGATGGCAGGCAATGGAATATACGACAGTCCCTTTACCCATACACTCTTAGACAACCTAAAATAAAAATCTGTATAATTTGATATTTAAGAATAAATCGAACGATTTAACGTTTAACATAACTAGGCATCACTAACATTTTAGAAATAAAGATGACCTTCGGCATAATACGAGTTTGAAATTACCAATAATCCATCATTTTTCATTTTCTGTCGCTTGTATTTTCGTGTTTGATTCAGCCGGACAATCATAATTTCGATATTGAGAGAGCCAATCCTGTGAAATCACATGAAATGAATGCAGATATTCGAAAAACAATATAGTGGGATAACCGTGCTCATTATTACAATGAATTTATTAAATTTTCATCTAAATCGATCAGTTTTGGGAACAATTTCCTTTGGTTTTTAATCTAAATTTTGGAATTTCAAAACTCAAAACACCTGTATTTCATAAATCATTAGTCTCGCCCTTCGCTGAGAGTTCGCGGGAGCCGAAACAGGGCGCCCCGCCCCGCCCCGCCCGTTCTACTTGATCCTCGCGAGGCGCCCGGCAACGTCGATTGCGAGTCAAGATCGCCGGCGAAGGCTAACTCGCCGCGATGATATCGAAGCCATTGTATCAATACCAACATATATTAGCATATTAACAGGCGCTGTGACGTCAGAGAGGTCAAAGTTTGCGGCCGCCCTCAATCGGCGAGGCGGGCGGCGGGGAGGGCAGCGGATGCGCTGTTGCGCAACGCGACGGTGACCAACACAAACAGCGCAGGGGGAGGGGGGCGGAATCGTAAATAAACCACGTGACCTGCGAATGACTCCCCCCCTGGTGTGCGCTGTTACCACTAACACTCGTGTCATAACCCGCCAGAGCAATGTATATAAATATAACCGTTACATTTGCTTTCACATTATGTAATACAATTATTGTATTGGTTGAATCGTTAAGATTAAATGCCTTACAAACCTAATTCTCAAATATAATTCCATATTATCAGAAAAATTTCGGGTTCATACGCACGGAGCACCGAGTATTCTTTTAAAGCTATATTTGAGAATCGCATCGATTAATTGGATGTATTACCTAAAACTGGCCTTATTATATTTCTAGGTAACCGCTACTTCCTTAATGACCAAACACTGCGTGTACATTTTCCTCACAGAAGGAACGAGACATTCTACAACGTGTTGAGTAGATGCAATGTCAAGACAATTCTAAATTTCTTAAGTGCGATATTTCATACGCCGAACGTTATCAGAGCATTTTTTTTTCTGGGGACCACAAATTACGCTCCCGATAACACAGAAACGCCCAGCGCCGGCTGAAGAGCCGCTTGCCCTGCACTTACCTGCGAGTCTTCCCGGGAGCGAACGCGCGTTTTCACTCGCGGGGACACTGCGGCCGCGTGCTGCCGGTGCCGGTAGTATTTCCTTGCGGCGGGGAAGTCGCTACTGTTCCTTTGACGGGTCTGATGGCCCACGTGGCGCCATCTCTGGTGAAAACCGAGGCGAGGAGGAATTTGCGACGTGGAAAGGAACTTACGGGTGGTCATTAGCGCCAATTTTTGAACTGTCGTAAATTTAATTCACTCTTCTCGATGACGATAATAACGATGAAGATGTAGAAACAATAGATTTTGGTAAGCGGTACTAAGACACCTTAAAATTAAAAGTAGCCTGCGTGACGTACTCTTATATAAATATATAGCATTTACATTTATTTCTAATAGTAGATTCAAAGATGTACAGTTCCTATGTCGAGTACAATCCAGTATAAATGTATAGAAGTACAAGGAATGAGAATATTGATTAGTTATTTTAATAATTTGTGTTCACAACAAAACAATTATAAATTTAATGAGTGTATGTAAGATTCACAATAAATACTTTTCACAATGCCTTCATTAAGAACTATTTACATGAAATTTACACTTTTATTTGGAGTATGCAGCGAAAAATCAACTTTTTAATTGCATGCAACCATACAAAATATGAACACGAATGCATTTTGTGTTAATATAATGCTGTTTTTATATCATATTATGATTTCCCATTATTTTTATTATGTTTTGCACGCATTCGCAAGTAGAAAATCAAATATATTGCTTTTCTTTTCATTTTTTTATGCGTAGGGGGTCGGTTCCGAGGCAATTACAGCCCGACGCGAAGTGCAGACATTCACCATTTCATTTGCCCGAATAAATTAAGCGCGGCGACGACAGATCAAGCCGGCGCCGTGGCACACGCGACTCACGGCGTTGGAGCTTTGACTCATTTAATTCGATTTCCTGGGCACTAGCCGCTGATAGCGCCACGTCATCCCGCGCGGCGGGCAGGGAGGGGGTCGCCCCGCCGGCCGTCAGCCCTTCCGCCGGGGCGGCCGAATGCGCGGCTCTCTGCGCAGGAACGTAACTTGACCCGGCGCCGCCGAAGGGTGCGGAGGGGGGCGTGGCGAGGGGCGGCGCCCGCGAGGAGGGTCGCCGCGGCGGCGGCGGCGGCGGCGGCCTCCACACTGCGGCCGGCCGATAGCGGGCACAACCCTTTGTGTGTGCGGGCGGAGATTGCGACCCCGCGGCGGCGGCGGAATCGCCCCCAGGGTACGCGGCCCCTTCGACCCCCCAGTCCCCCTAGTGGGTGAATGCGGTCGGGCGGCGGCTGCCCGCAGCCCCCCCCCCCCCATCCTCCGGATTTGTTGCGGATCGACGCGCTGTGATGAAGCGGCCGACGTCTCCGGGTTTTGTGGACGCTATCTGAAGATCGAGGAATATAAATGGAGCTGGTTGTAAATGGGTGGAGGTGCGGCGCGTTACCAGTGAGGGAGTGTGACATAAGTACAATCGTTTGGATTCATCGGATCAATGAGCTCATCTAGTATTACATTCGGCTGCTTTCAACGAATCTTATACTTTAAACTTGCCTACGAATACATTTTTTTTTAAATTTCCGTAATTTTTCAACCAGGCTCTCAAAGTTTTTCAAGAGAAACAGGCATGCGCGGTATTTATGAAAGAGACACCGTGCCACACTTTAGGTGGAATTAAGCTGAATTTGAACTCTTATCACTATATGAACTTATGAAGGATCCTCTGGATAATAGAATAAGCTAATTTTGATTTCAAATTTCGCATATGATCATTACGACAGTGCTCGTTTTCTTACAGGGTAGTGTGGTTCTTTAGAAAATAGTTTTACATTTGTCAGCTATATCACGATATTTTTCCACTATTCTGTACTTTCATCTCCAAAATGTATGTAGACTGTTCCTCTTTATTGATATTATCAACTAACAACCACTAATTTCAATGAGATACCCAAATTATGTCTCGTTCGTGCCTTATTTCGTACTTACTGGATTCCTCCACTCCCACTGTTCTATATTTAGACTCAAAACCGCACACCCCACGCTGGGAACATTCGCAGCTCCTGACGCACCATCAATTTATTGATCAATCACCACATATTGGCGCAATTGACCTATTAGGCCCAATTGGCGATACAAGATAAATGATGAATAAATTGTTAGGATGGTGAGCAAAGTGAATATTGATTTTTTTCTGATACCTTGTGGCACGACACCAATTTACCCACAGATTTCCATATGCGTACCTCTAAATATCACTCGACTAACAGTATCCGGACGAATAAGCATATGCTGGCGTTTGCAAATAGAATCAACTTCTATTGTGTTTTAATATCGATGAGCCGTGACCTTTCAATTTCAGGATGACCAGAAAATTACTTCTCAAACAGATTTCAAAAGATCTCCTCCACAAAGAGTATCATTTTTATAAATCGTAAATCTACGATTTAAAAATATTGCGTGTAAGCTGCGTATTCATGAAAAGGAGACATTTCATATTATTATTATTATTATTTATATTATCATCATCATCATCATCACAGTCTTATACTACTCACTTACATTTATTGGAGTTGTGACGTTTGCATTGAAATAAATTAGGTTCGATTCTGGACATTCTGTAAACACATTAACATGAGCCAGTAGGTCAGTGTGCGCGAACATTGGAGTGTACAAAATTAGGATAAATGTTCGCAAGAAGGCCTCTTTGATTAGTATTATGATTGTGTATGATGGTTTAATATCGATGAGGTACTCGTTTAACATCACATCCAAACTGCTGAAATATTAAGCACTGGGTGTACAAAGTGTCCAGATTTAGTAATCTCTTGATACCACAGAAGACATGGCCACCCGAAAGCTGATATTCTTCACATCACGTACTCGGAGCCCGAACACGTATCAAAACTTAAAGTAGCCGTATTAAGCGCGCTGTAACTCCAATCGGTACCATTAAAATTATCATCATAATAAAGCCACACGTCTCCCCGTCCAAGGGGGGCAACGACGCGTCAACGCCCGGCGGCCTGAGGGGAGGGGCCTCAAATCACATCTCTGGCGCGATGCGGCGATAGCGCTACATTCAAAATCCATTACACAGCCCGACTTATCTCCGCGACCGCCCCCGGCCGCCCGTGCCTCCCACTCGGGGCGGGTGGGAGGGCGGTGCGGGGGCGGTCGGGCGTGCTGGTAATTTAGTACCCCTAGGCCCGACGACCCCGCAATTACCCCAGAGGGCAGCTCGGGCGCTGGCCCGACTGCCCGCCGCAAGCGACCGCCCACCGCCCGCCCGGTCGCCCGCCGCCGCCGCCGGGGCGAAAGCTCGCCGGCAAGCGCGGGTGGCCGTGCCCGCCGAGAGAGTATCGCGTGCGTTTGTCAGCGAAACAAACGGCCGTTCGACGGCCCGTGATGAATGAATATCGGAATAACTTTCCGTTTTTCCGCGCGCGTGTCCATTTGTCAAGCGCGCGTGTAGCCGCCGCGCGCCCGCCCGGAGGTCGCCAAACAAACGCCGCCTATCGGCCGCATTATCCGACCTGTTGAAATGACAAATGAATAACAAAATCATTCCTAAAAACAAAATATCATTTTTCGATCGACGCCGCGCGGGGCCGGGGGAGAGGGGAGTGCGCGTCGTGATGCTGTTTTTGCGCGCGCGTCCGGGTCGGGAAAAACACAACACGCGATGGAAAATAATTAAAACTGGCAAACTAGTGATGGAATCTCGTGTAACTTGTAACGCAGCTCATTATTTTCAATTACATTTGAGCCGGCTTAATTCCGAAACATGGTGTTGCTATTTGTGCAATGGATTGGGAAATATATTTAATTTACTCTACAAAAATTATAATTTATTAATATTCATATGTCAGTTTAAATTACAACGGCAAGCCATCTATAATTATCCGCGTCACGTCGCACTGGCTGGCGTTCGCTTGCATCCGCGCGTGCGGTCGCTGTTGTCAGTGGGGTTCGCTGTCACATTGCACCGCCACCTGGCAGCGAAGAGTTGCGTCGTGATGTTCAAGCTCGTTGTTGAAAAAGTTCAGAAATCCTTTGATACGAAGAAAATGTTCAAGGTTGCTCTCTAGGAAACACGTTTTGTACAAATATTTTCTTTTTCACTCTTTAATTGAGACATGCCGATTCGACCGATGTGTAACCTGCAGTTTAAAAGCTAAAGCACGCTGCATACAACCTCAGCATGTTAGTCAAAAGTTATTTTGAAGTTAATGTCCAGATCTACGTTCAATATATTATGGAATTGGTATTCCAAAAGTATCTCGAAATGCTTTCATGATGAAATTTATTACTCTCCCCGACATGTCAAGCATTCCTGATGTGATCCATAAATCCTGAAAAAGGCGAAGAATGGTGTGTTTTCACGAATTAAAAAGATAAGTATTTATCATTACTGTAAACTACTTCCATTTTAGCAGTAAATATTTGCTCTTCATAAATACATTCTTCTGCTGAGTCAGTACATTTGTAGTCGTATTTCTATACTATTCGTGATTCTTCGTAATAAAATCTACGTTTGTCTTCACGACCCCAATGCAACACAAACGGGAACTCTTCAATATGAATATTACTTCTCTGCTAGAAATTGAGTGATCTCAATTTATCGGAACCTTGAAACTAAATGTACAATTTATTACATCATCTGGTAAATTTTTCCAAACATATAAAATGGCAAAATTGAAGGTTAGCATCCTCTAATGTTCCGTTTAACACCTCGATATTATCTCGCGACATGCCATTCCACAAAAAGAACTTGGGTGGCAGCGTGAAGAAAACGGATCTCCATCTTCATTAGGCGCTTCCTGGAAGGAGCGGATGCTCGGCTCTGCCATCACGCGGGTGTATCCGTTCGATCTAATTATGAGACTATTACGATCGTTAGTAGGCGGATCGAACGAGTTCTGGCCGCGGCGCGGCGCGCGGAGCCTCCGCCGTCCAGCGGGTCCTCGGCACTTGCGAGGCCGAGGTTAGGACGGCGGTGGCGGCGGTTGCACAGCGGCGTAAGCGGGGACAATCCTGGCTGAGTCAGTGTCCCCGCTCCGGAGCGGCCTCCGATATTGATTTTGTTTTAACCCTGTAAATGTAACATCACGCAGCCAGCGGTCGCACGAGGGGCCGGGGCGGGGGGGGGTGTAAAGGCCGGGGGAGGCGGGGGCCGGGGCGGGACGGCGGGGGCGGTGGTATTTATAAAGCAGCGCGCCTGGCAAAGGCCAAGCAGCGGCGGTGGCGGCGCCGGAGACCGGGGGCGGAGGGGGATGGGTTGAGGGCGGCGAGGGACGGGCGGGGGCGGCGAGGCGATATGGTAATGCCCTGCTGCGGCCCCTAATTAAACAGCGAAAAGGGACGCTCCACAGAATTATAAAGTGGCGCCCTTCAGAGCGCCCGCTGCGCCGCTACAGATTTGCAACGTATAGCGAAACACGCCCAGGGCTGGCCAAGGGTCGCGGCGTCGCGGCGCTCTCCGCCACCGCCCCTCGGGCGGAAGGCCCCGCAAGCGCAAAGAGCAGCAATACATTGCTAAATATCGTTAAATTGTAAAAGCGTCAAAAGACAGTTTTGAGATCTGACTAGACATTTTGTGTTACTAATTCATCGAAAAAATATCCCTCCTTATCAATTCAGACATTCTCTCAACTAAAAGAGCTGAAAGTGGCCATAACTATAGTTAAGTTATCATGTATTCAACTCTTTCAATGAATGTTTACTAAATACGCAAAAGAAAGAATGTTACTATCTTTTATTACTATTTTGTACGTTCAAAAATCATTTGCAGCATTATCAGCATACATCAGCGTTAACGCAAAAAGGTTAAATCAAGAGCATATTGTAGCTATCGGACCATTTTTTTCAAAAACTTATCACAGATAGAAAGTATAGATGAATCGAATAATATTGACACACGATACACATACATCGCCTGTTTCGATTTATAGGTTCTACATTAATCGAACTGTCGATTTATTGATACAGAATAATGAAGCTACACTCCCTTTTCGCAGAGGGGATAACGATACCACACTCCCCATGCGTTGCAAATGCCACCGCTACTTGGGAACTATTGTTCACTGATCTCGTGTAGCAGGAAACTGCGTGGATATCTGATTGAATCGTACACAATAGATTGATCACAACACAAGAGACAAGAAACAATGAGCAAATTATTTTTCAAGGATCATAATAGATATGTCAATATCAGAAATTCTCAAGAGGCTAGAGTGACAATTCCATTTATAATTCCATTCCTTCACGTGCTAAATTCAATGAAGAAATGCAGAACGTTGGATTGTTTTGTTGCTTAACTAATTGGCACGTCTCTTGACATCGGGTACGGATGTCAATTTATGGTCGAGGCCGCGCAGATGATAATTTGGGGTCAAGATGTGTTTTCCCCCCAAACAACTTCGCCGAACAGCCTTCGGCACTATTACATCCATCGGTTTTAAATAAACCTGTCACGAGAACATGACAGGTCTCTCAAGCAGTCCCCGCGAAGTCGCCAGCGATCGCTTACGCGCGTCGAACCGGAGAAAAAGGACTACCATCCTCGGCAATTGGCTCATCAATCGGCTTTGAGTGATTTGCCCTGCCGAAACCGTCTGTGGCTAACCACAGGGTAGAGAGAACTTCCCTCCCGGGCCGTCTCCGCTGCGGCGGCGCCTCCCGCGGCGCGGCGCTCGGCCGCTCATGCATGTTTCATCGCGCGACGGGCGACGCTCGTCTCCTTAGCGCCCACGCGCGCCGGCGCCGACGCCGTCGACGCCGCCCCGCGCCGTGGCGGGGCGCGCGACGAGCTTCAATTAACACGTCGCGGCGCTCTCCTACACACCGGCCACACGGGTGGCGCTGATATCCGGGTGAGCATGGAATGCTGTAGTGGGCGAATGTCACATTGGATATTGGTTCATCGAGCATGTAACTTCCCAACAATGGTGTTTATGTTTCGCATTAAAGGGGCAGTACACTATTATGAGCATTTACTCCTCTGAGAGTAGTATGTTAAACACATAATTTCCGTTCATAAAATCGTCCTGACTGAGACTATTCTCACTCCATTCTGGTAATGCTAGTGTCATATGATCTACATAACACAGAAATTACGTATATATTGTTTCAGAAGTAGAAAAATATATTTGTGTATGCCGGCTGAAATAAATCACCTTCCAGAATATCACAACCTCGGATTTAAATAGCCGTATGACCTTTCCAAGAAATATTCGTTAACGCGAATCGTTAGAAATCCAGAAACTGTTACGAAATTTGCATTCCAATTAATATCAACGAAATGTCGCTCTTAATCTCTAAAGGGGAACTAAATTAATAAAAAAGAAGTGATCAGCAAAATACCGATGAACTTCGTTGTCACGAAATGCATCAGTCTTTGGCTTCTCGTGGGGAGACTTAATTGTAGGCCGAAGAGGGAGGATGAGCGAGGCGGTTCGGGATAAATCGCCGCACCTTCGGGAATCTCCGAAAGCAGTGTCACGCGATCACGTAGAAATTGGATCGGCATCCATATCAGAGATAGCGATTGTGAAGATCGCGAGTCTCCCTCTATACCCTGTATAACAAATCAAGCGCCCTTCAGACTTCGATATGTTGTCGAGAAATACAACCACTGCATGCCTTTTGTAAACAGGTTCACGATACTGTTTTCGCAACTACAAAAATATAATCCGTGATTTTGAATTACTTTGTGCTTTTGAAATATTTACAATGTGAAACAATTTTTTTTCTTCAAAAAATTGGTCGCTCTATAATTTTGCAGAAGCTCTGTAAATTTCAAGAGAGCGTATTCATTAATATATTACCGCAGGACGTGCTGTATGCAGAATACAGAGTGAACGCAGTGTCGTAGTGAACCACTTAGTTTACACACAGTGACTCCTTTTTTTATTTCCATGATGTATTGCGTTCACAGCCAAACACGAACGACAGTTTCCTTGTAGCGCAAAAAGCGTGATGTGCCGATGGCGATGCTCCATCTGCCGCTCCGAATCTCGCGTCCCGACCTAGGCGCGTCGCCGGGCGCCTGTCTCTTGCACAGCGCTTGATCTACGGCGCTGATTAAACTTGACAGGCGAGATCAAACAGTAGCTCGCCGCGCCGTCGCCAGCGCTGCGGGCAGCACGACGATGGCGACGGCGCGGCGCGGCGGCGCGGCCGAGCGGGCGACCGGAGCGTGCGTGTCTAAACGGGCGATTATCCTAATGCGAGCGCACACGTGCAAAGACGCGTGATGGGCTCCGCCCCCGACGACCACGCGCGGCGCCTCTGTTGACAAAACAAGGCGGCCAGTTGAGCGCGCCGCGGAGCCCCTAGGCGATTGAGGGGAATCGTCGGTTCGGTCGTCAGTGGCGGGCGACTTGTGGCGTAGCACCCTGTGCGCCAGGTTCCCACTTCTGGAGGCAGGTATTTAAATCGCGGCCGCTGGTCTGTGGAATTTGCGGACGACAGCGTATTCGCTGTACGTTGTGGTTCTTTTGTTTCTCCCGCCTTTCATAATATCAATGTCTTAATCATTCGGATTGGATCATTACCATCTATCCATAGAATTATTCAATTCATACATCTCAGATATATCCATAACTGATGGAATCATAAGAAAATGTAATCAAAACTTTCGCATGGTTAGTAGTAGATTGAGGAGATTCATTGATTCGGTTTTCCTGGCTTACGCTTCGAGATAGTAATGAATAACATTAGTGAGGTAAATGTTTATTTTTCGAAAATTCTGCAATACGGTATGTATTCTTGTGATTAGGGAATATTAATAAGCGATCAGTTTGGTGTCATTTATTTTAACTTTCTCAGAAATATTATTTTATTTTGAAAGTTATATACATTCTAAATAGAGTCGTATAAAATAATTTATATTCATGCTGAATGTCTACGATGTGAATACTTTTGCTTTATTGTTGCAAAGGCACTCAACTAAACATACCAACGTTTCAATTTTTTTACTACTCCTGCAATGCAAACATTGATCATGAAGCACAACTTTTTCGAAAGACGAGTTATTGGTATATTATTGGCTATTTTTAATTCTCATCTGTCAGTTCATTTTCTCGCGCAATTTTTTAAGTGAACAAACATCTGAATTAGGTACGATCCTTATTTTACACGTACCAGTGCGATGGAAGTGGTTTTGACGAACCACACCTCGTCGAGCATGAGATCGGTGCAGGCCATGATTGGCAATATTTGTCGCAAGGGACAGAGTTGTTGTGCGTTTAACACCGCGTTATCGCTACTCCATCAATACAGCAAACGTGTATTATCAAATTTAATTTATCGCTTCGTTCTGTTCCCACCGCAAAACACGAAACATCACACATTTCAACGTGTTTCATTTCACCTGTCACGTGTCACCGCCACCGCCAGTGATATGCCTCCCAAAGCGCTTATGGAGTGTGAAGTGTACCCTATCGGCCTTGCACCGCCCGAAAAAGCGCGCAATAATATAGAAGGAAAACCAATCAATGGGAATTCCAAAAAGGACAGGCTGAATGGTTATACAATCAAGAAAGAATCCGAAAGACCGGATATCGTGGCGATGTAAGAGGACTGCGGTTACATACGTAGTATTCCGCAGCATTCCTCGATTGAATGTGGTAGTTAGCCAGTCATGATAATGTACGGATATTTGTATATTTAGGCTCACAGGATCCTTGATACAATAGGAATCATTTGATTTGCCAGTGTTAATGTCGCATTATTGGTTGATTGGACAACATTTTTGAAGGTTTAGTAATTTATTGGACTTGGGTTCACGCCGTCTCTAAAATGTCCCGCTTTCGTGACCCCTTCAGCCACTCGTGAGGCCTGCGCCTGGGGGCTATTCTGCGCACCCCTGCGGCGGCGGTGGCGGTCGGGCGGCGGCCGGCGGCGGCGCCAACTCCAAGTTAGCGGAGGAGCGCCGCCGTACAGGCGCGGCGCATTAATATGGAACAGGATTTGTTTTTTTGTCCCGCCCCCCCGCGTCCCGTCACACCCCCGGCCTGACGCCGCCGCCGCACGCGTGGCCGGAGCGGAGGAGCAGGCACTCACCCCTTCGTCTACGGACAACCCCCTCCACAAGTTCTCTCGCCGACGCGACGCGACGTCGCCGCGGTCGCCGGGGTGTCGTCGCTCACGTTCAGGGCGACGCGGTCGCGATTTCCGAGTTCTGCTCCGACCAGCGCGGCGGACGGGGCAGACACTGAGGAATCTCTCCGCCCACGCGGTGGCGTACCGGCGAACGTCTTAACGTTGGGTCTCGCTCCGAGCGAGCGCCTCGGCGATTTTATAAACGCGTCATTACCCATTATCCATAACGCTCCGTGGTGTAATTATCGTGGGCCGCGCGAGAGGCCGGGCGGGCGTTGCGCTCGGCGGCGCGAACCAGAGGGACTTACGTTGCCGGAGCGTTGGCAGCGCCGACAGGTGGACCCCCGGAGCGAGGCCAAGGCTCCTCGCCCGCACAATGGCGCCCGACAGACGGCGCAAATCCTTTATAAGGGCGCTCCACGCCGCCCTGCATTCTTAAAGGGGTGAGTTCCGAATGCGACGTGCTCGCCGTTCCCCTTTGGGGAAAGCGCCGAAGTTTCCATTTGCGCGCGAGCGAGGCGCTCCTGTTTTTGCATCGGTGTCCCAATTGTGTGAGTGCACGAGATCGCGCTTTTATAGTCCTCACGCGGAACGCCCAAGAGAAGCGATCAATTTTGTTCGGTTTTAAGCCGATGAAAACGAGTCGCGTGAACATGATCCCCCTCCGTGATGCAATCCCCTTTCAATGACCTTTCAACTGTCCATCCGATTGCTCGCGAAATCTACTCTGACGACTATTCGCCACGCGCGCACCTTCCGACCGAGCTGGAAAGTGACAGCGCCGGAAGCTGCACCGGGGCCTTCGCCGAAGAGCGGGTCGAGTGGGACGAACCCCGGAACTCGGCCTCGTGCGGATTCGTCACGTCGGAGCGGTGTGCAGCGCGCGTGATTATGCAGCGCAGGTGCGCCCGGGGTTGCAGGTGGGCCGGTGGGGAGGGACAGGCCGCGACCTCCCCTGTCTGTTTATACGCCGCGGCCGCCCGGCACGCGCGAGGGGAGCAAAAACCGGTGGGACGGGGAGACGCGGGGACCGGACGAGAGGGGAAGGGAGCGCGCGGAATGCGAACCCGCGCGCCCCTGCCCGCGGGTTTTGCGAGGGTTTGACCGCTCCGCTTGCCCCGGCAGCGGGGTCGACACAAAACCGAGCGAGGGCAGCGGAGGCGCCGGCGCAGCAGCGGCCGACCGCAGCGGAGCAGGCGGCGACGGCGGCGGCCGCACGGACTCACTTGCGATGGGCCCGGCGTGTACGCGCCGCCGCCGCCGCGGTCAATTGAATATGCATGACGGAATGCAGGGGTAGGGGGCGAGATGACCCCCTCCACTCCGGCCGGCGCTGCCGTGATTAAATGTCCCGGCAAAAACCCGCGGGCAGCGACGGTGGCAGTGGGGGCGGCGGTGACTGCCTGCCGGCCTCCCTGCCTGCCACCCCCGCACATCCCTTACCCCTCAACCCTGCTCCTCGCCCTGCGGCAGCCCTCCCCCGTCGCCGCCTCCGACGCCGCTTGCCCGGATAATTACGTCGAGCTCCAAGACGACGCCCCCGCACCTAGCGCCGACCCTCGCCCGGCGCCTCTGCCCGACGCGCTCCGCTGTTTATTCGTCCGGCGACGCGGAACCGAGGCCGTTTTTGCCGTCTGGCGTTTGCAGATTAAGTTGCCGGTTGACGGGTGAACCTCGCGGCAGCGGCAGTGACGAGAGGCGTCCGCGCCCCGATAACCGAGTTCTGTGGCGCCGAGCGGACGAGTGAATCAGTGAACGAGACCCGCGCGGAACGGGCGGGGACGGGGGCGTGGCGCGGGGCATTCGACAGCGGAGGCAGCGAGGGCGATGCGGGGCGGCGCGGTGCGACGAGACGAGGTTTGGACGCGGGCCAGCGCAGCCCACGGGCATCAGACGAGGAACACCGCTGTAAAACTCACCGGCCCGTGACCTGACGGATTCTCTCGTCCTCCCGCGGCCCGTGACGTGCTCTTCGTGGGTCGCGCCGCCGCCGCCCGCCGCGTGGGGCCGCCAGAGCCGCCGACGCCGATATCCGATAAATCACCCGACTGTGGGATTGGCCCTTCTCCGACAGCCAATTCCCATTTGGGAGAGCCAATCATTTGTTAAACTGCTGCATAGAGTCGTTTCGATATTTTGTGGCGGTGCGCTTTCGGTTTCCGAGTGACGAAAGAAGATAACAGGTTTTAATCGTTCCAATGCCGGTTTGCACAAAAATATCGGCCTACGGTTTTGCCGACCTGTTTTTAACGTAAAGGTGAATTGTAATAGAGAAAACTGCACCATCACGCTTAGAACACAAATATGTCTAGTTCAACAATACACATTTCGATTAACCTATAAAGAACCAATGAAATATATAAACGGAGCCCTCAAGAAGAAACAAATGAAAAAGGCTTGATTCTTCTGGTAATGTTAGACTTCACCATCGAAACGCTTCGTTGTAATTACACCGGCACATGACGCCTTCGCGAGAAAAGTCCCCTTCCACCCGCAGCCGCAAGAGTGAGTTCGGTTTCGCCGAAGACTATTCTTGCGGTCGAGCTCAGCGCGCGGCGGCGAATATGAAAGTCACCGCTGGGGCGAAACTCGGAAAAAGGAAAGGAAAAAGACGTCGCGGGGGCGGGGAAGGTGTTGCGCTCGGCGGACGTGCCGCATTCGTCAAGGCGAGCGAGTCCGTCGTTCACGCGTGTTGCAGGAAGTGATTCTGATTTTCCAGATTCTTACGGGCGCGCGCGCCGCGCCGCGCAGTGCTAATGTGAGAACGCCAGTCAGGACGCGGCGCTCGATGCTTTTTGCGCAGATGGCGCGGCCTTCGCGCCTGCACAATAGGCCGCCGAAGAAGATGTATCAAGTCTTGACGTGGCTGATTGCGGTCGTTTCTTCGTCGAAATTCGCAGTTGTTGACCAAGTAGCTTCATTAGTGTTGCAAGTTATTGCTGAACATACTATTACCATTGTATACTAGTATTTGAAAAAACTGATTTGAGTTTGCAGTTGTGGTTTTGAATTTATCTTGTGTATTTTTTGAGAAATATACTTTTATTGAACTATGTTTAGAAATGAAACTAGAACGTTCTGCTTGGTTACTGTGGAATGTTCTCTCGTCATTTTTAAATGTCCTCCAAATAAGATCTTACGCAAAAAGCAATATTTTTTAACTTTTTCCAATTTTTTACAAAAATTCTAATAAAATTAACAAATTATGATAATATAACTTTAATGGGTAAATATAAATAATCTTACACTTACAGATTATATATATTTTAAAAATTTGTCTAAGTTTGACCACAGGTCAGGGTAAAGCAGTCCAGCATCATGCCAAATAATACCATTTCTTCCTGCACAACACCACATTCAAGCATTTCTGTATAAATCTTAATGTACCTGTTCCGGTATGAAGCAATCAAGATTAGTAAGAACTGGACGGTGTCTCACGACGAGCATCTGCATGTTATCTACGGCCGTAATTCCGATGTCTCGTAGTAGCCTTGTCGAAAAAAGGCGAAGAATCCAGCCTTCCGCGATGAATTTTTTTGATACGACTGACAGTTACCTAAATCATTTCCCGCGCAACTCATCATCATAATTTTCAGATTTAGTTGTAAATTCAGACCTTCCCGGCAAAATTGCCGCGGTTCGCGTCCGGTAAAACTTGCCCCGGGGTGCCGGTGGGACCTCGCGAGCCTTTAGTTCGCACGCGGCTCACGCGGGCGCGCTAGCGGCAATTAAAGCGCCGCCGCGGCGTTTGCGCATGCGCCCCGCGTGCGTGCGCGCGCCGCACCGCGCCGTGGGCCGCCCAGCCACGCTCGCGTCGCCTCCGTCGCCCTAATTCGCTGGCGTTTCGGGGCTGAAAGGACGTTTAATACGAGACGGACGGCTTTGAAGCGGAAAAAGGAAAAAAAAAACAACAACTAACCAAGTGCCTAATTGTTTACGCTCGTGCTTGCGCATTCAAGGGGCGTCCGAAACCAATTAGCGTCAACGTGGGTCCCACGGTGCGCCGAGGTGTTCGGACGAGATGTTTGTACGAAATTATTAAATTTATCCGTCTGTCAGAGAAATGTTCTGGCCAACAAAATGTTTGAAGTATGAATTCAAAGGGAAGTTGCATGTGCAAATGTAAAATATTGAAAGAATATTTAAAATTAGAGATAATGGTACTTTATTTAATATGATCATTGAAGTTCTTTGTACTTTAAAAGAAGTAAGGATTTTTTTTCTCGCGCGCAGGAGTGATTTCCGGATGGAGTATATTCAAGGACAGACGATCCCTTTGAGTTCAACATTCTCCTCTAAATATCGATTGTCTAATGGCACATTTTTCTAGCCCCAGCTTTCTGCATGAAAGCAGTTACTAAACTTCTGTGATCTCTCAGAACTTCTTTACACATCACATTGCCAGTGCAAAGTACGATTCAATTTATCGAAGTGGTGGTTATTGCTGGTCGACTGACATCTTCCTCCTCCTCTTCCAGGAAACTGCATTCGCAAAGGCCAGATCTGCACGTCTGCCGCCCAAACCTCCGCTTCTTTCAGCGCGGAAGACAAAGAATCGCGCGTTTTCATTCTCGCAGGCTCCCCGCCGCACCGCGGAGCGGCGTTTAAAATTGCAAAGAGCTGCGCGAAGCGGGACAGACGCCTCGCCACCCGCGCGCGTTCGCCCGCGCCGCACCGTGGCGGGGAGAGTCCGCGGGCGAGAACGCGTTTTCCACCGGCGCGCGGCGCGGAGCGGACAAACGATAACAGGCCTTCTAAACAGCAACCTTTGCACCCGCGGTCGGCCTCCCGCCCACGCCGCGGCGCTCGCCCTTTGTTCTTGGCGGAGAGCGCCGCCCTCGCGCGCGCCCCGCCCGTCACACGCCGCGCACACAAAAAAATTCGCATTGTGCAAATTTTTGATGAGGGTAACGAAGTGTATTATGTTTCGCGGGGAGGGAGCGCGGGTTGCGGCGAGCCGCGACCGCGGGAGGCGGGGACGGCGGGGGCGCCCCGGCGACGGCATGGGTCCTCCCTCGGCGCAATATCTGCGCGGTTGCCCCCTCTTCTCTTTTTCCCTCCGCCTCCCCGCGACGCAACGCCGCCCCCCTCCCGTCCTTCCCCGCCTCGACACACACTCGCTCCTCAAGCCACCCTATAACCATTATCTCATTTCGTGGTGCGGTCTGCCGCGGAGGCTGGGGAGAGAGTAACACAATTTGTGGCACACATACTGGGGGGAAGAGGATGAGGGGAGGGGTCCGGTCGACATCAACCCCGCTCCGCCCCGAGGGCCTCCTCCCTCGCACGTCATCTCCCTTCGAAATCTCTGTGAGCGCAGAAAAAAATCAATGGCGTCATAGCGTCGCGAGCGCGCGCGTGTGGCGGGGAGGTGGGAGGGAGGGGGCGGCGGCGGCAGTTGTGCGAGGGTGGGTCGCGTCGCCCCTCCCACCCCGCGAGCGCGCCCCCGTCGCCCGCACTTGTCACTCGCGCCAAGACAATAGCCGAGAGATATTGCCGCCGCTGGGCAAACAGCCGCCGGTCGACTACATCTGCCGACGACCACGCGAGACCCACCCCGCCACCTCTCCCCGCCCCGTGGCCGCGACCCCCTGGCGGCGAGCGATCGAGGTCGAGACCTGATCTCGACACTCGCGCTTCAGTCGCGGGCACACAACCAAATGAAAGAAAGGACGAGGAGCGGTGTTGCCAACCTACAACGTGCAGTCGCTCGAGTCCAAAGGACAATTAAAGGGAAAGGAACTGATGGTGTAACATCTGTCTAGCAAGATTCAAATCGTCGAACGTTCAGGAAAAAAAACTTAAATGATACAGAATGCTTACGTCTAAATTTCATTCTATTAATATTCCTATATAATAAAAGAATATTCACATTACACTTGAAGACCTTGGGGAAATAGCATGCTATGCCGCATTTCTGATGAAATTGCGATATTAGTTTATTTCGGCGTCCCATTCACCATTTGCCTGTGGTTCAAGAATGGTCAAAATATGACTTTAGAACATTCACCAATTACCAAAATATCGAACTGAAAAAGTATTTGGTAATCGATTATCAGCCGAATAATTCCCTATGTTGTGGAGTGATTACATACAGGAACGAAATTATTGACGTGCTCGATAAATACATTCGATACTAAAATTTTGATAGAGTTATACAAGTGAAATCTAGACCATGCAAACTGGAAGGAATTTTCCCGCTTGTCTATCGATTTCCTGACTGTCGAGAGTCGGCGGAGCGGAATGCACGGCAGCGACGGACAGTCGCAGCGCCCCGGGTCGTGACGCACTTCCTGAGAATGTCAATTGCGGTCGCGGGGGAAAGAAGTCCCGGCGGGTGGGGCCCGGGGCCGCGCGAAATGCTGTAGCCGGGCGTGCGCGGAGCGCTGCAAATAAAGTAATATATCTACCCCTCATGGGCGCGGACCTCGCGGCCCCAGCGCGTCGGCTGGGGCTGATCGCTGCCATTCCATCTTTTCCCTCGGACGCACCGCGTGCTACGAGCCACACATTGCCACATTTGTGGTTCGTAATTCGCATCTGATGTTCCCGCCCTGGAGAATACGATTACTTATCATGTCTTATAGGGTTAAAATATCTTGAATTTCAGTTTAAGATATAGTTGTCAATTACAATAGGAAAATTATTTTTCATTTAGGACTGACAAATTCGATATAAAATTTCACAATCATATAAAAGCACTTGGAATTCTAAGTACAATTCGTTTGATTTTTAGTAATTGATTTTGATTCACTGGTCCATGCGAATCAAAGCTGACATTTTTATTGCAGCTTTTCTGTTATTTGTGTTTCTCAATAAAGGATCATGAATGGTGGTGGTAATAATAATAATAATAATAATAATAATAATAATGATAATGATGATGTTGAATCCTTTTAGAACTCCTTCATACCCGCAAAACTGGGATATGGTGACCTCAAAACACCGCCCAGTCCGTCAGCAGTTACTAAATGACTGGAAGATTCTGGCTAAACGTCTTTTTATCTCCATTATTGCTGTATCCATCAACAACCTTCTCCTTGAGGTTATGTAAAGAAGTGATACTTAACAGAAGATCCTCCTCGATTAACGAATTGCTTACGAATGGTTTTTCTGCGCGGTCATCGTTTCTACGAAAGTGGGCAACTCGGTTTCTCGGCTGACAGTTCTCTTGCCGCGATTCAGATCGTCAGTGATCCTTGCATTACTTGCTATCCATCGCTTGGCTGTTCTTTCGCCACGAAGTTGCTTGTTAAGTAGGTTTGATATCTTCTATTTCATATCATGATTCATTTTCTATGAACATTAATAATTGTAATACATTCAATAAACAAATAATCTCTCATTCTTTTATATTTTTAAGATATTCACAGTGCATAATCGTAAAGGTGGCTGGCAAACGTACGACACAAGTTTTAAAATTTTCTAATACACAAGTCAAGGGAGAAGTACGCGAAGGACACACATAATCATTTGTTCAATCTTCGCGATTATTTTCACCACTTATCCATTCTGCATGACTTGCGATTTCTGGGCGCATTTAGACATTAATTAAAATAACTTGTAAAGAAAATCATTAATATAGGATAAATATAAACATTAATATGAATTTTAAAGAGTACTGAGTTTAATTAACTGTAAACGAAGTCAATAATTCTTTCCCTACACATGTTCTAAACCTGAGATGAGTTCGTGGGTCGATCGCGAGTTCCACAGCCGCCGAAGAATTTTGAAAGCTGACCGGGCGGTGAGGGACGCGTCGCGATGCGTCGCACTGAGCGGCGCGGCGGCGAGACCTCCCAGCCGGCGGCGTCAACGCGGAGATTAATCCACCCACAAAAAAATATAAAAAAGACCCTCCCCCACGCCGCCAGCCGACGGGAAGCTTCCCTTTAACCGACGGGGCGTTTAACCGAAAATTATCCGAGCCACGTTTTTATATCCGGGCCGCTCGCTCCCGGCGAATGTAATTTACGCGCTGTTTACGGCGCGCGGGGGAGGGGGGCAGGGGGAGGTCGTTTTCTCGGCAGGAAGTACTCTGAGCGTCATCGTCTCCGGGCTAACGGCGGCGACCGAGGGATCTAAAATATCACTTTACGGGCCGAAACGCCCAGGTGTGAAACTTGCAGTTCGGAAAAGATAAACATCCCAACGAGGCATCGCCAGTTTGTTCGCTTGAAAACTCTGATCGTTTTACTTGTGTTCTCTTCCTTATTGGTTCGTTGTCCCCTGAGGAGGTGTGTTTTGACCTGTTAAGTTGTTTGTATGACGGGTCTTACAGATTCGATGTGGGCAATAAAATCGTTTCCCCAGAGTTGTGCTATAAATTTTACGTTCTAACTCTTGAACTTTTTGTTTACTCTTCATGATTCCAAATCACTTCAAAATATTCCACCTCATAAAATCTATAAATGTGAAACGTATATCATATTCAAGCAGAGGAAAGATTAGTTG
The DNA here is from genome assembly GCA_011170035.1 of Teleogryllus occipitalis. NCBI lineage: Eukaryota > Metazoa > Arthropoda > Insecta > Orthoptera > Gryllidae > Teleogryllus > Teleogryllus occipitalis. The sequence goes on from BLKR01000061.1 coordinate 748,829, forward strand.
GAATGTAATTAGGATGTTAAAAATGCCTCACAAAAATATTTAACATCAGTAAGATAGTTGTCCATTACGTGCAGTTTGCGGTTACCACACAGTCGAGTTCGCAAGACCCATCTGTGTCGAGGGTTCAGATTTCAACGGTCCGTGGATCTGCTTGCGTTGTGTCCTCCAGCCACTTAAGTCGGAGCGTGGCGTCCTCTGGGCGACGACGCAACGCGAGGTTGGACCCAAGGAAGACCCTGTTAAGGGAGATCGTATGGCTACGCCTCCCACGTCGACCAGAATGACGAATGGGGACCAAGAAAATTGTTAGTCGTCGCTTAATTGGCGGTTAGCGTATCGAGCACAAGTGCCAGTCGGTCATCGGCAGGTGACGCTAATCGACAACCAAAACGACCTAAATGCATTTTTTACTCCGAAATAGCTCTCCACGTCTACCAAGAAAATTTATTCCATTTTCCTCAAGAATATCAATACAGCGTTAATTTGATAGTTTACTACATTTACTTCCTCCGATTAAAATATGTTATAAAGAATTCAAGGTGTCGTATTTATTGGTTCCATTGAAGCGAAAGGTATATGATTACGCAATAAAAATTATAGGAAGTGTCTCGTAAAAATAACACCCAATGTTCACCTTACAATAGCATACGACGTAATTCAGATTTTCTTCCTTCAACATGAAATGTCCGCGCGAGTCACTGGGGATGGGAAACTTGTAGGTGGATCAGTCTTCTGTGCCTTCCTCGCCGTCATGGCGCGTCTTGCCGTCGGAGGTTCGCATGCAGAGCTGAAGGCGCGCCGTTGTCTCCTGCGCCTGATATGCATTCGCAGCTTGAGCCGTGCCGTACTGCGCCATTCGGCGAATTGTTCAATGTTTCTTTGTGCTAGGGTTGGCCCCGCCACCTCGAGCTGACCTCGCAGCGAGCAACGGCCTCTGTGGGAAACCCTGGCGATATTGGCATATAAGAATAATTAATGAGACCATGATATATGTTTAATATTTCCATAGTCTGTTAGGGTTCTCCTACGTCTCTCAGTAATTTCTCTCATGTCATCTTATAACATTTAATTGTTCTAACTTTCCCTTTTCAAGCCATATTACTTTTTTAACACAATCGGGATGAGCGCTGATAAATTTATTCCTAAATATATTTTTGTGTATCTGCCATGTTAATGAAGCTACCAATTAAACAAATTATTTAGAATTCTTCTGTTTTATTTCGAATGCCTATCCTCTATTTTCAAAACTACTTTTAATCGCATTTTTTTGGAAATGTCTTCTGGCACGTGTTTGCTTTCTTCCACAAGACTCAGTATCTACTTGTATTTTCAATAATTTCATTTCTTTTGGTAAAGAACCTACCTCAAACGATCCCGGAATAATGAGAAAGCACTTCTTGTTTACGGAAATTTCATGAAAACATATAATCAGCGTCATAATAGGTCATTCTTCATTCGTCACACTCAATAAGTTCGTCCTACTGCTACCAGTTTCACAAGCACTGTCGCGACGCGTCCGCAATGAGAAATGGCGTGTGAATCTTGCGAAACCCTTTCGAAGGGAGGTATCAATAGTGCAATGAATAATGCAGGTAATATTCCGACACCCCGTCGCTGTTTCATCCGTCCGTCGTTGTCGACACCGCGGTAGGCGCGGCGGCGTCCGCGATGCACTTGACCCAGTGGCGGCGGTGGGCGAGCGCCGAGCCGCGCCGAGTGCTTGCGTTCCCTCGCGGGCGCCCTCGAGTGTCGCCCTGATCCCGAGCCCTCGACGCCCCACCCCCCGCCCTCCCCCGCGCATTCGGGCAGACGGTCGCGAGAGCGCGCTCAAATCGACCTACCGGGAGCGGTAGCTCAGTGCATCAACTGATGTCACTGCAGCGCCTCTGACCGGGAGGTCCTAGGGTCGAGTTCTGACGGCGGCAGGATTTTCGACAGTAGCTTTTCAGCTAGGTCGAATTCAGTCGCTGTCTGGAGGAGAATTCTAGTGGCCGGCTGCCCTGATCGGTAGTTTTCCGTGGTTTCTCCGATCACCACCAGGCGAATGCCGGAGCAGTACCCTTATCAAACGGGCCACGGACCGCGTGCGATCTGTCCTTCCCATTCCTTGTCCTATCCTCTCCCCTTACACACACACTTACACTAACATGCACTACACTACCACTTATCCCGGGAGACCGGTCGGGAGCTTAGAGCTTGTCCCGGTTGGGGCGGTGCCCTGCTGGTGGGAGAGTCCTGGTTAGGGGGAAACCCCACTAACCGACGGTAGGTCGGTGCCGGATCTCGCCATCCAGCGGGGGAAGATCACCGCCATCTCCCGAGAAAAAACATGCACTACACTAACGGGACTAATGACCAGAGCCGTTGACGCGCCCGGAAACACGAAAAAATCAATCAATCAATCAAATCGACCTAGTGATATTGCCGGCGTGGAGGAGGCCCAATTTTATGTGTGAATAAGGCCGAAGATTTACAGGCCACATTTTTGTCTTGGTTAAAATTAAACCGCTACCCTTTTGAAAACATGCGCAATCTTAAGGAATCGGCATTGAGTTTTTTCATGAAAACTCATCTCCAATGAATATTTCTTTTCAATAAGAACTAGATGCGTATTGGTAACCTATTTGTCTCATTAATTCTGGTGCAGATATTCAGGAAGAACGTACTGTGGAAAGTCATTTAGGGCTATATGTGCATTCACCCCGCAGTTTCCTCTTCTTCAGAGACCTAACATAACTTACCAGGAAGGTTTGGAGAACCCCTCGTGGCCACATTGCCCTCTACCAATATAGAGGAATCCTCCAACTGTGATAAATCTTGCACGAGGAACGGACTGCATTCCAATGTATGGGTTTGTGGTAGTTCCTCCACTCCGTTTCGGAGGCAACTTTGTTTCCTAAGAAGCGCCGCAGCGTCTGCAGAGGGGTGGCTCGGAGATAATATCCCGTGATTTAATCTAAACGTGTTTCGTGTCCGAAATCTCTTCCAGGGGCAGGAGGAGGCCACGGTTCCGTATTCCAAATCTCCCCAGCCGCTGCGTGAACTCTGCCCGGCCGTATTTTCGAGATATCTGTGTTAAGGGCCCTGTTTTGGCCGGGGCCCCGAGACCCTTAACCCCGCCAGCCCCCGGCCGGCGAGCGCCCAGCAGCAGTTCTATCAGCCCGAATTGAACACGTCTAAAATACTCGTCGCGCGCGTTAAGCTCGGCCTATTTTTGGAAAAAATATCCAACCCGTCATAAAACAATTGTGACACTTGACATCTCCGGGGGAGGCGGGCTGCCGGAGCGTTGACGCGTTACATAAGGAGAGTTGACCCCTCGGTCGCGCCGTGGAGGGAGGGCGGGTCCCCCGTCCCCTCGCCGCTCGCTCGCTCGCTCGCTCGCTCGCTCGCTTTCCTTCACACTCCTCCTTCCTCGCGTGCTCTGTAGCTAGCGGCTCGTTCGCGCCCGTCTTGCTTCCCTGCTACATCCTTCCCCCAACCCGTTCGTGTCGCTGCTGTCCGTGCTCGCTTAACTGGCGGGCCGGAGAAGTTTAAATGAATTTGAACATCTGTCCGCATTCCTCCCCACTTGAGGGGCCGCGACTTTTGCGCGGCGACGGCGGCGGCGGCGGCGTCAACTGGCCCCCGGCACGCAGCCGCCTCAATTGGAGGCTCGGGGTGCGAGCGCTCGCTCCGCACGTGTTCCGACACTGAACCCCGATTGTACTCCGCCAACACTCCCAAACACTGGAGGCGGCCTTCGGATGGTGCGCACACAATGTAAAAGGTGACTGATATTGAGATATTTAATATTTCTGCGGGTAGGTTTTTTTTAATTCATGATGACAGACCACTATAATTTACACATATTACAATTAAAGATATTTATATATAAATACAGAATAACTTAAAATTATTTTTAAATTGTAATTGTATAAAACTCAATAATAATAATAATAATAATAATAATAATAAAAATAGCAATAACCCGGCCACCCTTCATCGATATTTTAAATCTATTTTCGTAATTTTCTATGTAGTACATTGCACTACAACTCAAAACTAATATATATATATATATATATATATATATATATATATATATATATATATATATATATATATATACCCCATTTCAGAACATTTCAATACAAGCATAACATTGCTAATCGTTGTGATGACCAAAGTAAAAGTACTAATTTAATGAGCCTAATTCTATTTTTGAACTGTTAATAATGTAGATTGGTATGAAAATTGAGCACTGTATTACTGGAATAAGTAAAATTAGGCCGTTCGGTCACTTTTAATATATTATTGCGAAGTACATCGGTGACATTCATGCCCACAAATATATTTAGTGGAGTTAGTCTCTTGTTCTCACAGACACATTTTGTTGAGTTCTTCTTAATGCGCGAATTATTTTGTCAATGATTTCATTCCGTAAAATTACAATTATTTTACATAATGAAATCGACATCTGAAAAACTAGAACGTTTCGTTCCAAATCATTTTTCTTCTCGTTGCTTTCCGAAACGTCGCAGCCCGAACGCGACCTCTTCTGAGAGACCGAACCTCTCCGCAGGCCCGCTACGTCGGCGGCGGCAGATCGAGCCGCGGGCACGGCGTTGATTAAAAGGGAATTAACGCGGCCGGACACATGGAGCCGCTTAGTATACAAATTACGCATTAACAGCGTATATACCGGCGCGGCCGCAGCGGTCGCCGCATGCGTCACTGTCCACCCGTGAAATATTTGACGATCGCCGCTGCCTAATTGGGCACGGCCGGCGCCGTCGACCCGCGACCGCCGCCGCCGCCGCGTCCAGATATATCGATCGATGCCCAAGCTGGCCGCATTCCGCGACACTAATTCGCCGGCGGCTGACTTACGGCGACTCTCGTTAGCGGATGAAGACGTTTCTCTGGGTCGGTCGCGCGGCGGCGCCTGCAGTGCTGTGCGGTTGTTCGACCACGCCCTCCGCTGCCCTTCGCGCGGGTTTCGAACCCGGGCAGGCTTTGGCAGCCGCTAAAGCACAATTCTTAAGGGCCCTCAACAAGTAATGGACTGACTATGGGCCCATTAAAATAAGTGGGGGTCTGACTTTCACAGGAAACTTATCAAAAAGTTCGGGCGATTACTCGCGTATTTAAACTCTGTAAGTCATAGTATACATTGTCATTCCACGACGTCAAAGAATTAAAGTGCTTCTTTTGTAAAAAAAAACAAGCAGTACTGACTAGTTGACTGTAATTCTTCCCTTCAATTTTGAAACTAACATTTCTTATTTTAACAACCTCTTGATCATTAGCGATATGAAGGTGCTTACCCTTTTGGTTCAAGAAATTTGAGATGAACATTTTAAAAAGAACATTTGTATGTTTTGGAGTTTTCAAGTAGGAGTTTTCTCAGCGTGGTTACATCACCAAACCTTTTCAAGACGAGTTTACTGTGAAAATTTCTATTATTTGGCAAATTAAGGTGTTCAATCTCTAATGTTTCCCTCATGGAAATTTATTTTGTAAAATAAATTTCGCAGCCAATTTCCATTAAAACTTTTATATTTATCGCCCACAAAATTGAGACAAGAAGCTCTGTACGAAGCTCTTCATAAAAGCGCCGATGCATCTTGAAGTCAATCCTGTTCTCATACCTTGCACCGTGCCCAGCTCAGCCGGGTCGTCAGGGGACCTTTTGGATTTTTTGCGAAGCTTTATTTTCCTCGAGGCTCCTTCCTTATGACGCGTCGTTCCGAAGAACCCGGCTCCTTTGGTTTATGCCTTTTTCGCGTTCGTTACGCTTTCTATAACCCCGCTCGAGAAAGTTTAAGCACGTGTACGCTGATACGTGCGTGTTTGTAGTATTAATGAATAAGGAATGTAAAAATTGTGACTCGCGAGATAATATGCCGCCCAATAAAACAGATACTTCTCTTATGTACCTCCACTAGTCATTACTCCTAGTTTATCGCTGCCATAAAAATACAAATGCCGTTAAAAAGGTGGTAGTTAGAGACATAAGAAAAGGCGATGAAGGAAATCCGGTTCGTTGTCGGGCGGGACCGGTGCCGTGATTGTATATCGACCGATGCCCGCTCACTCGGGTGGCGTCCGCAGGGTGCGAACGAGTCTCTCGCGAGTCGACTCAGTAATTAGAGAGTCGTAACTCCGGTCGCGCCGCACCAAGCGAACTCCTCCATAATCCGGTGTCTTCCGTACACTTCGTCTAATCGAAGTCTCTAGTTTATATAAAAAATCGAAATCGGAATCATTTCGAAATCAGAAACATTTCTTTTACACTTGTCTTCCCGTCGCTCGACTTGCCTCCGATATGCCTTTTAAATGTGCCTGTAAATGATTGATCTGCCAACTCTTCGAACTTACCTCTATTCGCAACTTTTTGTTCAAACTAAGCATTTACAGCAGTCAAAGTGAAGACAAGAAATACGTTTTTACATTTCAGGAAACAAACTAAAAGATTAAACTTCAAAAAATTTTATTATTTATTATTGCCTCCTTAAAACGGCATTACAGTGTAAAATGTCGCACACATACAACTAGTAGGAGGAACATTTCCCTACCAAGCTCCGATTCATGAACAAAATCAACTGTTCGGAACTCCACCAAAGAGAACGCCTGTAGTGGCGAGCGGAGGCTGCACCTGGTCCCGGAGAGAACAGCGACCTCGTCGACTACCCGCTGCCCTCTGGCGGGGCGCTGAACTCGCGGCTCGGAACCCGCTACCCGCCGCCGCCGCCGCTGCCAGGACAAACAACGCGCAGAAACGTCTCCTTTTATTCGCGTTGATGAGTCAGCGCGCCGACAGGTTTCACTTATTTGGCCCCCGCGAGCGCGCGCAAATGCGTTTTTCGCGTATTTCGAGCGTCACAGGGCGAGGCGGCGGCGGCGCCGCGCCGCTGGGGCCGCGGACGCCCGACCGGTCGGCGGCACTGGTGTCGATAGAGCCCGCGTCTTGCCCTCACTCGCTCTGCTTAGAAGACCGTCCGTAAATTAGTAAGGGGTACTGGGGAGGTCACCATTTGGAAAAGCCAGGCTACTGCCCTTTAATTTTAGCATGAAATAGCATAATTCACAACATCGTTCGTGTACCAGAACATTTTGTTGCATTTTCAAAATTAACATTTCTTTATTGCAACATCACTGTACTGTGAAATTCAAAACCATGCCAGTAGAAAATTTTATTTTATTTTGACTTTTTTTACTTAAAATATTTTCTCCGTTTTTAATATTTTATGGGGCTAATTTTGTATTTTCCTTAAAATTACTTAAGATGCAATTCGGTTATATTTAACCTAACTAATTGGAGTTCAGTGATTTGCTTCCTCCATATAACGGCCTTCCACACCGCTTACTGATTTTCTTTGTTGTCTCCCGGGATAAAGAAAGGATCGTCAAACCCGATTGTCAAGAATTACATTGCGAGGTGGTCCTCAACCGTTCCAGGGAATAGGGTGGGCTCCCCGAAGGGCGACAGATTTACAGACTCATTTGGCAGATTCTTTCACTCAAAACCGTGGGTCGCGAACCCTGAAAGGCACATGACAGTTCTGGTGTGCCTGCATTCTCGCGAATAATATTACTCTCCAATGATGAACGATCCTTTTAGTGCAATTCGTTGTGTTTTCTTACACGACCTTCCGCTGATGAGGTCTTCTTTTACGACCCCTTCGATTTGGAATTCCTGCGTGGCACTTCTACTTACCTCCTAAAAAAATGGTCGGGGCCTGACACCCATTCTCCTTCGTTCGCGCCGTAAATTAACGCTCGCCTGCAGCGCGGTCTCGCCTGTCGGTCGCCGACGACCTTGGCGGGCGGGCGTTTGGAGGCCTCCGGAGAGCCTTTTTAGGCAAATGTGTGTACGAGGACGGCGTAAAGGGCTGCGCAGCAACCTAGAACCACGCCGCTGATGACGACAGCTGATTGTTATTAATCGTGGCGGAGGCTGGATTGGGGCGGCGGCGCCGCGGCGACGGTAGCCTCGTTTGGCCGCTGCTCCGCTTATTAAATAAGTAAACAGACGAACGGACGGGCGAGCGGGCAGGCGACGGCGCCGGCAACGGCGACGGCGGAGGGCTCCGTTGATCGGCGGCGGGGCCTCGGGATGCGGGCGGCGCGGCGGGGCCACAATTAGTGTGACGCCGCCGAGTCGCGCTTTGTCTCGGCGGAGCAGGAGGGGGCGGCGGCGGCTTGGGCGGTCGTCCCCCGCCGTCGCGTCGCCCCGCGCGCCGCCGCGCCGCGCCGCAGCGTGACTCGACGCCCCGCAGGTCCCCGCCCTGGCCGCGGAGACCTTCCGACGAGCTACGAGGTGGGGTGGGAGGGCGAGCGGGCGGATCCCTCCCTGACGAAGTACAAGGCAGCGTCTCGCTTAAGATGCGCCCGGCCCTCGCCTCGATGCGCTGAATCACACGCAGCGGCGTCGCGACGGCGGCACCGGTGAAATGCGCGTTTCTGTAACGAAGGCGCAGACAGCCCGCCACTCGCAATGCTGTACGTTCGATTCGTGTCAGATGGAAATCTCTTCTGGTGAACAGCACACTTACGTTAAGTTTTTATGTAGTCTTGGATGTGACTCGTATTTCAATTTCTTTGAAGACTTAAAAAGAAATACCTCGAATATAACATTGTAAATAATTAGAGCTATCTGTACTTTAACGTCCCCGATTTACATTTTTATGCTTCAAGTACAGGATCATTTTTAAGTTTAGGAGGTCTGAAATAAAAGTTGCATCACTCCTAAAAGCCAAACGAAATGATCTGATTGAATCATTAACAATTAAAACTTGCAAACGTGTTCCCCAGAGTTAATTTTTAAAATCAGACTATCTGGATGCATTCTGCAATGAAAGTAATAAATGTCCCATTATCACTAATGTAGGTCCGTTGCTGGTAGCTGTTTCCGTCTAGCCCAGGTACCTGGCAGCCTGCCATAACTTCGCGCTCGAGATGTCGAGATATGAAGATCACGCAGCGCTGTTGGATGGACGCATGACATTGCGTGGGCGCAGAGAAGCACTCAGTGCAACCAGGAAACCGGATTCCTCTATGCACTAGATTGCCTGATAAACGAAACCAGTTTAAAACTTGACCTGGCATACGACACGCATTCGTCCCTGCTTCCAGTTTGGCCATTAATGTTACGTGACCAAGAGCACTAATTACGATCAGCTGCGTGGCTTCTCTATGCAACAATCAAGATATGGGTTCACGCAAAATCACTGTTAGTCTATCATAATAACGCGACCCTTTCAGGACGTTCAGTTCATCATGTTGAAATCCACAATTTCATCATGGAAAAACTTCGCACGATACCGAGTTACACACAGTTGCTTAAAATAACGGATCCCATGAAGCTCCGCTAAAATGTCACATTCTTTTAACAAGTGAATGGGTCATACAATTAAAGGAAACGTTCTTGGTCCGGCGTCGGTGTTTTCTTCGTTAAAAGAACCCTCAACCTACGGTACCGTTTATTTACACACGTCTCTCTCGCCCTCGCTTAGACAATGCGACCTCCCACGGGAAGATCACGAACGAGTGGCAGCGGCTGACACGATGGACACATTTCAGCGAACGACGTGCGCAAGTACAAAAGCGGTCTCAAAGAAGAACAGGAAAAGAACTGGAGACTTAAGACCGCATGGAGCAGAAACAATGACGTTTGGCTTTTCGGATCTGTGTACGAAGAGATCTGCAGCTGTGGGAATGACACATCACTGCTTCCTCTTGTCTCTCCATTACGTAAAGGAAACCGAACAGCTGATAATCCACTGTGCATGTCTTCTAGTTGTAGAACCCTTCATCGACATAAAAACCGGTAAGCTAGGGTTCGGAGAAGATGTAGATGTCAAACTTGACACAAGCGGGTTAACGTTTCTTGTGGGTCTGTATTCAAACACCTGGGATGCAGTGTCTCGTGTTTGTTGGACACCAACTGCGAAAATTCACAGTACGACCCTTGGCACCGTACGCATAGGATGGCTGAGATGATTGCTCTGGCAACGGGAACGCCTGAGAAGAACACCTGTAGGATCGGGATTTTCGCGTGGGAGGAGCGGCCCCTTTCAAAGCTTGCATTGCGTTTAGAGGGCCTCGCGAAAGTCTTGTGGCTTTCTGAACGCATCTGTGTAAACCGATTCGCCAAAAATCTGCTAGTTAACGCACACAGTTTCGGTGTTTAGCAGCATTTGCGCCCATTTGCAACTCTATGGATTCCCGAGCGATCAAACACACGCCTCCGCAGTGATGCCCACCAGGTGGCTGCGTTTCTTTGAAGCGCGGCCAGCTGTAGCAGGCACCACTTGTAACCTGTACACTTAACGTCGGATGGCGGCCAACTTTCTTAAGTGGCAAGAATCAACTTTTTCTCTTCTTTACTTGTTGATAATTAATAGATTCATTACTAGGAATCAGAAAAAACAGAAAACATCGTATATATATTAAAAAATGCCACCAAAAAGGCATTAATGAAATAAATTTCATTAACATTTTATGACCATTTTTGAGCACTTAACGTAATGCGCTGCTCTAATAGAAAATATTTAGAAACTCACTCTTAAGATAAAGATAAAAGTATATCAGGAAACAATTTAATTATATCGTGACCATGAAATTTCTGTGCTGTTCAAAAGTTGTTTTAATTCTTGTTGTCACTGAATTCAATGGATTTCAGTTTAAACTTTACTTGTAGGTTACGGAAATAAAAAATGTTCCAAAACACAACATCCAAAAACATCCATTTATACATCTAATGTAATGAAATATTTTCAAAACCACTGATTTATCACCGAAACACCGCCCGAAAGATTCTGCATTAGATCGGTAAAACCTTTCGGCGAGCGGCGTTGGGCGTAGGTAGCAATTACGCGCGCGCTGCAAAACCAACAGAGCGGCCGCCGCCCGCGGCAGGGGCGAAGGAGGACGGGGGGGGCGCGCGTGTACCCGGACCGCAGGCGTGTGTCCGAATTAACCTGCAGGGAGGGGAGGGCAGGGCGGACGTCGCGCATGACTGCCCGCTGCGCCGTGCAACCGCCCTCTGCTTGTCGTCCGTGAAGACCGCCGCCGCCGCCTCGCCCCGCCGCGCCGCAGGCACCGTTCTTCTGCGGGGCCGATTTGGATGTTGGAGAAAGAAAGTGTACTAGGGACGTGCTACGCGGAAATGGTTCGGAACCGGTTGACGAGAAAGGATGTGCTCGTGCGCGGGAAAGTAACTACGTTGGGATTCGGGGGGACGAAATGGTGTTCTTGGAACTGTGGGAGTGTTCGTTCGAAGAAAATGTGTGAAGAGAGTGCTAAATGTATTCGTATATTCCAGTTTTTTCACTGGTATACGCTGGATCTTACCTAACATTAATTCATGTCTACAATTTACGAGTGTATGCATCACTTGAACATAATTTTTTCGACAAAAATCATGACCTTAAATCATTAAAATGCAGACGCACAAAAATACATCTACATACTTCAGTTTACAAAGCATAAATTGCTTCTAATACGCCATTTTTTTAAATTGAGAATTACGCAGTTTCCTTTGCGTATCTTCAAATAGTTATTCAATACATTCAATTATTCGAAATGTACAACTCTACGTGATATAAGACGAAATACACATTTCGAAAGACAGCATTACCTGTAATTAACTGTACACCCACACGAGAAAGACTTACACGTGTCTTTCTCGCCCGTGAGCTTCAGCGTCCGTCAGGAAACAGGCTGGCTCGGATTTCCTCCCAGGAAGCAGGTGCTCCCGCGTCATTTCCGGGGCCGGAGCTGCGTGGGAGGAGCCCCGTGGGCTGAGCCCTTCTGGCGCCGGCGCGCAGCCGGCGCACACGGGACGCCGCCGCGAGATATCGCTGGCCTCAATGACCGGCGCACACGTGCTTCATCATGAGAAACTCTCAATCAGGGATTGAAATCGTTCCCTGGAAGCTTCAGTTTTAAAAATTAATTTAAACAGCTGTATTCATTATATAAATCGTAGTTTTATCTTTTTTCACAACTCCCCATTTTATTTTGATCTTGTTAAATCGAAAAGTAAAAGAAGACAAGCACACTTAAGTTTTGCAATATCTTCATCCGTTAGAAAAGATGACTGAACAACTCTATGAAATGCATACGACTTTGCGTATGAAATATGCTTCAGTCGAATCGAAAATCGAATCTCCGCTGACAACGCGGTCTTCAGATTATTAAAGTCAGTTTGGTCATACCACCATCGAAGCGTCTGCCTCCTAACTGCTTGAAAGCTACCAGTGAATAAAAGAATAATGTCAAAATCTATTTTAGTAAACACGGCGCGCTTGGTGAGCGGAGGCGGGGGCCGCGAATCGGGGCGAGCGGGGAGCCCGTGCGGGCGCGTCGGCGGCCGTGGCCGTCCGTGACCGAAGCGGGAAACGCGGCGGGGGCGGGGGCGGGTGGGCGGCGCGGGCGGGGAGAGCCGCGAGGGCTGAGCGGCGGCCACCTGTGTGATTCACCGGATGATCCGGCTGGAGCACGAGCCCCTTCCCGTTATCCCGGCGCGGGGGCGGGGCGGGGCGGGGCGGAGAGGAAGCGGCGGTCGCCTCGCGGGACGGTTGTTCTCTCTGCGATGATGAAACGTAGCCCCCTCTGGAAAACAACGAACCTCCTCTTCGCTGTAATGAACACGCGGCCCCGCGAGCTGCGATGCATTAGACGCGTGCTGGGGGGGGCGGCACACGTGCGAACGAGCAGAGTGCATTCGCTCGCCCGCGGTAGAATTCGCGGGTATTGATACGCCAGAGAGAGAGCTCTGATTCGCAAGAGGCACGTAGGATAGAGGCCACAATGATATTGTATTACGCAACGCTTGTGCCCATTAAGCATTCTGGTTGACTGTAACTGCAAGAGATCAGCACACATATGGATGGCTTGTTCCTGGCTGTAAGGTGATCTCTTTATGGATACTGAATCAGCGAATCCTATTGTTTGATTTAAAAGCCCTAACAGCATCAACAGGTCCTAACATTTGTCATGCGTATTTATATATTCCGAATGAGAATGCTTTATGTTGAAAAAGAGATCTGAAATGTGTCAATGCTCTGGAAGAGGACACTGAAAATGCAATTGGAGTAAGCGTTTATTTCTTTTATCACTGCAAAGCTTACATTGAACTGTCAAAGATTAGTCATACAATTTTGATAGAACATTTCATGTAAATTAAGTCTCAACTCAAATATTTATAAAAGAGAAAATTGACTCACTAATGTATGAAAAAACATCTAGCTATGTCAAGTATTTTCTATTCCGCAAAGCTGTCTTATCTGACACACTCTCCTTCCTAACAAAAAATGATGCATGCATTTACCAACGAACAAGACTGTTTGACTACGGAGTAGGCGTTAGAAATTCCGCCGATATTTCACAGAACCGGATAAGCAGGTTTCCATATGCGCTGGGCATAGGCACCGCGTGTCTCCCTTTCTACGGAAGCGGCGAGGTGCCTGTGCCTCCCGGGGAAAGTAGGATTCGCGGTCGGAGAGTCCGGATGCCTGGAAGCCGAGGCCTCCTCGGAAGAGACGCTCCCGCCCTTACAAGTTCGTACACGCGCGTATGTTGCATTCAAATACACCCAACTGTACAATCATCTGAGTGACGAATTTCACGATTGCTTAAAAAAATCGCTCGTGCAAGAACGTCGTCGTATCAGTAGCATTGGAAATCTCGAAGTACTTGTATTATTTTTGGACGTTCAAATCCTCGCTATTTCTCCATATTTTTTTTAAGTTATACTACCTGCTGTAGCGTAAACATTCAGACACTAAATACATTAATATTGCGTTAATATTTACAACAATACATCTTTTATAAGCCTTCTTTAAATAAAAGTAAATGATATATTGTCTGATATAGTTGCAGTTCAACCAGTTTCAATTCCAGTTATTCCGCTCAAGCAAATTTCATTCTTGGGAATTATTATTATTATTATTATTATTATTATTATTATTATTATTATTATTTATTATTATTATTCAAATTAAGGAATAGAGGAAATTGAAGGAAGGGTATTTGAGAAAATTTAGAACGAGCTCCTACTTAATTACGCCGTAGGTTTTTTTCCAATTCAGCCGTATTGTCTGAGCGGATTGCGGTCGCCGCATGTAACGTGATAGCCCAAGTCGCACAGGGCTGTTGGCCTGTCACGCGGCGGCGCCCTCCCGTCGCCGCGGCCTCTGTGCGCCCGCCGACAGGTGTATCAATCATGCGGCCGTTTTCTGCGAGTCAGAGCCCAGCCTGCGCACGTACGTGTCGGGCCAAGGCAGATCCGCTGCGAGAAATGGGAACCGCAAGCTGTGACCAAACTCCATAGCTTGCGTGATGCTGCGCGTTGAGCAGGAGAATTCGTTGTTCTCGATCTTCAGAAGATCGTGGTTTAGACGAGCTTCGGTTCAAATGCCCATTCACGTTTGTAATTTTAAAGTTCATTGTATCAGTGGAATTAACTTTCAACAGAATTACATTGGTATTTATAAAAATATTTTTTTTTCGCATATTTTCCCGTGTTCTTCACCCTTCTGATGCTAAGGGCTTCCCCGAAACCTGTAACTTCTACCCTTACAGCTTTACGACGTGACCTTGCTAGGATATTTATCTCTGTATGAAAACATGCTGGTGTAGTTCAGCAAGCGCCTCCAGCTGCTGTGTAATGATTTCATCGACCAGTTTATACTGGCGCAGTACTGTTGACAAACTACAAGACATAAAAAGATGACGAGCTCCTATAAGAAATTGTAGCTGTCTTCATTCCTTATACAAATTTCTTGTGTAATTAATTTTATATTCTTCGCTTGCTTTTGAATTATGTTCGCGTAAGGCTATGTTGAATTTGCACGAGTAACAAACCAGGAAGATAACGTAACATGTAACAGGGCAATGAACTGGATTTTTACGTTGTTCAAAATTTAATAAATTGCACGTTTCGGCAGTACACAGCAATTTACAATCAATTTCCAACGCATCGCTGAATCCTGGAAGAGAATATTTGGCGCTGAACATTCCGGTTCGGTCACCTTTCCCGATATAGTTATAATTCATAACTCCTCTCCACGTATTACTACCTGCTTAATCCTCACCTAGATTCATGGTTCCGTGACACGTCGCGGGCCTGTCGGCCGAAGTCGTGTCCTGTCAACGCACGAACATACGAGCGCCGCGTCCCCCTAATTCACTCACTGCTGGCCGTGGAAGCCCGCTCCAAACGCGGAGAGGAAATTGATCTCCCTGCGATGCAGGCGCGGGACGAAAACCTGTGTTCCCCTATCGAGGGTCTCTGGCATCAATATCGTTCCGCCATGTTCTTGGCATTTACATTGGTTTATGTCAATAATTTTGATACACTGAAAATAAAACCAGCAATGTATGTTTAGTGAAAGTCGAAAGAGATTTAACACCACAAAGGTTCATTATAAATTAATGATATTTTACCAGAAAAAACTTGTATACGCAAATGTATTCAGTCACTGCAGTGATTTGACGTCTTCTTTAAATGCATTAATGTTGTCGTCAATACGTCTCGCAGTGTACATATGCGCATTATTTATTTTTGTAAGTGAAAACAGTCATTAAATCAAGCTAGATTGTTAAAGCAGAACAATGAACAAAATTGTCGGTATAATCATTTCCAGAAAAAACAGACCCCTAGGTTCTCTGCAAAAAAAATCTAGAAATACACAAGCAACTACGGCCTCGGTCCAACATGGCCGCGCCGAGTGAGTCGCTCCCTCGTATCGAGATGTAATGGACCTGTTGCGGTGGCGGCAGCGCTAGCAGCGTCGGGGGCTCTAAATCAGAGCGTGAACGAGTCACCGGCGCGGCGCGGAGGCCGCCCGCAGGCGCGCGGGGCGGGTGGGCGATATTTCAATTTGTTATGCAGGTGAGCGCTGTGTATTATATTCAATTTACGATCGGCTCGAGAGGCGCGCTGGGCGGCAGCCAGCGCTGACTAAGGCGCGACTCGGGGTTGTTTCCACCCGCGACTTTTTTCTACCCCTTTAACGAGTCGCCCGCACGCCTGGGTGGTGGTGCTGGTTGGGTTGTCGGCGTTTGCGTGTTGCGCGGCATCTCGACAAATGCTTGTCTTCTTCTTCTTCTTCTTCTTCTCTCTCTCTCTCTCTCTCTCTCTCTCTCTCTCTCTCTCTCTCTCCTCTCTCTCTCTTCTCTCTCTCCTCTCTCTCCTCTCTCTCCTCTCTCTCTCCTCTTTCCTCTCTCTCCTCTCTCTCCTCTCTCTCTCCTCTCTCTCTCCTCTCTCTCCTCTCTTTCCTCTCTCCTCTCTTTCCTCTCTCTCCTCTCTCTCCTCTCTTTCCTCTCTCTCCTCTCTTTCCTCTCTCTCCTCTCTTTCCTCTCTCTCTCTTTTTTCTCGAAAATCGCGCGAGCGAAAGTGCGTGACGCGCGAGCTTGCTCTTCACGGTCCTTCGCGCCTACTCCTTCCGCTTCGCACCGCCGCGTCGCGCTGGATTGGGCACGCTCGCCGCGCGACCATTACTTTCCCGCCCGTACTTTCCGCGCCGCACACTTGTATTTCGCGAAACTGAACGGACGCAGAATCGCAACTCGACCGTTTGCGATGTAATTTATCTCGATAGTTTGTTTTTGTTTTTTTCTTAGCGGACGGCTGCTCTAATCGGTAGTTTTCCGTGGTTTCTCCGATCAACACCTGGCAAATGCCTATGCTGTACTCTCAACAAACGGACAATGGACCGCGTGCGATCTTTTCTTCCTCTTCCTTGCCCTATCCTCGTCCCGTACAGTTATGTTCTTTACTACCACACATGTCGGGAGTTTCGAGCTTGTCGACACCGCCCGGTACCTCCCACGATAATGCATGAGCTACACTTACGGAACTAATCACTTAAGCAATTGACGCCCCCGGAATCACTTACCAATCAATCTAGTTTTTTGCTTACACTCCTCTTCTCTATCTCGTTTTTCCCGCGGGCGATTTTGGAAGTCCTGGGTCTGCGGAGCCGTCCTTTGCTCTTCGCTGGGTCGGGCCGTATTTTCGGGAAATGGCAGCGAGGTTCGCGCTGGCGAGAGCGAACGGTTGGCGGGCGGATTCCGGGGAGAACCCGCTCGTCGCCCGGACGATTCGCTGCGCCGAGCGATAACGACGCGCTCGCTACAAGATGCCGCGCCACTTGGAACGCCGCCATATCGCGTCGCTTGGATTTCAGATTGCTACATCAGCCGACGTCATCTCCAGATACACGCGAACTAGCGGGTTGCGTTTTCATACCCAGTAAGTCGTTTTTATTCTGCGTATTATTTTCTTAACGGCAGCATTGCAGCGAAGACAGATCTCCATGAGTTGGCCACACTTTGAAACCTGTATGCACAAGAACCTGTTTATTACTCCTAATGCTGAAGATAGAACAATGATCGTTAAAAAAGGAACTACGCCCGGTATCTGCGCAGTGTGATGTAAGCGCGGCGGTCGTCCTTAGGGTTTTTATTCGTGCAACATTTGTATGCGTCGTAGATGGTGCTTGCATAACACGAATGTGATTTCGTATGACGATTGAATCTCGGGCACTAAAGTGCCGTCCCTGCCTGTCGGTTAATTGCGATACTCGCCCGTCGACAGACAAAATAAGCATCTACAACTCGAAAGACAATCGGTGCCGATTTGTAGGGTGAACCCCGACTCCTCGTAACGCTAGAACGACTTACGTAGTCTCGTGTATTTGGAAAGAAGTGACTCTCTTAACCATAAAAAGAGGTGATCTTTGAATTAGTGTTATTTTTGAACAGTAAACGAAATGCAAAGAATTTACATCTCATAATTTATAATATTATCTTCACAGACAATAGTATCTAGTTATTTATGCTGTAAATGATACTCCAACCAAAACTCAGGCTTTAATAGTATCCTACGTTATTGAGAAAAAGCTGCATTTTTATTTTACCTACGTCACAGCTAGCGTAAGTATAACTTCAACCTATGATTATAATGTCTTAATTTTCCAGAACGGATAATTTTATTTATTTATTTATTTTGTTCTAAACCTTCTAAAGATCCGAACAACTTTTACAATTCATCGTGCCTACAAAAATATACGGCGCCACACATCTCGCAAGGAATCTGGGCAAACTGTCGGATTCCTTCCAAATTTACAGAGGCCTCGCTTGTGTTGTGGGCCATCTGCATCCGAAGGCGCCACCCCTGTTGCTGGGAGGCGCCCCTCCCACACGCACCGAGGGGCGGTGGCGGCGTTCGTGGCGGCCTCTCAACTTGTAGCAATTTGTCTTGGTGTTCGTACGTCATAGCAGGTTTATAGCCGCGCAAAAACGACGACAGCAGCGTCGATTGAGCAAGGGGCTCCGGCGGAGCGCGCGGAGGAGGCGGCCGTCAGCGCGTCCACGAGGAAAAAGATCGAACTGACGATCGACGACGTGATGGAGCCGCCATGTGTGTGGTGGAGAAAGGTGGGGCTGCCTGTGAATACTGGCGTGCGAAAGTCAAGAAAATGACGAAAATAACAGTTATGACATTACGACCTCGTTTATTCGGAATTTCTGCTAGAAGCTAACTTGGAGGAGTAAAGTTCCTGGATGTCATGTATGAATATAAACATTTTTGCTTTTACCTTTTTTCATTTAACTACTTTGGTATTGTGCAAAATCAGATGAGGACAGGAGTTCAGAAAATTCGTGGTCGATTCCATCTAACGTAGTTCAATCACACAATCCAGTTTATGTGCAAATAAATAAATGGGTTTTCAATATGACTGATCTATAGAATTAAATACGTAATCTATAACGTTGGTCGTTCATGCTGTGAATATTTTTGCGCCTCAATAGAACAACCTAAATTGGTTAATCCATATTGAGTGGACATATACATGATACATTCTTAATGAACATTGTAGTGAAGGAGATAAAGGTGAAATAGAGCTACAAACGTCCAGTGTGAAAAGTTCCGTTCCCACTGACTGAGAATTTCAGCCAACGACGGCCACGAGGCACGTTCTCTCGCCACAATCTCACGAGTTGCTCCTCTGATGGACGTGGATCTTTGTCGCAGCGCGAGGCGACAAGGGGCGGATTCGGCTGATGTCATTCGGGCGTAAATACGAGAATGAAGCACGCTGCCCTTCGGCGCCTATTCTTAGCCGCAGCCTTGGCAGCACAGGGCCGTCGTAGCGGCGGCGGCGGCGGCAACAACGGTTTTTGTGGTGGCGGGCGAGCGCCACAGCAAAAGCGAGAGGAGGCGCGGCGTCGCGACGCCTCGCGACGCGTCGTTTCGCAAGCAGCTGGAGCCCACAGCTGGCCGTGTGAACAATTAGCGCGCTCTTAAGTGGAAGACGGCGCTCGCGCCTTCGCTTCGCCCAGGACCCTCGTTCCGCTTCTTACTGGATCCCGCGGCTGATGAGCGGCTCGGCTCCTACGTGTTCTTGTGTCCCCCTGCTGCGCGATCGTTTCCTCCTCTTCCCGTTTATCGTTCCGGACGCGTCTGCTCGTTGTCCCAATTGACGCTCCTCTCCCAGGTGCCCTTCTTCTGCCCTCGGTCGTTTCCTCTTCTTCCATCCGTTCACTCGGATTTCACACCTTATTGTCGACCTTCGCGGACTGTGCGTTGCGTATGTTGCTCCAGCGCTCCGAAGGAAATATATTGTGCGGAACGACAAGTGTCGGCGTCGTCTGACTTTCCTGAAGGCTAATTGGATTTTGCACGGATTGGAAATCGTATTCCTGGAACGAGGCTGTCGTTCGGAACCTCTCGGTCACGGCTCTTTGGAAACGATGCGCTTAGTTCCGCCTTGGCGGCCGAGCGCGCTGGCGGACGCGATTCCACACCGCACGCCCCCGCCCAGGAGGTTACCGTTTCCGAAAGCCGTCGATTTTCTGTAGCGCTTACCGTCCCACGCTCATTACTTTCAGTGCCTCGAACGTTAGCGGCGCGCCGGTAGCGTGGAACGAATGTATCCCGTCTGTTTGGTACATCCCGATGCATCGAAAAAAGCCCATCACCTCCGCTACAAAGATCAAGTCTTCCTGCACGGCCCACTTCTTCGTCATTACCAGAACTTCCCGTACGAGGAAGTTTCTCGCAAAAGTAATCAAATAGCCGTCTCCTTCTGAAGCCCACTAAAAGCCAGTACTTTGCGTTCTACGAATAACCATCCGTTCCTCCCCGTACAGTCCCGGTTGATGCGAGAAAGAAAGAAAGAAAAATATAAAAAAAATCCCTCACGCTATATGAAAACAACAAAACCGAAGTTCGGGAAGATGGGAATCTCGTTGCGTTGAAAGCAACTCCGTGAACCCGGGGCGCGCCCCAAAGGAAGCAGCCGTCACTGACCCAAACTTGCGGCGAAAGCCGTCGGAGGCGGACAGGGTGGCCGTTGCTAGCCTTCCGATGAGGCCGCATAATAAGCCGTCAGTGCCGGGCCGGCGGATAGCAACCCGAGCCGTCGCCGCCATCGCGCCAGTCCAAGTTCTCGTCTCTCTGTTCATTAGAACCGTAAAGAGCCTCTTCTCGTCACCGCCGAACCCGCAATTAAAAGCTGCCGCCAGAGTTCAAAAGTTTTCGCTCGAAACATGTTAAAAGGAGTTCAGTCTCTTCGTCCCCTCTGGCGCCCGCGCTCTCTCTCTCTCTCTTTCTCTCTTTATATATATTTACGCAGAGTCCATATATTAATTAGTGAAAATTAGCAACAAAAGTTCGCCGGAGAATGAAAGCTCGCCCGCATTATGCCGGAGTTAAGCTGGCGCCCGGCGCGCGCCTTTTGTGGAGTTGTGAGGGGATGGCGACTGTGGGGATTTCCGGCGCAGGGGTCGCGGGTGTAGGCATAGCGCCCCCTAGGCGGACCGCGGAATTAACATATCTGACTGCGAACGCGACCCGCGGCCGCTCTGACCGCGGAATGAAAAGTTGGTGGCATTAGCAGCCATCAGGTGACGGCCAGGGGAGAGAGGCCATACGGATGGCGAGGGTTAGGGGCGTTCAAAGGTTTCTTTCTGCTCGAGCGCTAGTTGAGTGCAATGTGGTGTCGAGTATTTCATTTGCAGAAGCAACTGAAGTTTGGGTTACTACGCGAACGTTCTTCTCTGCATCATGTGATACACTGGTTAGTCGCCTTTTATCGCGTTTTGTGTCGTGGCCAACGCGTGGTGTTGGGGCATTACGTTGAGTCATCCAGGGCCGTTGGATTCTCTGGAGCATGGCTGCGGCGTGATTCGCTTGCACAACGAGCTGTAATTGTCTTCACCATACACCCACGCACTCTGCAAAGCAGTAGCCGTATCCTTCAGAATGTGCGATTACAGACCGTAGCCCATTACGTATTGGCAATGCGATGAATATCCAACGGATTAAGTTTATGTTTTGGTTCTAATATTGAATCGAGATTCGACAAAAATAACCCAAGTGCCGTGCGATTGTAGTCTTAATTTGCATTACAAAGATGTGTTAATTAGTATCATAATTTTTTTTTCATTTGAACGTTTTTAATTTAAGTTTGAATTTATCTTTGAACATTGTTAAAATACGATAGGTGTAAAAGAAAACTAGTCACAGGCATTGTTTTTAGCATGAGAAGTGACGAACTCCCAAGATAAGTACGCCTTAGAAGTAAATCCATTGATCAATTTTATTTCTTTATTTCTTTGAGATAAACTAGTTTTCAAGACTGCCTCCCCGATATTGAGCTTTTATTGTCATTATCAGAAAGGCCTCCTGTACTCTTATTGACTGTCTTATGAAGAAACACAACCCATCACGCTTGTATTTGCATACATTTCTTTCTAAACCTCCGCGTACTCCATAAGCAAAACATTTCAAAGACACGAGGTTAAGTGTGGTCTCCCTCTCTTTGTTGCAGATGCGTGTGGACTGTCGGACGTGGCGCACATCGAGAGCCTCCAGGAGAAGTCGCAATGCGCGCTGGAGGAGTACTGCCGCACGCAGTACCCGAACCAGCCCACGCGCTTCGGCAAGCTGCTACTGCGCCTGCCGTCGCTGCGCACCGTTTCCTCACAGGTGAGAACCGCTGCGAATGCACATGTGGGGAGCCGACCCCCGACGGCAAACAATCGGCGTCGAGTTCCCATACACAGAAGAGAGAACACGCTAATGAAATGCGTTGACTCAGCGGTTTAACGAGATAAGTCAGGAATTGCCCAACTCATTTTCACGATTCTGTTAGCAAAACGCATGACATTTTACTCAACTGTGACGACTGCTCCTGCTCTTACAACAAGTTAGTTTTTTTCAACATTCTGTGCGTGGTTGTGTCTATATAGAATGCAACTCCAGCCTTTTTACGGGACCATAAGAAGTAAACTATTTGGAAATATATTTTAAATATATTTAGTGCACTAATAGCATGCACAATCATTAGTTTTTCTCCCGTTTTTTTCTCGAGTGATGTATTACGACCTCTAAATACCGTTGCGCTTCTCCTTGTTTCTCAGCAAATTATAAATTAAGTGCCTCAGTTTGCTCTGTTGAAGGCTGCACCTGACGCAGAAAACGCGATAAGGCAGTATAAAACATTTCTTGCTAGTCATTTATTTCAGCAAACCCTTCACATAACGCAGCTGTACATTACTTAGCCGCGGCTTATTTGATTATTCACAAGTCGAGCAATACATATCTGGAATATTTAAAATCCATCTGCGCATGCAAGTCATTCATCAAGTGCTTAATGGAACGTCTTTTGACAATGTATGAAGGTGCCCCACTTCCTGTGATCCTTCACTAGTGTCTTTCTAATTTTATCCCGTTTCATAATCACTCCTTCATCTTGTCTCCTACTCCCTTCTTTGTACCATTATTTTTTATTATAATTTGATAGTGTGCTTTTACTCCATTTCTGTCCCAGCATGTTCTTCGATTCTTTTTAGTTTTCTACAACCCCTCATTCATTTATATCTTCCTTTTGAATTCCTCCTCCATCTCCCCATGCCTCTTTCAACATTCGGAGCACAAATCTTCAATCCATCCTTCTCCATCACCACCACCTTATAACCCGTTACACTTTCTCCCTTCCTCGCTCTCAAGCCGGCTTCCGCAGGGAAGGTTTGACGAGCGCGCGCTCTGTTTGGTGCGCAGGTGATCGAGCAGCTGTTCTTCGTGCGGCTGGTGGGCAAGACGCCGATCGAGACGCTCATCCGCGACATGCTGCTGTCGGGCTCCAGCTTCAGCTGGCCGTACATGTCCTCCATGTGACACAGCGCCGCCGTGTGGCGGCAGCTCGCCTCCGCCTGAAGCGGGGACCCCTGCGCCCCAGAGGCCGCGCCGGAGGAGGTGAAGGAGGAGGAGGCAGCGGCGGCGGCGGCGGCGGCGGGCGAGCGGGGCGGCGCCGGGGGTAGCGACGGCGGCCTCCCGGGCGCCGCCGGGCGCTGAGCGGGACGCCAACGCCAACGCCCACGCCCGCACCCGCGCGGGGAGGAGGAGGAAGCGGAGCCAGAGGAGACGCCGCCGGCCCAGTCCGGCCCGGCCCGGGGCGCGCGGCGCCTGGCGGAGCGTTGCTCTCCGACCGCCCCGTGCCACCGAGGAAGTCAACTCCGAGAAACGTCCCTTCCCCTCATCACTCTCTCAAGCACACACGCATCGGGTTTGTTCCAGCAGCAGATGGGGAATATCGGTAGGTGGTATGTCAAGGGCAGACCACTGACGCTGTTCGACCTACAGCAGTTTATGAATGAGTCTCTATCTAATGAGTTTAAAATCAGTCGAAAATCTATCAGAAAAGCTCGAAAAGTTTCTTAGCGAGTTCTTAGTCTCAAACACTGGAGACACGTTTTGTACATTTTTTCTTTTTCTGCCGCAAAAAGTGAAATCTGACTCATTTCAAACTGCGCATGTACAAAAAGACATGACGTAAATCAGCCCTAGATTGTTCGCTGGAACAAACCTACACGAACACATTCGAACTCACCCACAGACCAGATCTGTCATCCCCTGAGTACAGTACTTAAACGATCACTTTCTTCCTACTGAGAACCCTGTGTGTCAAAAGGGGTTCTGCTCCGCTGGGGTCTGGACTGGTATCGATTCTTCGAAGCAGTTGATTGTCATAAAAGTCGGGCGAAACGGGGTTTAAGAGGGAGGGGGGAGAGAGGGGGCGCGTGCTTGCGCCCATAAATCAACGAGACTGTGTGCTCATGTCAACGCGAGGGAATCCTGCGCCGGCGGCGGCCCACTTGAGCGCATCAGCGACGCGGGGTCGCTGACCGCGCGCTGGACACGGCTGATAAGCCCCCGCCGCCGCCACCGCCGTCCACGACCAAGACGAGGAGAGGGCGGTGGTCGCTCGCCGTCGCCGCGGCTTCTTCGTCTATATTTATAATACCAGCATGGAAACAGGCGCAGCTGCCGCAACGGACCGCGCGAGCCTGCGCCCGCCCCGCATGTGTGAACGCGCGGCGGCTCTCCACAGACGCGAAGATTCGCACGCGACCGGTTTCCCTGCCGCTCGCTCGCACATATCTATCGTAGTACGCAGAGCACGTGGTTTTAGGGTCTGCGGGAAGTCGCTGACACGTGGTAAGGAAGTGGGGTGGGGATGATGAATTGCAGATCGTTCCACAATACGAACATTCTGTTGAGTCTCTAAAATAAATTCACAAAATAGAAACTTTAATGAATCTCAAGTTCAATTTCTAATATTTTGATGCCGAAAAATAGTTTCAAATAGGGATAAACATTTAAATCAAGAATCTGAGAGAATAGTTTGAAAAACAGTAATTTCAAAATTTAGAAAATGTCTTTACGATAGGTGCGATTGGGGCATATTTATCAGTATTTTGTATGATTTTTTTTACGCATTCGCATCTTTATTGCCTTCCGTTCCGGCCTAATATACTAGTTCCTCTGTGGTACGTATTCACAATTCTGACTTCTCAGGGAACAAAATGCTTCCCTTCATAAATGTCCAATTTAACATTCGATTAATAGCGTTTCCACTCGAACTACCGCGGCGAACATCTCAAAAAAGTTGCTCTAAATTTGTAGATAATTAGATGAAGACGCGGATAAATAAATCCTCACACAAATCCGTTTAAGCACCTAAACTATGTTTCCTGCCCGCGAACAACGCTTGCGAACTCCCGTTTCCCTCGGACGTCCAGTGGAACTCGAGTCTTCACTGCGCGTCGTGTACGTTCCTGTCCGCTACACGTCGGGAAGCCATCAGTATGAAGGAAAGCGAATCGTGTTTCTCAACCATGTTGTTACTATCTTTCAATGCCCTCATTTTTTAGCGAATACTAATGGGTTCACGTTGTCTATAACGTCTAACTACGGCATTAAAGATCTGTAGAATGATCGGGGATTCGGCTGAAAGATTATTACATTCAGTTTTAAAGTGATAATGTTCGCGTCTAGAAAGCATAACTACACAAACTTTATGTGTCTACTGCCAAAAAGTTTAGCACCTAAAATAAGTAACGGATATTCTGACTTCTGCTCTGATGGTTACTCAGGTGTCCCTGACTTTCAGAAGGCCTTCGCCCGGAAGGGATTGACAGGCTTACTATTATTCTGAGTTTTAAATTGAGGTTGAGAGATGATCAAAAAAAATTATTAAATTAAAAAACGAATTTATCAATATAATTTTTCATATATTTCAGATTTTTTAATTAACATTTCTTTTTACTTTTGAGAATTACCACGAATACTAATATATATATATATATATATATATATATATATATATATATATATAATATTTAATATATATATTTTCTGGGTAGCATTATCAAATTAAAGCAGAATCGTATATCACTAACTCTTGTACATCGCTTTCTTGCGTCAGATAATATATTCTTTAATAATAGATTTAAAAATTGATTGAACAATTTTTTATTGATCATTTGAATCCTTACATTCTATGTTTCAATGTTGCTTGATAAATATACCTACATAAAATTCATTGACATAAAGACTTCCATTATTAAATTCTCTAATGAGCTCGTGCGATGGGCGAGAAACGTTCCTCCATTCCAAACATTCTGTGCGGCGCCGCGTAGCCAACATGGCGGCTGCGGCCCAATGGGCTGGCCGCGCGCAGGTGCCGAGGCGCGCCGCCGGGCGCCACCTGCGATTGTTTGCGGGCGGGCGAGCGCGCGCGCGGTGCAGTGCGGAGGCGGCTTTGGCGGCGCGCCAAACGCCGACGACCGACCGACCGGCCCGCCCGCACGCCCGCCCGCCCGACCGCTCGCGTCGTGTTTACACGCGCCCGCTCCCTCACCGCGATTTACCGCCGCGGGAGACGGCGCGCTCCCCTTCCGACCGCAAGGCCCGGGTTCGCGCCGCGCTCGTGCGTGGTGAGGTGCGAACGCCAGGCGCTTCATTGGCGGCGACTCGCGCTCAGGGACACCACTCGGCGGTGATCATGCCTTGCGAGTGGGCGGCATGCATATTCAGCTTTGGCTTTTACCATCAGCTACGCTTTTCAATTCTTGATGATGAAAACCTTTCATTTTAACTATCATTATTCACATTCAACAAACATTAATTAAATTGTTAAATTCTAAATTACAAAATATAGTAAGAAATCTAATTCTATTCTTAGAATCTCGTGATTTAGAAAGTAGATTTTTCCCTTTCCTATTATTTTCGAGAGGTTTACAGTTATTTACAACAACTTGTCTAATTCGAAAATAAAATAATTTCAATTTGATAAATCGCGAAACTTTATTTTTAAGTGGTTAAAAACTCTTCGGATTTGAAATCTGAATAAATCTAACAATGCAAAGGAATGTTAAAATAAAATTTTCCCTTCGAAAGAATATATCGCTTATGAAATATACGTTTTTATTCACTTCGTGAAAAGTGATTACTAACGAGATTTCAATACCCTCGACTCGTAATTCTCGCATAATGTCAGTAGCGTGAGCGCGTTCGTTTCCTAATTCTTCCGCAATGGCCCTGGCGCTGCTCTTTTGGAGCCGTGCGCGCGCGCACGAGCGTGTGGCGGCGGGGGCAGCGCACGCGGGGCAGGCGGGCGAGCGCCCTTTCCGCGCCTCGGCGCCCGGGGAGTAATTAATATTTAATTATTCATGACGCTTTTACGCGGCCGGGTGATGCCATTGTGGGCCGCGGGCGCCGTAAACGGCATGCGATATCAGCGGCGGGGCGGAGAGTGACGCGAGGGCGGGGGCGGTGGTGGGGGTGAGCGGACCCGCCCCCGCCCTCGCATCACGTGCTCGGACGGCGGCGGCGGCGGTGTGCTACAGGTAGGGCGCGCGGCTCGGTGCCCGCCCGCGCACCCGTCATTTCCATTCGGCATCGTTCAAATTGAAACGGCGGACGCCCGCCGAATATATTGGAATTGCCAATCTTCATCCCGGCGGTGGGAATAAAACAGTGCGACGAGAGAGGCGGCGGCGGGGGCGGTCGGGTGGGACAGAGACGGTCAGTGCAAAAAGTACAAAGTGCGAAGTACAAATCGAAATAAGGACGGAGCTTGCTAAGCGACTTCGTGGATTTAATTTGAATCAATGCATACTATTTTACTTATTGCTGATAAGCAAGACTGTTCGTCGAATGATGAAAATGATTTCGCTTGGAGACGATAGCCAGTCCCCAGACCAATGTACACAATACAAGAGACGTTTGGGCGAACGTCCCGCAAACGGACGATTCGGAAATCTTCCCGCTAAAGGAATCGCGCCAAATATGGCTGATCGGTTCCCGAGTCGTCTGATTCCGTGACGGTATCTGCAACCAACTGCAGTATGAGAACAAACAGCAGCTGAAATTCAGGATTGCAATTAGGCTAAAACGCAATATGCACGGTGGCAAATTCATATTTGTTTTCTAAATAAAAATATTTTCAAACCAAAGATTAAAATTTAGAATTGAGTTAGCATTACTATTAATCTCGAAATCTCAGCTACTGTTTGTTCCTGTCCACTGCCAGGTTTAATTAAACTCGCTCAAACTCTCCTCCATATATCATTCTCCAGGTTCACGAAACCAACATCATAAACACTACTTACAAGGTACGATCATGATTTTTTTTATTAGGGGAGAGAGCTGTTCTGGTCCCCAGAGTGCCGGCCAAACAACGACTATACTCATACTTAACATGTACTTCATGATATAACAAATAAGATATGTGATATGTTACAATATGGATCAGAAGACTAGTTTTCAGAGTAATAAAAAAATGGACAGTCTTATTTTCTGTAAGTCAGAGAGAACCTATGTAAAGTGTAAAGTATGATTTAAAAAAAAGCGGTTCGTTCTTAACTTGTAGAGAGACTATTTACGAGGAAAACTCGTGAGAGAGTTTTTTATACTACTACAAATTTCGACGGGGCACCTGCCAAGGTAGCCCGGTTACCGATCTCGAAATAAGAATAAAACATCCCAGTGACGTTTTGTGTTAGAGTGAGTGTTCTTTGCCCGTACTGTTGTATAAAACTGTACATACTGTAGAGTTTTTTAAAGGTGGCGGGCCGCGCGGCGGGAACGAACGCTCGGCGCCGGAAACGCGGCGCGCGCGCCTTCCTTCCCCCAGCCGCGCGGCCTCGCACAACAGAGAACGGAGGATTGCTGTGGCATATAAATATATTATTATTGTAAGGAACATGTAAAACTATATCCCCACCCCTTAAAGTGGTATGTCCTCCGCTCTCCAACACAGAAAGTTTCATTTTTTCTACTCCAAAATCCGCTGACATTTTTACTCTTGTACAGTAATGATAGTATGATGATAATTGTACAGTATATGAAAATAAATGTTATTCGGCCATAAAACTGTGTGATGTGTTTACCTTATATCCTGAATTAATAACCTTGTTTAGGAATCCTTAAAAGTGCGGTATGCACTAATAGTTCTACCTGCTTAATTACTTTTTTAGTTTTTTAAGGTTGCATCTACATCTAGATCATTAGCGACCACTTTTGGAGTAAACGTTATGGTAACTACGAAGATGAAACGATACGATGATAAGTGGCGAAAGGACGAACACAAATACAACCATGCCCGAGACGGGACTCGAACCCGCGACCCTATGGTCCAAGATCACTACGGCCCTAGCGATGTCGGCCACCGGATCGGGTACTATTTTTTGTTGACTTTAATAAATTAACCCGAATCACAATGTCCATTTTAACCCTGGGATTCATATGCAGGGCCTCCGAGACCCTAACCTTTCTTTTATTTCGCTTTTTACTCTGCACAGCTGCATTTCTGATAGCTTGCCCTTCGTTCTTCTTTCTACTTTATTTTAGTCACTGGTGTAGGAAAACTTCTCAGAAGTTACATAGGTAGAACAAGAAATGTTATTCTATTACGTCAATGCGTATGCATGGCCTTTAAAACCCTATTAATAGTTATTTAGAGAAATAATAATTTATTTAACATTAATTGTTGAATTATTGTAATTATTAAGAAATCAATTTATCAAGAATAAAAATCAGTGTTAATGTGAAATTTTCGAGACCGTATTAGGCAGAGGCTCAGAAATCTTGCATATGCATTCATAGTTTCCCGCGTCCATGCATCCTAGGGTTGAACATTTAGTTCCCTTCTGGTTTAAGGTAACAAAGAAAGCCTAATAATACCCGACACACGAAAGGAGTTTGGAAACAGGAATGTGTAACTACATAAATATTGTATTGACCCATTTGAGTACATAAAGCAAGAGAGTAATTCTTCGAGATTCTCGTTCATTATGCTTTACCACTTCCGATTTCAAATGGCAGATCTCAAAACAGCAAACTGCCAACCGCAAATGTTATCCATTTCCTCATTGTACTGCCCCAACTCGTAAAAACGATCGTTGCACAAAGTTAAACACAGCGATACCCGAAATATATAACGAAGCACTTGCAGCGCATTAGATTCACTTTCATCGGAACAACGTGTCTCTCCCGGGAGGAGATTATCTCCTCGGCGCATTAAAAACATTTATGACCGAACCAAGTGGCCGATGCGGCTCCAGCGGAGCGTGCTGGTCACGGCGGACGGAGCGCGCGCCGCGCCATCGGGCAGAACCGAACGCGCGCGCACGCGTGCGGCGGACAGACGCCTCCCTCGCCGTCGCCGCACCCCTTCGCCAACGCCGCCGCCACTCGTTGCGTATGCCGTGTGATCGGCCCAGTCGCTCCCAAAGGACGGTGCGAGCGCGCACCCGCCTGCCCGCTCGCGCCGGTTAAGTACCCCGCCAGGGGCACCAACCGACACACTTTTCCCCCGCGCGCCAACGAGCGGGCGAGGGAGGAGTGTCGTTACTCATGCAGCGGCGCCCACAAAGGACGCGCGGATGCAACATTAACCAGCGCAAATAGGCGCGCCCCGGGCCGCGCAAATGGGCGGGACGCGAGCGCCGGGCCCCGGCAATTACCGGCACCGGAGCTCGGCGGCGCGGACGGTGGGCGAAAACGGCGACACACGGCCACAGGACGCGGATTGACAGGGTGACGCCGGATCCAAGATCTGTTGAGCATTGCGACCTCGCAATTGTGCCCTTCTTTAGGGCTGAAATATAAAATCAAAGCCATGATAGAATAACCGAAACATTTGCAATCCGGCTAGTTGAGCCATCCCCCTATTGACGGAAACTTACGGCTTCCCTTGTCGTGGATTGTCACTTTCTTCCGAAGAGGGACGCATAATAGAATAAAATAATTTGGTCAGAAAGAAATGTTTTTAGAATTAGAAAGTAACCTCGATTTTCTGAAATTTAATTTCCTGCTCTTCTTATTGAGCACTCATACAGTACTACGAACGTCTAAATACTTGATAACTTAATCTGTTAATTTGTTCAAATTGACAATCAACTTTAAAAATATTTGTTATTCGAAGGTTTGGACATGGAAAGTTTCTGAAGAGACGATACAATTATTGGAAAATTAATACATTCTCTTATTCAAAAGTTCAATCTTGAACATTCATTAAGAATTGTGCGATAAATATTCAAAGAGAAGAGACTGATTCCGAATAATTTTCCACAATACAATAAAAAATACATCTTCAACTCTCCAAAACCAGATAATAATCGAACCATTCAAAATACCCGGCATCACTACGAGGAAGAAACCACAATGAATTCAACTTCGAAAAACTTTTCTTTCCTCCCAAGATGGATGGCCACACCCCATTCCTCCCTGGCGATTCACTTTCCCACCAATCTTGAGACAAATATTATCCCTCGCCCAACTACAACTCCCGGGTCAATTCTTCAGCAATTAATAGAGATTTTTTCAAGACGTTGATTTGAAAGGCATAACACGACAATTCAGTGGAAAGCTGTACTGCGCATGCGCCGGCATCAAATGACGGGATTTCGATTGACGGGTCCCGACATACTCCCTGTTTTGTCGTCTACGACAAATGTGTTCGTAACTTACCTTTACGTAGTTTTCGCCGCCACCTCTAAACACGAATTCAACACTAACACACAACAAGCATGGAAATACTGAAAATACAATATCCATAGTACAAATATAAAAAGGCAGGAAGTTAATGGCTATTTTTTTCTCAAGTTAATTCAAATATGTCAGGAATAAACTAGCGTTGTCGTTAAGGATTTGGAGGTTATGTATATATTGAGGCTACTTTGATTGTTACGAAAAATTAATTATTTATCCATAGGGCGTTATAATTGCCATATATTTCCCATTCTTAATATAAACAATATAAATGTTATAGTAAAGTGGTGGAATAAATTCTTTGGCTATCTGGGAAGCTATAGTTTTCTTTGGAGATAAAGACATGTTTTACATATTTCTATGTTACAATTCATGTAGGGGCCTATTATACGTTTTTCTATCTTGTAATGCTTATAAAAGCAAAAACTGAACCCAGAGATTCACAGATGTTCAATAAAAGCTTTTAGATCCTGTTAGAGGTATTTAGTACCTAGTTTTAACGTGTGTTTTCGATTGTACGACATACAAATCTCAGTTTTCTGAAGATAAGTTATTTCCTGTTGACGATAATGTTTACTTACTATGACAATGGATTTCCGTCTTGCAAAAACTCTCTAAAAGCTAATCTACAACACGTTAATAATACCCCCCTCCAATTCTATACTGATGGTTCGAAATGTGGTGGTAGATTGGGTTGTGCTGTTGTCAGTACAACATCCAGTACTGTCCAATCCTACAGAAAAGCATTTTACTTTTACATATTTTCTTGTGAAGCTTGGCCAATCCTGAAATCTATTGAAATTAATTCAAACAATGCCTACAGATTGCATATTGTCATCTTTACTGCCTCTATATTCTCTATTAAAGTCATACAAAATAGATACTTAACAAATTCACTGAACCGAAATATTCAGGAACGCCTCTACCCTTTATAAAACTAGAATCCAAATTGCACTGGTATGGCTCTCGTCTCATAAAGACACTGAATGTAATTACCTGTAAAAAGAATATTGCTTCAAAATCTGCTACAATCCATCAAGTTCCGGAAAATCATTATTGGACGTTATGTAAAAATTGGAACCTAACAATCGAAATTCATATCTAAAAGCTTTATCTAGTAAGAAAATAAGAAAAAAAAAAGATTAAATTTGGGACATTTCATCCAGTCACCTAACGAAGAACACCAGTCCTATACCTGGTCAAAAGGGTAGAAATAATATAGCACCACCACCCCTCATCCTAGAATGCTCAGCTCTACTGAATAAAAGATATAAATTAGATTTGAATAAAGATCAAGATATAACATTTTAAAAATAGTTAAAAGATGGAAAAAAAGGGATAACCCAACGGGGCCGTCCATAAATTACGTAACGCAAATTTGGAGTATTTTGAATACCCCTCCCCCCTGTAACGCACCCATAACGCGCTCTTGAACCCCCTCCCCCCAAATAATTAAGTAACCCTTGGGATAATTCTCTTCCTCCCCTTGAAAATGCAAGAAGTAAAAATACATTATTGTATAGTAAAAACAATTTGTTTTCGTTTTATTTGTGTTTTGATGCGATAATTAAAGTCGGAATTAGTTGGCGATGCTGACTACACCGAAAAAGATTGAGGGCAAGTTATGAAGGAAGGACGCATAGGCGAGAAAATTTCTGTTCACAAGCCGTGCACACGCCGTCGTGGATGACGCATGAACGAGAGTTCTGCGCCAATTTAATTGGATTCTAGAATATACTACACATCAATGTTCAATAGTTTCTTCGTAATCATACAGGTTCAATGAGAAATTGATAAAAAATATTCGATTTATTCTAACAATTTACATCCAAAAATGTAAAAAAAGTAATTATGAATGTTACTAACAATAAACTAATATCCTCACCCTTATTTAACGCTACATTAATCCCCCTCCCCCTCTTAAGAAATGTACCAATATTGGACGTACATTATCCTGTCTGGGCGTTGTAAATAAGAAAATACGAAAATGGTTAACTTTCGACAGTTGATCTTCTTTAAAAGCTACCTAATGGAAAAAATGGAAGCTGTTTTTGCCAAATTGCCGTTAGAGCGTTCCTGAAAATACGCCATTTTGAGGTTGTTGT
Organism: Teleogryllus occipitalis; assembly: GCA_011170035.1. Taxonomy (NCBI): domain Eukaryota; kingdom Metazoa; phylum Arthropoda; class Insecta; order Orthoptera; family Gryllidae; genus Teleogryllus; species Teleogryllus occipitalis. The sequence continues at coordinate 782,276 of BLKR01000061.1, forward strand.
TTTTTTCACACAAAAAGGTTGAGTTTTTGAGGAGCTTCTAAAGAAATCAAATCCCAAATATAATGATGTATAAACACCGTCCGAAATATGTAAAATTTCTCTTGTGAACATTACAAGAGATATTTAAAAAAATAATTTGTGTAATTTTTGAAAAAAAAAAACAAGTTTCAAGAACAAAATTGGTGCTATTTTTTAAAAACTTGTTTTTAAAATTGCCCAAATTTCAATCATATTCCGTGAAAACTTTTCAATTGATTAAAGAAATAATTGTGGAGAACATATTTCATTTGAAGAAAAATTTTCTACCGTCAGTATAATAATTGAAGGAAAATTCCGAAAAAATGTAAACGTTTGTAATATTCGAAAATTCAGTGTTAACAGTAAAAAATGGACTCATGCCATCCTCAGAAATGTATCTCACTTTATTCTATGAATTTAGAGAAAAAATATTGCCATTTTGGAGAAAATTTTGAAAATTCCCCAAGGGTTTCATGTAAAATATCTACAAAATTTAAAGAATTATTTCCGAAATCGAAAGGCTTTGAGTCGAGTCAGTTCGACCGAGAAATATCATAATGATTTTAATTTTGTCCCATATGTCACTAAACATGGCGCGAAAATTACTGATATTTTAAAAAAATATATACATAGAATTAATTAAAGAACTAATTGGGGGAGAAGAAGTTTAATTTTTAGAAAAAATCTCTATCAATAATGTAGTTGTAAGAGGCGGTTCTTAAAATGTCAAAATTCAGCATTTTTCAAAAAATCAGGGGTAACAGTGGAAATCGGCCCTATGACATTTCTATACGTCACTCTATTCATACAACTAATTCTTTAAAAAAACTAGTGCTAAAACAGCAAATTTTTTCTTGACTTTATTTTCATGCAAAATATCGCGAAAAGTACTCAAATTTTCGAAAACTTGTAATGACCTTATTTCAAAATCTATCTATTAAGATACATCTATATCTATTAAACATATAAGAACTATTTAGATATAAACTATTAACATCTATATCTATTAAATCTAAGAAACAGATTTCATTAAGGGGAAAAAATCTTTATTCTTAATATTTTGGTTGTAGGAAGACGCCGAAAAAGAATTGAATATTTTACAATATTTTTCGAAAAATCAGATTTCAGCGAAAATGAGAACTGCACCGTTCTCTTAAATGTCCTTCACACTATTGAACAAAAAAATAATAATGGTAGGAAATGGTGTGGAGTTTACGACATTTGCATCATAGAAATGGATTTGAGGCGTCGGTTGATCGTACGTTTTTATTTCATCAGACATCTTTTTCGGCCGCATAGCGACCATCTTCAGTGCTACAAATAATAATAGTAATAATAATAACTAAATTACATTTTTAAGTCAATTACAGGAATTATTATGAATAAAATTAGAATTTAAGTGGAATAGAAAAATTGGAATATGAAATATGAACATCTGAACCTAATTTTGAATAAAGAGTACTAATAACAGATTTACTATTCTAAAGTGAAGTAAAATAAATGAAATAAAAACGTGTTGACAAATAGGTAAGTGAATAAATAAATTTAGATAAGCAAACTGACATATCGATTTTGAGGCGGCTAGGGACCTTGGTCCAAGCACGACAGCGAGGGTGAAGGGCATTGCGCGCTATTTAAAAGACGGCTCTCAATGGAGAGGGGAATGAACGCAGGGCTTTTCTAGGAAATGGCCATTAGGGGAAAGGCCCAGCAGGGTTGCCGAAAAGTACCTCGCAAAATTAAAATATTCTCAGACTCAAATTCAGGAGGCCGCGACATCATCCAGATCGATTGGGGAATATTAATTTTGGGGAAAATCGGCCGAACGGTTTAGCCGCTAGCGTTGTTCACAGACGGACGGACGGACAGACTTTTTCCTGTCATTCGATTTTTCTGTATCAAGGACCCACACGACATGGATTCGGGCTACACCGTGTGTTAGAGAATTTTTTCTAAATATATCATCTGTATTTATCCACGTTTTCGTTACCAGAGTCCTGTAATAAAGAGTTGTCCTGCCGAAAATTCGCCGGTTTTTCGCGCAGCATAACATAACTTTCTCCATACTACGTAAGCGGTAGCGAAAAAGTAATTGGAGTCATTTTTTAAAAAATCTTGAAAATGCCCCAGACCCTTTATGTGATGTACACCCAAAATTTAAAGAATTAATGCAAAAATCGCAAGGTTTCAAGAACGGACAGATCGATTGGGAAAAATTCATTTTCGAAAAATATTCTACGATTATACGAGATTTCTGGCTCAAATGATTCCAGAGAAAGTGGATCATACTAACTACACGTAAATCACCGAGCATTCTAACCTACTTGGTTTAGGGACTTTTCGTTGCACTTTAAGTTTGGGTTCAGTTCAGAGGAGACAACCGTGAATGAAACTCCTCATATGTTCGCACCAGAGAATATATAGTTGGCACATAGTACACGCCGTTATAAAATTTGTTTAGCTGCAGTTGGCATCTTTTAATTTGTTTTATTTTCTACTAACACGTTCTAAAGAGCACTCTTGAAGGTGTGGAAGCATACTGACAAAACATTTATTGAATTTGTCATTTTGATGTGATATTCTTATCGCTTTTTTAAATTTTTAAACCAGACATTTGGAACAATACCAGGAGCGCAGATTAAAATTTCGCATAAAAATAGTTTTACGAACTCGAAACTATTTAAAGATAGGCCTGCACAATTCAGTCTGTCAACCTTTGCTGGATGAGCTAATTTTATTTAAATTTTGAATGTCCTCTGTTTGTGATGCTTGACTCCAGAAAACATGCTATCCATTTTTGATATTTTTCAGTCAAGGCTGAACCAAAAAGGAGTGTATGTAGTATACAATGAGAACAAAGATTTATTACTAAGTCTGGCCAGAAAGTCCAGGAGCAGATCTAAAATGTAGGTATCATAAGTAAAATAAGACCAATACTGCTAACATTTTGGGCAAAATGTGAAATTTTTAAAAATACATACTTATTGTCAGGATACACGGTTAACAATGCAGTTTATTACTCTTCTTGCATTTTTAATTTTCACCCTTGACAATCATTCATTGTCACCTTTATATATTCTATTAAAATGTTTTAAGCAGTTGTTGCGAATATTAGTTTGTTTCACGTGTTAAAAGTAATTAATTACCCACAGGTTTGTAGTTGATGAAATGGTGGGGGCTGAGGGCATATTGTTTCAAGGCTTACTTCCTATCACAGCATGTTCAATTCAACTGAATATGTGGGGTCTCGGCCAAAGAGAAACTTCAATAAGAATGTCCTTGCAAGATCTTGCCAGGGAATGGAAAAGGCTAGAAATGTTTGGAAGAAGGCTTTAGAGCACTTAGCTAAATTCATTGGCACATTTAACATAAGGTCTGAATGTCCACCATAATGAAAATTCTAGGGACCAAAGCGCGCTGAAAAAAAGTATCTTGGGCGCAGTGTTGTTCACAGACGGACAAAAGGACGGACGTCGCTTTGTCCTTAATATCGAGAAAAGTTGGATTCTGACTTAACTGCGTATTAGAGAACGTAATTTACTACATACAGGAGCAAGAATTTTTTGATGTCAATGAGCAACCAAACTAGGTTTTCTGGAGAAAAACTGCATTTTCGCCGCAGCATTACATATAATTTCCTCTATATTACGTACATCACTCCGTATAAACGTACGTATACAAAAAAGGAAGGGGGTCAAAAATACCTGAAAATAAACTTAAACTGCTGCTGTTGAAAGTGGGGTTCGGTAAACTTCTCAGTAACATTTCAAATGTTAATCTATCAGTTTCATTTGGTTATTCAACGCTTTCGAATTTTTGACTCTTAAATACAACTTTTGATTAATAACTTTGAATACAACTTTTGATTAATTACTGCCATTAAACAAGTTCTTACTTCTGGATCAAGGTACTCGACCACCCCCGCATTTGTCGTTAATAATCATGTAAGATATATTGAAAGTTTATGTTGAAGACGGTTTCGTAAAACAGCTTCACTTTCAGATAGTATCTCGATAAGTCAAACATCCATACTACCTTAAATTTCTTGAAATCTCGAATTGCTTTCATTTGTATTATTTTTATTTCGTTTAAGCCTCCATCAACTATACGACCAGGAGAGGCGGCTCAAGACATCAACGATGTCACTGCAGTGCTTCTAACCGGGAGGTCCTGGCGTTCGATTCCCGACGGTGGCAGAATTTTCGACACTGGCTAGATCGAATTCAGTGGCTGTCAGGAGGAGAATTCTAGTGGCCAGCTTCTCTATTAGGTAGCTTTCAGTGGTCTCTCTGATCAATACCAGGCGAATGCCGGAGCAGTAAGGTGGCGGTGATCTTCCCTCCGCTGGACGGTGAGATCCCGTGCTGACCTTCCCGTCGGCTAGCGGAGTTTTCCCAAGAGAAGATCTCTCCCACAAACGGGCCACGGACCGCGCGCATTCTTTCCTTCCTCTTCTTTGTCCCATCTTCACCCCTTACTTACACACACTTCCACTTACATTCACTACACTATCACACATGCCCGAGGACCGGTCGCGAGCTCAGAGCTTTGTCCTGGCTGGGGCATGCCCCATTGATGGATGATTTCTGGTTTTGGGAAAACTCCGCTAGCCGACGGGAAGGTCGGTGCCGGATCTCACCATACAGCGGGGAGATCACCACCACCTTACGAGGAAAACACATGCACTACACTTACGCGACTATTGACCTTAGCATATTACGCGCCCGGAACCGTCAATTAATGGAACTACATGATACCTGTTATAATTTTCCTCCCCTTTGTAAAGAAGATATCGATTCTCTGCTTTGAGACCCTACTAAATATCAGGAGTCTAGATTTTCGCCCGTCTCGACAGCCCGTCTGGTTGGCGGGGGAGGCGGCGGTCGCCCAAAGCGCTCCCGAGCGCGCTCTGCCGGGTCAAAATGCGAAAAGAAACAAAAGGCTAGCGCCGCCGCCGCGAGAGTGAGTTATCGGGGGCCGGTTAGTCCCTGTCGCAGCCGGATTATCCCGAGCTCGCCGTAATGGATGCCCTCCTCTCCGCGTGTTTATCTGCGGTAATGCAGTGTTTTGTTTTGGCAGGCGTTGCCTCGTAAATCCTGGAGAGAGCGCACGCGCGCGCCTGGTCCTCGCAGACGGCCCAACGGCGGCGGCGATAGTGGTGGTGGTGACCGAGAGGCGAGAGCCGGATTGTGACAATCGCTTTGGGCCGGTGGTATTTGGGACGGATTGGTAATGATGATTAGAGTAGAAGTGGCAAAATGTATGTAAAATGGTAACGGTGGTAATATCAATGACAGTAACAATTTCGGAGGTGGTTGTCTACGGCGACAGTTATGATGATTACCGAAAGAATGGACTTGGCGGTAGCAAAATGGTGATGGTAAAGTTTGTGGTTGCGTTAACAGGGCGATATGTTAGCGGATTGATTGGCGTACGTCTGAGCGTTGACGGAGGTAGTGAAGAAGATGGTAACAGTAGTGACAGTTGAAAACTGACAATGATACCTGACAACGGAAGTAGGGATGGTAGAGGTGACGGGATTTGCAGCACCTGCGGCGAGGCAACGACAACGGTGGAGGTGTTTAGAAGTATGGATCGGGAGTGGTAAGAAAGAAGAAACTGTGATTTGGAATGGTGGCAGCGGTAATCACAACAAAAGCAACTCTAAAGGATGTGCCATGAGCGGATGAATCGCTGAAGAGGCGGCGATATTGTTGGAACCCATGGTCGTTGTGATGTTTCCGCCGGTACTAGCAGTGACAGTTGACATTGACATTGGAAATGGAAAATTGGAGAAGTGCAGTGGTGGAAATAACAGCGGTGGAATAGTGACAAAGTGGTGGCGGCAACGGCGACAGTGGAGACGACGACAAAGGCAGCAGCGGTGGCGTCGGCACGCGCCTAGTCTTAGTGCGTTTGCGTCTACCCGCGCGGGGGAAACCGAACTCCGCATTCTCGGCGGTCGCTGGCGCCTCGACCAAACGCGTGTCGGGAACGAGAGAAAAAAAAGGTCGCGAGAGATCGACGAACATTCACGGGGATATTTTGGGCGGCGCGTTGGTGGCGGCGGAGGCGAAGGTTGTGGAGGACTCGAAGAGGCCTCGGCGGAGAGGTCGCTGTTGGCGCAGGTTCCGGTAGGAGCGGGCTTTCAGTGGGTTCATTTCCTGGCAGATCGGCTTTTTACAATTCCATTTCTCCCAGTCTTTGGGTGCTTCTGAAGGAAACACAACTTGGAAGAAAATTGTTGACATTCAACCTAAAATACCCTTGTGTATGATATCCCATGATAAGTGCAAAGATAATTCACTGCACTTTACAATATCAGTTTGCCATGGAGTATTGTTGCTGTTCACCGAATACATTCGACAACTCGTACAAGGATTTCGACGATTCTAGGTTCTGTTCTTCCGATAATTATTTAATCCAAACGGCACATCCAAATGAGGCCACTCAAACTTTGGCTGTAAAGATGCCATTGTTGTGCTTTGAAAACTTAAAAAAATGACCTTTTAAAAGAACAATAATCACTTATTTATTCATGCAATGATCGGAAGGTTAATTTTCGACCCGGTGTACTGGATTTTACAAAAACTCTAGGGGTGCTTAAACCGCAGATACTTTCTCGAATTATTTGTAACTTTCGCAGATTTCAAAAATTCAGGCAGTTCAACGAAAATGAAACTTGCTACATTTTTAAGAGTATTTTGTCCTTTTCGATAAAATATTGTAGAATAACATTTGTGTCGTTTTTGAGAAAAAAAATCAAATCCATATAAAAGATGGACTCCTTTTATTTTACACAGATTTGGAGGTTCTCCTCGAATCTGACCACCAATCCACGCTAAAGAGTGGGGATACATAAAAGAGCTGAATTTCCAAGAAACGAAAAATAAGGCTCAAAAGAGCCTCATTTTTTTAGCTTTCTGCTTAAAACACATTACTCGGGCTCTACTTGCTCTCCGCATGTTTCCCTGCATATCGCCTTCATATTCTTCTCACATTCTCCATACGTTAAAATAAGTTAAGATGTGAGACAAAGTAGATTCGGATTACTTCGTAAGTATCTAGTTTGTAAGCTAGGCCGTAAGGGATCAATTAAATAGAATTTAAGACTAGATATAAAATGTTCCGCGCAAATTCCTCATCTGTTTTCCGCAAGTTCCTCACGTGTTATCTGCAAGTTCCCTCCCATTCTCCCAGAATGTTTCCCGTAGGTTTCCCTACATGTTTCTCACTCCACTACATCGTCTCACGTTTCCCGCAGGACCCCATAACGTCCCTAAGATATTAACCACATGTTCCACTGTGTATTCCCCCGTCTCTGCTCCACATTTCCCCACGATTCTCCTTACTTTTCGAATATTTTCTTCCGTACGCTTCCCATAGCAGATTAGACGTAGTTGTTTTAAATACTAGATAATATGTCTCTAGGTAGTAGTATAGTAAAATAGGCAATAAGCACACATGTACATGGTAGATAACAATAAATTGAAAAGGTGCTTGAACCTAAATATAAAGCAAAAGAAGCAGAAGCGCTTCGAACATTCGAACTGTTAAGTGTAAGTTGTACAGTCTAAATAATGTAAATAGTGTTCGGTATTAGACCAGGACATGATAATTAAAATAAGTTAAGAGTAAGACAAAATAGATTTAGATTAGTTCGTAAGAACCTAGATTGTAAGCTAGGCTGTAAGTGTTCAGTGTAACCAGTATTTAAGAATAAATATGAAATGTTTATTGCATGTTTCCGCATAAGTTAAACTAAAAATTAACCTGCAAATTCAAAATTTTGATTTACGTGTTTTTTTATTACGAAATACTTTTAGAAAAGATATGGCGGCGGATAGTGCAGTGGTTCCCCTGTTGGATCAAAAAGGGAAGTTTTGAAGGGAGTGCCTAGAAGTGCAGAGACCCCACTCCAAATGTCAATAAAAAGGCTTTAAAGATTTTTCGCAAAATTACATCAATTAAATCAAATCTACATCAATAACATTTTAAGTTATTGATTTAAAAGTGAAAATATCTTCGTACTTGAACCCAACTTTCGTTGTTTTTGGTAACTCGGGTTATAGGGCAAGGAAACCTTCCAAAAAACGGAATAGAACGTCTGAAAGGTTTCATTTTGTAACTACCCATAAAAATCTTGACTCGAGTTCCTTAAATTAACCCTAACATGTAGTGTTAAGGCCGTAGGACGCATGGTTTGCGAGTTATGCACGATAGAAAATGTTTTGCAGCGCGATATGTGTTGCGGGTCGTGTGAGCGCCTAATTTCCCAAATATGCTATAATGTGGGAACGTTTATGTTTATCGACTTAAAGTAGATGGAATTTGATTCTTGCCACACGATGTAAGGGCTGTCAAAAACAACATTAGTCTCTCTTCACTGTTTTCATAACTGACTTTCAAATAACACTAACAAGACAATATTATTTTCACTTCCTTGAGGCTATTTCAACGCATAACGTATGCTCACTCCACTCTCCAAGCCCTAAAACACTAGCGACCCTCGCGGGAAATCTAGGAAATTAAGATGCAAAGAAATTGCAAATAGATTTTTTTAGGCGATCTTCCTTTTCACCGCTACAAGTCGAGTTTAGCCAGATAATATAGAAATAATCTGAATATACTCAAACAAACTCGGTCGAGGAATCTGAAAAGCAAATATCTTTCTATCTTTCTACTTCATTGCTAGAATTGGCTCAATGAAAAATCATATACTCATTTCACGAAAACATGGAAATTTATTAAATAATTTAAAACAATTTTTGGTATTGTTTAACTTTACCCAATATAAAATTAAATGTTTGTCATGACCGTTCCAACCTTATATCTTCGCGCGCTTTTTTTGACCATCTTTATCCATCTCCGACGCCGCCGTCCTCAGGTCCAGACACCATCTTCTCTCTTCTTTTCTCGGAAGTTCACTTCAATCACCGTTCATTAGATCAATAAACTATTTGCTGCTAACATTCCAGTCCAATCACTGACAACTTCGCCCAAGCCCTCAATGTCCCTTAACTCGTTCACATGAAATATTTTAAGCTCCACTGTCACACTTAGTGTTCAAATTTTGATGTTCTCTCAATATCCATTCCCTAGTAGATGCTTACAAGTCCCCAAAGAAAAAAAAACTCCTAACATTAATTGGAGCACGATCCGTTCATGAGCACGGCATCAGTCAGAATGAACGTCTTTCGTATTCTTTCAGCCCTGCAAAGTTCGGTTCTTAATTTCGATTGTTTATTTGTAGATAACATTTGATGTACTTTCGTACCTAGCCAATCTCTAAATTTCTTGCAAAACGAACTAGCCGTCTTCACGACTGTCACTGCTTGAATATGTTGACCTTGACGACGGCTCGCTTACCGTTGCTATGCTAGCATATTCACATAATTTATCCCCTTTAATTGACGCCATTTATAATAAATAATTGTACAATATTCAGTGACATATAGGTATGTCACAATATAATTGCCAGGATTGCTGAAAGGATTTATGGAAAATATAAATATGTGCGACGAGCATCTCTGAGGGTACTGCCACAGTCTCCTCGTTCATTACAACTTTACCTCGTGAATATTGTCAGATTTTAATCCGGGCGAGCAACACCGAAAATTTCCGTCAGGTCAGGTCAAAACTCCCTTGAGCCGATCCGCAGCTCTGCTATTGGTTCTTTGTTTGTCAAGGCCGTGCTTTCAGAGGGGGACGATTCTCACTTAAACAAGAAGTACGTGATCTGCTTTTCGCCGAGACTTACAATGATTTACGAGGAACTTCAAAGTCGTTTTCATGTTTACTTCCTTCCCTTACTGTCAGCTTTTCTTTACGCGCCCTGTTTTGCAACCAAACACAAATTTAATTGTACCACAAGCTCCGAAACATCATAACGAAATATTTTTGAGTGTATGTTTGGAATAATATATTTTTAATTATAAAACTTCAATTAAAAAATAAATGTTTTTAATAAATAAGAAGAAGAATCACAACCGTTGAAAAAACCATACAAGAACAATGTTCAATATTTAACTAAATTGAGAATATTAGTATTAATAAAAAAGGGTGCATGCCTGCGAACCTCATTTACGTCACCTCATTTGCGCTCAGATAATGTTTTCGCATTATGAATAATTCTGTTGCAGAAAATTATGCGAAATAATATTAGCGACAGTGATCCTACATGGCGCCGGCAGCAGATGCCTCTAAGACGTGAAAGTCAATACTTTATTATGTAATTTCTTGCCTCCCGTGGAACATATTGACTTGTGGTTTTCAAATTTTTATAGTTTTTATAAACTACAGGAAAGGTCATGAAGATTTTTCGTCTCGGACGCATAGTTTAGCCACTAAGTAAGTGTTATTCATTTATGTGGTCCAAATGTGTTGACTACCGCAAGAAAAATGTTTCATTTAAAAAATATCACATTTTATACATCTCTGAAATCGAGACTAAAGCATGAATTTTTCTCTTGAAACTGAAAAGGAAACAAACCGTAAATATCGAAGAATAAATGAAGGTATAACAGGAAATTCAGCAGATTAAACTATCAAAATAGTTATTTATGAAACTGCGCGAAGAAGATGAAAATAGAGCAAGTAAAAGATTAGTCCAAACTAATTGCGAGTTTTTTTGGGGGGGTGGAGACGAGTTTTATCATCACCAAAATTATGCACGAGTTGCATAGGTTTATATACGACCCTTTAATGTACAGAACTTAAGCAAATTAATTTTCAAGTTCATCACACCCCGACTTTCCGACATGATATTGTTGTAATTTAAAGAAATGAATAGAGCGATCAATTGTTGTACATCAGTTAACGATCGTACATTTATTTTTATTAAATGGCAGGATGAAAAGCGGCCTTGGAACTAATGAGGAAGAGTAAATTCCCCGAAACAAGCAAATTTCTTATCCGAAACATCAATACTTTTACATCAAATTCAGTAACAAAATTTCAAGGAGTAATTTGCAAAATGTTGGTATTTATTCATTATGATAATAGAATTCATAAGAATTAAACGAAATGTTTTTTCTTTTATTTTCAACTCTGTAGTGGATTTTATTGTTTGGAAATCTGCTCCTTTTAATATAATTTAAAATATAAACATTTTAAATGTATAATTTTGTATTCATACTTGCAAGCTGGACCCGTGCGAACATTTCGCATTTCACACATCATTGTTTTAAAAGTGAAAATAGTTTCATATCCACCCCAACTTCACGCCAACTTTCACATCAACCTCAGGCCAAACTTGAGCTCTTACAGACCTGTAATAACGCGAACTATTAACAAATTGAATAATTTGATATAGATTTCTAATACCTGCTCGTTTCTGACCACCCTGCCACGGAGTAGAGGTTACCAGAAGACTTATACCTTCACTCCATTCTTCGTTCCACCTGCCCCCCGCATTTTTCCTATTGATCATCTATATTCTCCATGCATATGACCGGGAGCGATGGCTCAGTGCATCAACTGATGTCATTGCAGTGCCTGTGACAGGGAGGGGTGGCCTAAGTTCAAGTCCCGACGGTGGCTGGATTTTCACCACTAGCTTTTCAGATAGATCGAATTCAGTCGCTGACTGGAGGATAATTCTAGCGGCCGGCTGCTCTGATCGGTAGTTTTCTCCGATCAACATCAGGTGAATGCCGGAGCAGTACTCTAACAAACGGACCACGAACCGCGCGCGATCTTTCTTTCCACTTCCATGGCCTATCTTCACTCCTTACACACACACACACACACACACACACACACACACACTAACATGCACCAAATTACCACACATGCCGGGAGACCGGTCGGGGACTTAGAACTTGTCCCAGCTGGGGCGGTGCTCCGATGGTGGGAGATACCTGGTTGGGAAAAAACCGCTAGTCGACCTAGTCGACGGTAGGTCGGCGACGGATCTCACCATCCAGCGGGGGAAGATCACAGCCACCTCCCGCTGAAAAACATGCACTACACTTACGGGACTAATGAACTCATTAGTTCACGCACCCGTTCACTAGCAATCAATCAATTCAATTATCCATGCATATTCTCCGCATGTTTAGAAGTTGTTTCCTGAAATGTCCACATATTCACTACATGACCCCTTGCGGGATCATCTCTTGTACCGGCATGTACCCCCGTACGTCCCCGTAAGTTCCCGCATGTGATCCCATACACCTTCATTTGCTCATCAGAGGTTCTCATACGTACTCCCCGAAGTCTCCCAACGCATGTTCCTCCAAATATTCTCTCAAATGTTTTCCCATATGTTCCTCACATGTTGTTATGTGTGTGTGTGTGTGTGTGTGTGTTTATAAGTGTATGTGGGTTATTTAAGAGTACAAATAAAGCATAGGGGGCAGAGGCATCTCGATCATTCAAACTGTAAAGTTTAAATTGCACAGTGTAAATAATGTAAATAGTGTTCCGTGTTAGACTGGGAAATGTAAATAATTAAAATAAGTTAGGAAATAAGAAAAAAGTAAATTTAGAATAGTTCGTTAGTATCTCGTTTGTAAGCTAGACCGTAAGTGTTCGGTGTAACTAGCATTTACGAAAAATATAAAAATTGTTCCCCTATATTTTCCTCAAATTTCCCCCACGTGTTACCCCTGTGTTCTCCACGCATTTTCCCGCTTGTCTTCAATGTTTCCAACGTGGTCTCGCAAACATTGTCCCCGAAGTCCGAAATGTTGTTAAAAATGTTCTCCCCAATGTCCCAAATACTGTCTCAAAGCTTGTCTCAAATATTCTTCCAAATGGTGTCCCAATTGTTCTCACAATTCTCTCCCAACTGTTCTACCGACTGTTCCCACTAATGTTCCCGACAAGTAATTATTTTATAAGTGAAAATAGCTTAATACTGAAACACAACAGACTTTCAGCGTTTCTGGTATCCTTGCTACGAGGTGACCGAATAATGAAAAACTGTAATACAACATTCAAAAAGGTTTAAGAAAAAATGTACCCCTCAGGGTCTCAAGAAACTGGTTTTAAGGCTTAAAATCATCGTTTTCCAGTTAGGTGCGATGTGGGTTGTGACGTAATCTGTTTGTAGATTGCGTTGATAATTCAAATATGTGATAATCTGCGACCTTATTTGTTCTTAAATCTGTTGTATGCACTTTTGGGGGTAATTTCCTATCCAGCAGTAAAATAGCTACAGGGTTTTGTGCCCATGCTTTTCTTATAAAAGGGAAAAATTCGTCGACTTTCCTTAGCAATAGATAGTGGATTGTGTTGTGATTGTTATAATACGCAAAAATGTACTGAGTAGTTTTAATAAACTTTTCCGTTAATATCATACCGTAATATCATTCCGTGAATAAATATACCGTAATTTCATACAGATGGATGTGGGTAAATAATAATCAGCTAAACTCATAAAGCAGAATAGGGGAGGAACGGAAAAATCATGATTAGTAGGTAATGACAGTCAGTGTGATGCATAAATAGAAATATGCATTTTTATTTGATTAAATTAAAGGTTAATTTTCATGGGTTTCGTTTCTTTTCTTCAGTGCCTGGTACTTTTGTCATGGATGCGCAAGCTGAGTTAAGTAAATTTTCAGATAATGACGGAAATGTACGAGTCACTTCTTGAAAGAATTGACATTTTCAATATTCAAGGAGAATACATTTCTTATTAAGTTTGCAATATTATAAGTGATAATTACATTAATAGATACTTTAATTCAAATGCCCATGTGAATACTTCACGCTCCACAATCAATTTATCATCTTCCAGAAGTTTTCATGATAATACTGGGCTTACGTAATGTGTACATGGCAGTAAGTTATAAAAGCAGCAATGAGATCAGCACTGGATATAAACATGTCAAAAAGGAAGTGCCCTGTTAGGTCAATAATGCATTCCTACATTCTTTCCCACATTATTGAAACTATTACACGGGATTATTGTCACCTCTGTATATAATACGATAAAGGAAAATGACGTATTTTCCCTTTTATACACTACTGTTTGTGGAAATTGCAACACCAAGAACGAATGGATCTAGGGAAATGATATTCAATGTACTGTGCACCCATGCCACAGGCACTACTTTATTTCATTTGCAGTACCATCAAATACATGGATACATGCCAAGTCAGTAAGTTGTGAAGCCACCACGCGCATCCACAAGAGCCTGTACACGGCGCGGCATTGAGCTAATAAGAGTCTGTACCACTTCTTGTGGCAGGTCCTGCCATGCTCCTTCAAGCCGCGTCCAGAGTTCGGCGGTGGAAGCTGTGGGAGGTGCCTGGCGAACCAGCCTCTGGAAAAGCATGCTCCACACATGTTCAATTGGCGACATGTCAGGTGAACGAGCCGGCCACGGAAGGAGCTGTATCTGGTGTTCATTGAACACACGTTGCACGATGCGAGCGATATGGGGTCGCGCATTGTCTTGCTGGAATATCGCTCCAGGCGAGCGTTGTACGAAGGGCACGACCTCCGCCCTCACGACTTCCTCGATGTACCGGTGGGCGTTGAGATTTCCCTCAATGCGGAGTAGGCGGGTCCGTGTGTGGTAGCCAATGGCACCCCATACCATTACACCAGGTGTTGGGCCGGTATGACGCTGGCGAATGCATCCCTCCAGATTGCGTTCACCGCGATGTCGTCGAACACGTATACGACCGTCGTTATTGAACAAATTGAAGCGGGACTCGTCGGAAAAGATGACTTGCTGCCACTCTGCCCACCAATGTCGATGTTTGACGCCCCACAGATGTCGGAGGCGTCTGTTGTCGAGAGTCAGTGGAAGGTGCAACAAGGGGCGGCGAGCAATCAAGCCCCTTTGCACAAGACGGCGCCGAACACTGCTGGCGGACATGCTGTGACTTGTCACTGTATTCCACTGCTGCGCTAACGTGGTGGATGTCGCTGTGCGATCGGTGATGGCCATACGGTAGAGGTGTCGATCTTCCTTCGCCGTAGTGTGATAGCGAGGCCCTGTCCCACGCTGGCGGTGGGTACGACCTTCCGCAGACCACTGACGCCATGTTCGCATGATGGTACTGGCGGCTCGTCCCAGACGTGTGGCAATCTGGCGGTAGGACAACCCAGCTTCTCGCATCCCAACGACCCTGCCCCGGTCGAAGTCCGTCAAGTGTTCGAACTGCACTCGCTGTCCGCGACGAGGCATGGTGTGACTTACAGACAACTTGTGCGAGCCAAGGGTCGACCTGTCACTGTTTGTAGCCTCTCCAAGGCGCCTCTATTTCTACCCGAACATGGTGCGATAAGCCGTCCCTACGTCGCAACCACGTGACTGGCGGCGTTGTAAATGTAATCACCTGGCGATCTCAATGTCACAAACTTATCCACGAAATGCGATGCGTTCAATGCTGCTCCTTCGCGGTGTTGCAATTTCCACAAACAGTAGTGTATATTATCAGCAACATTCCATAGATATTTGAGTGAAAGATTGAATTGCAGTATTTTAAGTTTTTACAACTTTGTTATTTAGTTATTATTTACACTGACTGGTGAAGTAAAAAGAAATAGAATTATAATAAAATAAAATTCGTTAATTCAGGCAAACGAAATCTGTATGCTTCTCAGGTCGAAATTAACAAGTCAGGCATTACACTGAAATGTGTTTGACTATGACTTTCCACAGGTTGATATTTATTCCATAAAAGCTTTGGAATGCCGATTTCGTAATGAAACACCCCAACTCCACTCGCATTTCTCCAAACCATCGGTCTAGAAACGTACATTTATTATCCAAGTGCAGATAACTTACATACAGTTTTATTAGAAATTAAAATAAATTAGAAAATATGATTAATTAGTGATTTGCCATTGCCTTAAGTTTTTATTTCACTCCATATTTGTGCGTCATAGTGCAATTGCATTTAGTCTGCCTGCTTTGTTTCTACTCAGGTTTTGCCTAAATTCCATGCTGAAGAACTTCCCAGAATCCTTCATCCTTCAAAACGGTAGATATCGGATTGAAGTGATATTGGAACCAACAAAACCCCAGCTGGGCTCTCTTTTAAATAGCCAGGACGAGTCTTGATCCGAACGTTTAACGCTTAAAATCTCCAAAGAGCAGATAATGAGCAATCACCAGGTCACATACTGCGCGTGATCCTTGAACGAGGAGAGAGAATTTTAAAAGTGGTTTCAAATAGAAAACTAATTATATTTAAAATATAATGTATTCTGTGACCAATTTGGGACTTTGGAAATGGGAAAATGGGCTTCTATGAAAGAGTCCAATATTTCCAATAGGAGACAAGTTACTCCGTTATTAAATTGTTTCATATCCAGCATATTTCTAGTCACTTATTGAAATTTAATTGCATACCTTTAGTCAAGTAAGTAATGACGGCTCTGATCGCTTGCGGATTAGTTGATTAGTTGAAAATTTACTCAAATCTAAGCAACTCCAAGTTGGACTTCTGAGTCATTCGGCGCATCTTGGTTTTGATTGGTTCTTGATTGATTAGTGATTCCGGGCGCGTCATAGTGGAAGTCATTAGTCCACTGTAAAGTGTAATTCATGTGTGCCCCTCGGGAAGTGGCGGTGATCTTCCCCGCTGGATGGTGGAATCCGGTGCCGACCACCTGTTCTAACAGGTTTCCAACCAGATATATCCCTGCTTCGAGGCACCGCCCAGTCGGGACAACCTCTAAGTTCCCATTGGCCTCTCAACATTGAATTTTATACACTTACAGCATGAGTGCTGAGGTAATGATGTAAGAGGAGGATAGGACATGGAAGGAGAAGGAAAGATTGCGCGGGCCGTGTCCCATTTATTGGTACTTCCCACCATTCACCTTGGTGATCGAAACCATGAAGCTACCGATAGAAGTGCGGCCGCTGAAATTCTCCTCCAAACAGCGACTGAACTCGACGGTTGACAAGCAAGTGTCGAAAATCGTTGCCACCGTCGGGACTCGAACCTAGGATCTCCCGGTGAGACGCACTGCAGTAACATAAGTGGACGCCCTGAGCCACCTCTCCCGGTTGTTCCTGGTCTTAGTCTTGTTGTGAGGAACTGATGATTTATTTTCGGATCCATCCATTAGAGTCGAAGAAATTTTCCCCGAAACTCGTATTTTTACGTTTTTTTAGCGATGCTATCTAGTGGTGACCGTACGAACCACGTACCCCAGTGCCGTCGTCTCGGTCGATGGCACAAGCTACTGTGATGACAGATGAATGTAGCGCCAATGAGGCAGCTTACCTTGAGCGATGATTGGCATAGGTCGATAGAAATTACATTGCCTTGACGTCGCTGTTCACAGTATTCAAAACAGGGCTGAGAGAGGAAAAGTTTCATCGTTAGCATTGTAATCCCGTAGGATAATTTTATTGTCTCATAGGATAATTTTTATTTAAAGTCGCATTAACATCTAGGTCATTAGCGACCACTATTGGAGTTAACGTTATAGTAACTGTGAAGATAACACGATATGGTGATGATAAGTGGTGAAAGGACGAACACAAATACAACCATGCCCAAGGCGGAACCCGAACCCGCGACCCTTCGGTACGAGATCGCTACGACACTACTGCCTTAGCAATCTCGGCCACCGGATCGGCACAGGATAATTTTTTATAGGTAGCGTATACAATTAGCTGCCCATAACAAAAGGGGACAATCCCCTTTTGAACGTTAATTTGAACTACAAAATTATATTCAAGTAAATATACACAAATGGAAAGGGATGTTATGTAGGAATTTGCAAGTGTACAAATTTTCTTTAATAAGCAACCCGTTAATTCACTAAAAGAATGTGTTCTCTAAAGAACTTCTAAAAGAACAACTCTCCTGAGAGCGTTCGGATTAGGTTCTCCAACACTGTATTCTGGGGGTGGGTAGTGGCCGTAGCACGGAAGACCATCCGACAAGCGGAGTTGCCACCACATATTTATTTTTTATTTTTCATTATTTAATTTTAATACTTAATAGATTATTTTTTACGCACTACACCCGAAAATGAAAGATTAAGACAAATGGATGTATAAAGTTTCTTTTTATTTAGAACTTGTCTAGTAGACATTTTCCACATATGAAAATATATTTTAAAAAGTTTAAGGCGACAATGGCTATACATTCAGCTCGTAATGTAAATAACTATCAAAATAGTTCAGGCAGGGAACAAATTTTGTCTTTTGTTCCTGACTTACGGAACGAAGCATGTCGAAAAGAGTACATCACAGATTGACGAGTTATCCTTTGTTCCATTTCGAACGGAAAATTGTGTTAACAAAATTCACTACTACAGCTCTCAAATATCGGGTACGTGTGCACAAGCGAAAGACCTTCAACGTCAGGCCACGGTTGTCTGAGCATCCTGGCTCCGAAGCCGGGATCTTCACCCCCCTCCACTCCATCTCAGCTTCACTTCACCCCATCCCTGCACGCCCCGACCCCCGTCGCTCGCCTTTATGGCCTGTCACCCCCAAGATCGATCTATGTTTTCCGTGCCCGGAATCGGGTATCAAATATTTACGACCAACAAAGGAGGCATTCAATATTACCCTACTTTCACAGTAATTTAAAGTCGGCTATCACCGTGACTTTAGTACTAATACCGCCCCTGGCGGTGACTCTGAAAGTACGCTCATTCTTCCCGCGAAGCCCCTTCAACCTCATAATCGCTCCGCGAGAGCTCGTTAGGGTTCGGGCAGGGTGACGCGCCAAACTTTGTGCGATCATGTGTGAGGCGGGTATAAAAAACTAAACGCTTTGGTCGTTTGACCGCCACGTTTGACCAAAGGGCCTTCTCTTCCTGGGCGTGGGGAGCGTGGACAGGGTTGAGCGTCCATTATTCACTAGCCATGCTTTCTTGGGGAGGGACCTTTCGGTCATTCCATTGGGTGCATTCAGTTAATCATTACCGTCGGCGTTTAATGCAGAGGGAAACTGACGATCGAAAATATCCTTTTTTTTCTGTTCAAGTTCTGCCTAGTTATGTCATTAAGATACGAAGCTTTTTCTCTACTTATACGCCAAATAAGGGGCACCCAAGACCATAATAAATGTCAACTTATTGTGCTATACGATTTCATAGTTTTCATATGTAATGTATGGATAATCATTACGTTTTAATTATGTCAGTAATTATGTGCTAGGTTCTAGATTTTATTACCTAGTCGATGTAAACTATGTACTCTACAAGTACAATAAATTAAAAATCGATTTCACTTCGAAATATACAAGCAATTTTCATAGCAAAAAAATAACTAAATTTAAAAAATCGAATGTCCCTTATTTACCGTCAAAATACAACAACACTAGAGATAACTTTTTAATATCAATGGAATAAGAATCCAGAACGCGTGCTACCTAGGATACCATTTTTTAATTACTCACCTAAAGAGCATTCATCATATAATAAATACAACCGAGTGAAAGAATGTCAGTAATAAATGCATGTTTCTTCATATATACGAGAAATAAAAACAGAATATTCTCCAAAGTTTGCTACCAAAACTGCCATTTCTCCATTTGATACAGGTATGCAATCCAATGCTACAACCGAAGGGCAATATAAAAAGCAGGCGTTTCATTACTAGACGGGAAACCAATGTGAGTGAGTATGTGAATCCAACGTTGATAATACTTCATGGAATGTGGATGGTCGACGACATGACCTCATTCGAATTTACTAAATTCCTCTTATCCATTAATCCCTCCATTATCATAGCGAAAATGAAATGTACTATAATGCCCAATTTTTGTAGCGCGTATCAAAACGCGCTTTCAGAATTTGATACGCGCATTTTGATTTTTCACTGCAGTGAAGGTCAAAAATTATTTCCAAAAACTCAGTGGCATCAGTTATGAAACTGTTAATTGAGAATTAGTATAGAACAAAAGTAATAGAAACAAATGTTTATCAATTTATACAGTGATTCTCTCCTCTGTTTGTATTCAGCAGTGAAATGTAATATAACTACCAAATTGGTTATAATAGACTCTTCCACATTTGTTTCACAATACTCGAAAACCGGATTAATTACAAAGTGAAAATAAATTATATACTAGTATGTAGGAACAGCCAGAATTATAGATGAAAATGTTGGAAATGTTTATATTGTTTTAGAAATATTGTTATTATTAGTAATGTAGTTTCTGCCCGTGGAAAACGTTTATATTCGGTCAGAGGTTACTCTCTCCTCTCTTAGTACTGTTTTGGCTGTTCAGTTAGAATTATCTCCAACTAACATTTATGATTTATTTATTATTTTTTTAACTTATTTGCAGAAACAACAACATGAAAATAAATTTACTATTACATTCTCTACAAATACGACGTGGGATTAGCCGTATTTTCTCTCTTCACATTCGTTGATTTCATCAAACAAGAATTAAAATTTGAATTAAATTTCCGAAAACAACACAAATGATGGGGTGAAAAATTTTCTCAGACAATAACTTGATGACACATCATCATATTTATTACATGGTAGGTAGGTATTGATATAGTCGATGACACATCATCATATTTATTACATGGTAAGTAGGTATTGATATAGTCTCTTGAAATGCTATTGCTATGATAATGTTATATGTTTAATGATTATTTTTATTATTATTATTATTATTATTATTATTATTATTATTATTATTATTATTTGGATTATTTTCTGAGAACTCTTCAATTGTCTTATCGTCTTTTCTTGTTTAAGTGTTTCTATGATTTCAGATTTAATGTAAGGCGAGTAATTTTTTATGGTGTGTAGAAGTCGTATGTGGGATGCGCTTTTGTGTTGGTCGATGTGAATGTGTTGAGATGTGTGGGTGGGCAGAGACGTGTAAATGTGTTAGGACCTACCATCATGTTGAGCCGGTTGATTGTGTAGGGCGGTCATTCTGGTGGAACGTGTCATTGAGTTAGTCCGTTTTATTGCGTTACACCCTGACTTTGTGCTGAGCGATGTCACCGAGTTGGGGGGCGTCATTGTATTGGATGGCGTCATTATGTTGGACATTCTCTTGAACCGGTCCACTGAATTGAATCGTGTCTTAATGTTGATACGTGTCGTTGTGTGGAGACATGTTCTTACGTCGTGTCGGCACTTTGTGCCATAAGGTGACTGGCCAGAACGAGGGACATCGGACAAACGAAACGAAGGTGGACGAATTGCCAAGACGGCTGTGTTGGTTTGTGAGGTGAGTCTTGTTGAGTATTGTTACTGTCTCCCTACGAAATAGAGAGAAAGTTAAGTAATGCAGCACGAAGAAACGAGGAGTTTTCGGCAGAAAACTCTTTGTACATGGCCCTGGTAAGGAAAAAGTGGATAAATCCAGTTGTTAAATTTATAAAAATTCCTCTATCACGTGGGGATGCCAGAATCCATATTTTGTGGGTTCTTGATATCTAAAAATCCAATGACAGCAAACTATCTGTCCGTCTCTGAACAACGCTAGCGGCTAAACAGTTCAGCCGATTGTCTCCAAAATTGATATTCCCCAATAGGCCTGGCTGATATCACGGCCACTTCAATTTGAAACCCATATTTCAATTTTAGGGGGTACATTTTTGATTGAATTTTGTTTTTGGATAGAGTGAAGGATGCTTTAGAGAATGGTTCTCGTTTTTGTTTTAAACCCTGATTTTTCGAAAATTACAAAATTTTAAAATTTATTCGGCGTCTTCCCACAAATGCAATAATTAAGATAAAGATTTTTCCCTCAATAAAAGCTTTTTCTTAAATATAGATTTTGAAGTAAGATCAGTTACAATTTTCCCAAAATTTGAGTACTTTTCGCGTATTTTTGCGTGAAAATACATGCGAGAAATACGTACTATAGCACCACTAGTTTGGTTAGGGCACGTAGATGGGCCGGAGCGAATTGGTGGAATCGACACTGGATGGGTGTGGCTCAGAGCCAACTTTGCCGCGGTCTCTTCAGTGGGTGTTGCCAACAGAGTCTCCACGGGTGGCGGATATTCGACACTAGCTGTGTAGCTAGATCGAATTCAGCTGCTGTCTGGAGAACTCTAGCAGCCGGCTACTCCAATAGTTCCCCGTGATTTCCCCGACCAATACCAGACTAATGCCGGAGCAGTGATCTAATAAATGGGCCGCGCGCTATCTTTCCTTCCTCTTCCATCCGCTCCCTCTACCTACACACACTTACATGCACTCCACTAAATGAACACACACAGATTAATTGATTGATTGATTTTTTCGTGTTTCCGGGCGCGTCAACTGCTTTGGTCATTAGTCCCGTGAGTGTAGTGCCTGTTTTTTTCTCGGGAGAAGGCGGTGATCTTCCCCCGCTGGATGGCGAGATCCGGCGACGACCTACGGTCGGGTAGTGGGGTTTCCCCCTAACAAGGACTTTCCCACCAGCGGGGCACCGCCCCAGCCGGGACAAGCTCTATGCTCCCGACCGGTCTCCCGGAATATGTGGTAGTGTAGTGCATGTTAGTGTAAGTGTGTGTGTAAGGGGGAGAGGATAGGACAAGAGGAAGGAAAGATCGCGCGCGGTCCGTGTCCCGTTTGTTAGGGTACTGCTCCGGCATTCGCCTGGTGTTGATCGGAGAAACCACGGAAAACTACCGATCAGAGCAGCCGGCCGCTAGAATTCTCCTCCAGGCAGCGACTGAATTCGACCTAGCTGAAAAGCTAGTGTCGAAAATCCTGCCCCCGAAAGGACTCGAACCTAGGACCTCCCGGTTAGAGGCGCTGCAGTGACATCATCTGATGCACTGAGCTACCGCTCCCGGTAAACCAACGTGTAGTTCAGCGCCAGATCGCACCACCCAGGCGGGAGGAACACTGCCGCTTCCCACAATCACTACATTATCGGTACTCATTATCAGAGCAATTAACGTACCGGAAACGTCAATCAATCAATAAATCAACGTCTGAAGCAATCG
This sequence comes from Teleogryllus occipitalis, assembly GCA_011170035.1. NCBI lineage: Eukaryota > Metazoa > Arthropoda > Insecta > Orthoptera > Gryllidae > Teleogryllus > Teleogryllus occipitalis. Next base: position 805,152 of record BLKR01000061.1, read on the forward strand.
GAGGGAACGCCGATGTAGCGACGTCGCATTGTGGTGGAGCAACAGGGCGGGGCAAAGCGCGGACGCCTCGTGAAGTGAGGCCCGCTGCTCCGCAAAGCGCTGGGGCGGGGGAGGAGGGCGCGGAACACGCGGGATGTATAAATAGAAACGTAATTTAGCAGAATAAATTAATATCAGGCGGCACAATGCATTAGGCGCGCAAAGGATTACGCGGGTGGAATCTGGCTGGTGCGTAACTGTTGTGGCGGAGGAGGTCGAGGGCGCCAGCGCTACAAGGGGGTTGTCAGTTGGGGGCGAGAGGGGGGGAATTTGGTATGGAATTCTGTAAATGTAGAGGGGACGGAACCAAAGAGGGAAGGTTCCGGAGTTGGAGTAAGAGTAATAAAAGAAGTATGAGTAGGAGAGAGGAGTGGAGATAAAGGAATCTGAAGACGGAGGATACGCAGGATGAAATGGTTGGGAAAAATGTTGGGAGGGATTTGAGGAAATTGAAAAGCAAAATGATGAAATGACGGAAGACAAAAGATTAGTTACAAACGATAGAGAGAAATGAGGAGAGAGAAGAAAGAATATCGGAATATTCAGGCGAAGGAAACGGAGATGAGTATGAAGAAATAAAGAGGTGAAATGAAAAGTTGTGAGGAAGAACGAATAATAGGAAAGGCTTGGCACACAACGGATTGGCACAAAATGCGTTAGGGGAAGGACAGCAGAGGAAGCGAACTAGCAAAGACGAAACGGCTTATTGTGCCTCCAAGACGTGAAACGGGAAAGAGGGGTGTGAACGGTAAGAGTAAGCAAGAAGGCTATACAATATGTCGGAGGGCGCTTCCGTGTAGCGAAGGCCTATGTCACAGGGTGTGTCGGCATGCGGGACCCACAAGAAACACGCGCTCGTAGCCCTCCGAGGGGGAACGCGTAACAAGAATGTGCGCGGGGGAGTGGAGGCAGAGGGAGTGCGCACCACAGCGCAAATGTGCGTGATGAGCGCGTGCTTTTGTGCGGGCGTGCGGGGACACAGCAGGCGGCGGCGGCGGCAGCGACGAAGACGACGACGGCTGCGTTGGCGGTGTCGTTGGCGGTGTCGTTGGCGGCGGCGGCGGCGGCGGCGGCGGCGGCGGCGGCGGCGGTGGTGGTGGTGGCGGTGGTGGCGGCGGCGTCGGAGGCGGCGGTGGCGGCGGTGGTGGCGGCGTTGGCGGCGGTGGCGGCGGAGACGGCGGTGGAGGCGGTGGTGGCGGTGGTGGCGGTGGTGGCGGTGGTGGTGGCGGTGATGGCGGCGGCGGCGGCGGCGACGGTGGTGGCGGTGGCGGTGGTGGCGGCGGCGTCGGGAGGCGGCGGTGGCGGCGGTGGGGGCGGTGGCGGCGGCGTGGCGGTGGCGGCGGAGGTGTTGGCGGTGGCGGCGGCGGAGGTGGCGGCAGCGGCGGAGGTGGCGGCGGCAGCGGCGGCGGCGGCAGCGGCGGCGGCGGTGGCGGCGGCGGCGGGGCAGGGTTGGGGGTGGCGGTTACGGTGGAGTCGATGGCGGCGGCGACGATGGCGGAGGGGGCGTGCGGGGGCGCGAAGGGTGAAAGGGGGGAAGGGGAGGGAAGTGTGATGCGGTGCGCGTAGGGGGGTTAACGCGGGAAAGATGGAAACACGCCCTCGGAATAATTGTAGCTGCGTGCATTAGGTTGCGGGAAATGAACGCAATTTGTCGGCGCGCCAGCGGCGGGGAGGCGGCGCGCCGGCGGCGGCGAAGGAGGTGTGGGTCGGCGGCGGGGATCGGGGAAGGGAGCGGGATGGAGCGAGGGGGAAGTGGGAGCGTCAGGCGTCACGCCTACCGCGTTGCGGCGCAGCCTATGCTGACAAAATGGATTTTTAAAATTTATTGGAAGTTACTTGTAAGTAAAGTGTAAGTTCCATGCCGAAACATGTGGATATCTGAACGCACTACGCGGATTGGCGGTAGGCATTCTGGGAGGCATTTCGTTTGCCCTGTCTTTCATACTATAATGCAAACCAAAGGATCATTACCATTATTACTCATCCATCAAAATCAATCATCTTAGAAATGTTCGAAAACACTAGAATCACACACACTAGAACACATCGAAGATCATAATAACGCTGTGTGTTCCATATCTCTTGATAGGATTCGAATTGGAGGGTCAAAATAATACTTGATTTTCCATAAGATGGAAAAGTAACGTTTTTGAAGTACTCAATTTAACTTCCAAATAACGATTTTTACTTTTACTCAGAGAAATAATATGGCCATCGGTTTTAATGATATTTCGAGTTGTTAAATACTCAGCACAATTCTGAATCCCTGGAAAGGAACAGGTCTGTGACCTTTTAACCGTTTAAGAAGAAGAAATATTGAAAGAAAAAGGGAGAAAAGGATAAGTATTCTGTTCCTATTTCATGTTATGTTAAAATTTGTGATTGAAATGTTATTAACGAAGGTAAAATTAAACGAAAAAATTGTATAAAACAAGTCCAATAATACATTTATTTTGTTTTCATTCATAAACTGAAATACGTTTAAAGAAAAATAATGTGATAATATATTTACAGAGGCGTTGGCGTGAGGTAAGCCGAAATTTTATTATTTTGTTTCTCAGGAAATCGTTTTTTTTTCAAACTTCCATCATTAAACTCTGATCATCGATTATTACAAATGTCACCTTTCCCGTCACCTTGTTGAACGCGATTACGGTCGGTGCATATGTTCCGCAGTCGTAAAGAAATCCAAACGGTGACCATGTTACTGAGTAGCAATGTATTTTAATAATTAAATTTGTTCAAAGAATTGGTCCCCTCTACCGGGATTCGAACCCGGGCCTTCTGGTTTACGCCCTGCTGCTTTGATTACTAAGTGGCTGGTGCATCGGTGGGATACCATGGAGGCCTCGGTAGATTACTCAAATCCCTATACTTGGTCATTGGTAGGGAGTTGTGCAAATAGGATTATAGCTTGTAAATTGTTAGGCTTACTTTCTGTAAGATTACTAGAACCTGTAAGCTTGAAAGACAAGGTATAAATATTCAAAACCGGATTCGATTTAGGTTTGAAATTCAATCTTCAGAAAGAAAATGGGCTACATATATTTCCTTTACAACTTACGATGTGAGTTGTCGGATTGTAGGGTAGGAAGTGGGGGTGGTGAAATATTATGGGGACATACGACTTGTTCGGGGACTTGACACGCCTCGAAAACTCCCAGAGCTCCGTCATCGGGTTTAACCCCAAACACCTGCCCCGGTTCTGCATTTTTCTCCGACCCTATCATGTCGATAACCTTCCAGAGTATCGCATTTCTAGAATCTTCGAATTTGAGGTCAAGAGAACATAAGGCCATTTTAATTATGAGTTTCAAATGCTGAATATAATATTAAAAATTAAAACATGCTAGATAGATTATTGCATTATACACTCTACGTAAAAGTAAAATAGTTCCGTAGTTTTCAGGAAGTCGCAGGAAGTCGTCAATTTCGGTATCTTTTTGAATTTTTACGCTGAGAATAACAGTAAAGTCGTCTGAAGAATATAATTTACCATTATTTCTTTCAGATAAATCTAACATTAAAATTTGGAATACAGTTGTGACGTACCCATCGACATACGCAAGCTGGATGCCAGAACTCGCTCTGAAGGAAAGCACACGGGTTGTCTGAGGTTGTACAAAATAACAAACTCTTAACTGAATGAGAAATATATGTTCACAAAAGATACCTTCAACTTTCGAGTATCTTAAATATGAAAATGAATGCTTTTAAATCAATACTATTTTATTTTATTTCCAAATCGTCTTCAAAAGGTTTGCCTCTCAAGGATGGAAAGAAACTGTTGCCAAACTAAGTAATGATAAACACATATAAAGCGCGCCAGGAGACTCTCCGCAGTGGTACCTTGCTGGTGATAGTGTTTGCTCCAGAAATTATGGTGGTAGCATGATCTTCGACTTGAAATGTAAATTGTGTACTAACCACAATCATACTAGATGCTGGAAGTGTTGTCCCTTTCACTTGTTTCCCAGTTATCTGCTTACTACCAACATAAATGCAGTTTTTAATAGGAGGTCCTGATTCGGCTCAGTACGGAGAAACTTTCCTGGCGCACTGTATAATATTTTGGAAATCAGTTTCGTCCAAGGGCAGATAGTAGTTTAATGTTGTTGAAAATACAGGCCCAAAAATCATCGAAAAACGTTACTTTTGAACAAATTAGAAAATATAGAACGACCATTTTCACCTACCACATTAAATATGATCTTCGCCTCCGCCTGCGATGAGTAAATAATATTGAAAGACGTTTCACCTGAAACAGACAGAAAAATCGCATGAGACACACAATGTAAGACACAAAAATAGTAGTATAATGTGATTACAAAGGCAATTCATTAAATGGAATTAACACTCATTTGCAAAAGAAAATTCGAGGACGTTTTAAGTACCTCAATTTTCACAAACCATGCTCACCAATAAGCAACTAAAATCGCGAAGTCGATAGTGGATATTGTGACATACCGATATGTCACATGAATATAAACTAACATTTATTTGAAGACAATATGGTGGAATATGCATTAAGAAGTTTAGACGATCGAAAGGTCAGCTACATCAAAATATAACGAACGCATGGATTGGCTGGGTGAGAGAAGGACGGTCAAATGTTATGAAAAAAAAGAAGGTAGTTTAATACGAAGCTTCGAGGGGTGAATCATGCAGGAAGATTTCATTCTGACCGGCATCGCGTGTCTGAACGGATCGTAGGTCGTGAGAGGGAGCGAGTGGAGTGCAGATAGTCAGAGTCGGGTTTTCAGATCGTGAAAGTTTAAGAACAGTAAATAATATTGCAGATATTGCATGTGGAAGTAATATTGATGCATAAATTGGGACTTTGTCGGGAGTGGTAATCGAGGGATAGGTTTCGGGACTATGTCATAGGACGTAATCGGGACTGATAATTTTGATAGTTTGACACCATCTTGGATAGGAGCAGAAGAGGATTTCTTGGAACTTTGGACTACGGCAAGCTCGCAAGATCTTTCGACTGAGAAGTCTACGAGGGACATTAACGAAGAATAGATAAGTTAACCGCGGTATAAAACTCTAAATTCAATGGTATCTTGATCAAAGGCCTAACATCAAAATCATTTATTAAATTCACTATATTGTTTGCAAAAAGGTAACAATAAACTTTGTTAAATTTTGTTCTTTAGAAAAGAAAGTGATCTTTCATTTAGTCAATCCAAACAGTAATGAACTAGGAATTAGAATCATTCTATTTCAGATTCCCAGCAGCGCTGTATAGTCTGCGGATCCTATAATCCCTTATAAAGGTAATAAGGATTATAATATATCGTGACCCATTGACCCAGCAAGCCGGACGCTAAGATCTTTGCAAGATATTAAAGTAGAGAGAAAATTTGTATATCTCAATATCAATTACGAGTATTGTTCGGTTGTGCGTTGAGTAATGGAGAACGGCAGAGATGCTTCATTCGAAGGACCGGCGTGGATATTTGCGCATTGCATCAGTACCGTTCATCACAGATAGCTAGGTGCATCGACCGAGTGACAGGGACGCTCGTGGGAAAAATGAGAAAGAAGAGGATTGATTAATTGATTGATAATTTTGAGTTTCCGGGCGCGTCAATTCCTATGATTATTAGTCCCGTAAGTAAAGTGCATGTTTTTATCATGGGAAATGGCGGAATTTTCCCCTGCTGAATTGAGTGGTCCGATACCGATGTACGTAAAAGTATCTCATTAGCGGGACACCGATCCTTCTGGGGCAAGCTGTAAGCTCTCGGCTCCTCTCCTGACAGGTGATGCAGTACAGTGCATGTAAATGTAAGTAAGAGGAAGATAAGGCAAGGAAAAGGGAGGAAAGATTGTGCGCGGTACATGGCCCGATTGTTAAGGTACTGCTCTGGCATTCGTCTGATATTCATACGAGAAAACACAGGAAACTACTGATCAGAGCAGCCAGAAACTAGTTCTCCCCCAAACATCGGGTGAATTCGAACTACCTCTGAAGCTAGTCGAAAATTCTGCCACCAGAATCTCCCGCAGGCGCTCGAAACTAGAGCCTTCCGGTCAGAGGCACTGCCTGTGACATCTGTTGATGCCCTGAGCCACCTAGGACGAGAAGAGAGAAGATAGAAAACTAAAAGGAATAAGAGAACAGCTCACACGAGTACATTCCCGGTTAATGCACCGATTGGCGAAGTGAACAGGACAAGGAGGGGGAGGAGGAGAAAGGGCAGAATAAGGAGAAGGATCATAAAACTGAATGAGGTGAAAAGAGGAAGCAAACACTGCGAATTTACTGTTGTATGAGGAGACTAATCATGAGCTGTGTTTCACCAAAATGTAATTGGGCAACGAGTCTCTGAAATAATGTCGGATACTCGTGGAATCCAAAGAATAAGTGGCAGGACCGACACTTCAAACTACGGTTCGTATATGAAACGGGGAGAATTCTGAATTTGCCCTCGGATAAAAGCGCATCCAAAGGAATAAACCAGAAATGGCTGAAACAGAATATTATTCCTGCGATTCAATTTAAGTTTTAAGAAACCTCAAGTTAGATTTTAATTAAGTTGCTTTCAACGTACTGCACATCATGCCTCACTGCTGTATGTTTCCTCCTCGTTCAGTTTGCGACAAGAACACGAATTACTGTAAACTTGAGTTTACAAGTTCAGGGTTTCATGCTTGTTTTGTGACATACTGCTGGCCTGTCCGATATTGCATTCGCTCGCCTCCCGCCCAGCAAGACCCCTTGATCTCGTCCCAAGTTGCACGCACCTTCGCCTCATGCCCTTTAAGCCGCGCGCGCAGGATCTAATTGGCGGTGCGAGGTTGCAGTGGACACAGGGATGTAATATCACGACCACCGTCGACCGCATAGTCACCACCGCCACCACCCCCCTACTCAGGGGGCTCCCCGACGGTGGTCAACGTGTGCCCCCGAGCGTCCCCCCGCCATTGCCGCCCCCAGCAGGTCGCGCGACCGCCAGCGACGCCGCACTCGCCACCGCATCGCGCCCTCCGCAGACGCCGGACGTTGCTGCTGCCGCCACCGCCGCCACCACTGCCACCACCGCCACCGCAACCACCTCCACCACCGCAATCACCTCCGCCACCGCCGCCACCGCCGCCACCGCCGCCACCATCACCACCACCACCACCACCACCACCACCGCCACCGCCTCCGTCACAACCACCACCGACACCATCGCCACCGCCGTCACCGCCACTGCCACCGCCACCCCCACTGCCACCGCCGCCCCCACTGCCACCACCGCCACCGCCACCGCCACCGCCACCGCCGCCACCACCGCCACCGCCACCCGGGCCATCCCCACCACCGCCACCGCCACCACCACCGCCACCGCCGCCCCGGCCATCCCCACCACCGCCACCACCCCGCGTTCGCCACCGTCACCGAATCACAAACGCCTCCGCAACGGCTAATGCCGCCGCTGTCAGCTCCACCACCACCACCACCACCGCCGCCGCCATTGAAAGCCTAATCAACGCCACAGTCTCTCCTCTACTTACGTCATTCTCTCCATCACCACCTCCGCCAACGCTTCCGCAACGTCTAATGCCACCACTATCACCTCCACCGCCATCAACAACTTCACCTCTTCCCACCTCCATTGAAAGCCTCACCAACGCCACCTCCAACGCCACAGCCTCTCCTCTATCGGAAGCATACAGCATTCTCTCCGCCACCACTTTTGCTAACGCCTCCACTACGTCATGCCACCACTTTCACCTCCACCGCCATCATCAACTCCAACACCTCCCAACTTCGTTGATCGTCCAACAAAAGCCACATCCAACGCCACTGCCTCTCCTCCACTTACGTCGTCACCTCCGCCAATGCCTCCACCAACGCCTCCGCAACGGCTAATGTTGCCGCTACCACCACCTCCACCGCCACCATCCATCCCACCGCTTCCCACCTCCACTGACTGCCCAACCAACGTTACCGCCAACGCTACTGTCTCTCCTCCACTTACGTCACCACCACCACCACCTTCTCCTCCTACTCCACAGTCTCCCCGGCCTCTCCCTCAGCCTCCACACTCTCATCTGCACCGGTACGCCGTCGTGACTGCTCCTGCAACATCCAACTTGTTCCGGATCGAGTGTCAACAGAGTGTGGCCTTGCACCTGACCGGGCGCGTCCAGCGGCAAGGCAAAGATGGAAGATTTAGCAGCGCCAAAAGGCCAGACCCTTGTGACTAACGGGAGCGGCGATTGCAAGTTTCCTGCTTCCTGGTCAGTTTGGAAACATTGATAGCTGATCAAGAATAGCATTGTAATTGATGTGTCAAGAAGGCAAGAGATGTCTTTCCGGTACTGAGAAAATTTTTGTTAAATACGTACACACACACGCAAATATATACGCGTTGTGTCTATACACACACACACACACACACACACACACACACACACACACACATATATATATATATATATATATATATATATATATATATATATATATATATATGAGACACCTTTCTAAATCATACATCCACCCTGTCGATGTTTTGGAACCAATGCTTGTTTGCACTTCCTCTCCTAAGTCTTTCCAGTCCCCCCTCCTCCGGATGCGATAAGTACATTTTCCGAGGTCCGGCCTCCCAGCACATGCCTCATTCCCATACATCATACCGATACACCCCGACGTCCTCTATTTAAAGAGTCTACGTGTCTCCTCTCCATAGCTAAGCCTGTGGGTCCATCGGCCTAGAACTCAGGTTAACGGGCGGGAAACAGCCCGAAACCATTGGGCAGCATTGTTGTTGCCCGTACGCTCCTAATGTGCGGCAACTTCACGCACTAATTCGGAAAGAGAGAAAAGGACTTAACGTATGGCATCGTTTAAGGACAGAGTGCCTTAAACGCATTGGAGTACTTTTGTTCATTGTTTATAAAGTAACTTCGTAAAACATCTATTTTCATATTACACAGCAAGAAGAAAGCACACATTCATCAACAAATGAAACAATAAACAGCACAGTTAATGATAAATTAAAACGCGAGATGAATTCATTCAAAATCAGCAAGAGGCATCTTTGAAAATCTTTCCGTGCCTTTCTAAGATCCCAGTTTTGAGTGGTCCATTCTGTATTGAGCTGGTTGAGAACTGGGGAGATCAGACGCTAAGAAAACGTCTACCAATAGATTCTCCAATTTGCATCGAACATTGCAAACACGGGCATTGAGATCATTTCTTTACAAGAATGTAAAGCATTTTACAAAGAAACGACAAAAAACGTCTATGAGTTGTGTTTTGAACAATGTGTGAACGTCAACACGTTATCCACCTACAGATAAATTATTCTCCCCGGAAAAGTTAATGTCTATGTACTTGCCAGGGCATTAAAGATTATCGACGAGCTGTTGAAAAAAGGAAAGACGTCTTCCCCTCTAAGAACTGGCGCCACTGAACCAACAAACGGCTGGAAATTGATGGGTCGGGATTGTGTGGATAAGCATTAAGAAGCCAAATAGCAGCTGGAGACAAGCGTTTGGAAATATCAGCGATCGATGACACGAAAAACTTCGAAAGAATCGACTGACGACGAAAAATTCTTTCACGGCAACGACATATAATGACTTTATTGAATAGTTTTTGTTCTTTTATGACGGGATGATCTATTTTAACTTTTGCCACGTCGTAAACACAATATTTCGGAAGAATACGTAAATACATACAATCGATACATTTGTATCAACTAGTGTTTTAAGCAACTCGTTTCTTCCTTTATCGCGATGTACTGTTGTACTATATTTCAAAACGTTTCATTGAAGAATGACGCAGATACTACTATGTTAAATATCAGGCTTTGGGCTAATTCTTTTTTAAAACAGGTACACAAATAAATTAAAAATTCATGATTGAAAAATAAACATTAAAATTAAAGAATGATGAGTAATAGTACATTTTCGTCGTATTTTCCAACATCGACGTTATATTATTGTGTCTCAGTTTAGAATATGTTTGTTCGTTAAACATTGGTAATTAGAAAGCAAATAATATTCTCACATAAGAAATAAGTCAGTTCTAGCGTAAGAAAACAAATACACAATGTGTGAATAGTTTACTTGATTTAATTTAATCTGCAATAAGTTATTATGATAAAGTTATGAAAAACCACCTATTATAAATGAATTACAGTTCAGAAAGAAATCGATTTTTTATTTAAAGTGAACATAAATAACATAACACCACATCCAAATTTTCACAAAAAGGGGACACTGTGTTCTGACAAACGTCTCTATCAGGCCATCTGGGAAACGACGGTCGGTTCTCCTTGATGGCACCTACATTTCGATGTACGTGTTTCATGGAATTCCTCTAGTTTTATCTGACCGAAAATCTAATGGATGGCCGCTACGAATACTTTGCGACAGCGGAAGCGGCCTCGCTACCCAAAATTCCTTTTTCACATTGTCTACCGCTCCGGTGTCATCATCCCCACCCTACTCGTCGCCCCATCAATCCAATCCTCCCACCATCAAATTGCCCCGCCTCGCCCCGCCTCGCCCCGCCTCGCCCCGCCTCGCCCCGCCTCGCCCCGCCTCGCCCCGCCTCGCCTCGCCTCGCCTCGCCTCGCCCCGCCTCGCCTCGCCCCGCCTCGCCCCGCCTCGCCCCGCCTCGCCTCGCCCCGCCTCGCCCCGCCTCGCCCCGCCTCGCCCCGCCTCGCCCCGCCTCGCCTCGCCTCGCCCCGCCTCGACCCGCCTCGACCCGCCTCGACCTCGACCTCGCCTCGACCCGCCTCGACCTCGACCCGCCTCGACCCGCCTCGACCCGCCTCGACCCGACCCGCCTCGACCCGACCTGCCTCGACCCGCCTCGACCGCCCTCGACCTGCCGCCTCGGCCTCGACCCGCCTCGACCCGCCTCGACCCGCCTCGACCCGCCTCGACCCGCCTCGACCCGCCTCGACCCGCCTCGACCCGCCTCGACCCGCCTCGACCCGCCTCGACCCCGCCCGCCCCGCCTCCCGCCTGGCCGCCTAGACCCGCCTTACCCGCCTGGCCCCGCCTAGCCCGCCTGCCTAGCCCCGCCTAGCCCCGCCTAGCCCCGCCTAGCCCCGCCCCCGGTACCCTACTCCGCGACGCCCGACCACACCACTTTCCCCTCCCTCCATTCCCTGCCTCGTCCCGTCCTTTCCCCGCCCACCTTGTTCCAACAGTCTCAGTCAAAACCCTGGCATGAAAGAGAAACAGCCGTTGCTCAGCGGGAATCGATATATAGGCGTATCGAGAGCTGTCCGCGGATGGAGCGGGTGGTCATCGTGGGGGGTGCCTGCGCTCGGATAGAGGAGAGTTGGTTGCGGGGAGAAGAGATTTGGTCGCGGGAGGAGGGAGAGAAAGAATTGAAACATAGAAATGAGAACTGTTGTGAAATAGATTGTGAGGAGGAACGGGAATGTTCAAGTACTTATCATTGAAACAACATGGTATTTTCCGATGACGACAGTCATTCTCCGCTTATACGGCGAAGTAGCAGTTTACACACTCCTACACTACTAACACACTTCTGATAATTTAATAGCTTCTTCGACAACTGGGCCCCATCCGTCTGCTATCGAAGTGTCCGCTCCTCTCCGTTATTTCTGCATTCTCTACTCCGTCTGCCTTTCTTTTCACATTTGAAGTGCTTTCGTCTCGTTTTAGTTTCAACAAAACTCAAGAACTTCTATATTAGGGTCTTTTAATCATGCAATATTTACAATAGTATTACAAACGTGCTGTAACCTTGTTGTTACAAACTTAAGACTTCGACTTGTTCAGCTCCGGACAGTGCGTCAATCTTAACTTCTGAAAATTATGTAACTAATAAACATTTTATATGTTCACATGGCAATGAGTGTTAATTACTGATGTGAGGCAAATATTTATTAAACAACTCCATTGTACTGAAGCATCGGTACATAAACATTTATCAAACAGTTTCATTGTACTGAAGCATCAGTACAACATTCTTTGCAGTTCGAAACCAACTCATGCGCTAGTTGGTTTTAATCTAGAGGTCTGACTTCACTCTTGAAATTAATCAGACTGTTTCAAGTAAATACATCTTCAAAATGGGTCAATTAGCGTTTCACTTCTTTTACAAAAACAAATAATCTATAATACTTTTATTCGTAATAGAACAATTCATGTCCCGTTTACTCTGACACTGCATAGTTATGCACTTGAAAAACATAACAATTTAAAAGTTTATATTTTATTACTTATATCTTATTCTATTTTAAATTTCCAAATAAATTGCAGAACGTGAGGTATGAAATACCTCAATTTGTGGAGAAATATCAAGATAAATTAAAAAGAAAACGAGGGAAGAGTTGGTATCCTATTCTAATTTAAATCTGCAAATAAATTGCAGAACATGAGGTAAGAAATGCTTCAATTTATGGAGAGATCAATGAAATACAAAACAAGGGAAGACTTGGTAGGGCAGAAAAAAAATTGTGAATAAACGACAAGATGCGTTGGACAGTAAGAAGCAGTCACGGAGACTGTCGATGCAATGAAGTCGGTGAGGAATGGAAATTGAAGATGAGTCCGAAATGGTTGTTAAGGTAATAAACAGCCCAGAATTGAAAGCGCGCAGCGGGGAGTGGGGAGTGGGGAAAGAGGGCAGCGAGTAGTGGGAAGTGGGAGAGCGACAAGTAGGGAAGAGAGAATTTGGGGAGCAAGAAAACGGGCAGATGGGAAACAGGTGCTTGGGGGCCGAGGTTAAGTTCTAGATTTTGGAGTCAGGGATTAGGGCAGAGGGATTGGAGAACGGAGCATTGGAGGGGTATTGAATTACCAGTGAGTGCCACGGACTAGGGTTGCTAGGGTTGGACGGCCTTTGTTCAAGGGAAGAATGTTGAAGGATGTTTTTTGGAGAGAGGAACGGAAGGACGGGGACTGGGAGGTGGGGTTTTGTGGGTGAGGAGTTAGGGCAAGAGGACTGAAGAGAGGGGGTTGAAGACCTGAGGTTGTAGAGAGGGGATTTAAAAACGGGGGTTGGGAGAGGGCTGAAGAGCGGAGAGTTGAGGCAGAGTTGGAAGAGCGGTTGAAGGGAGGGAGTTGAAGAGCGCGAGTGGAGAGAGGAAGTTGAAAAGCGAGAGTTGGAGGGAGGATGTTGGAGAGCGGACGGTTGAGGCAGGAATTTGAAGAGAGGAAATGGAGGGAAGGGGTACTGAAGAGCAGGGATCGCGGGGACTGAAGAGTGGATAGTAGAGGGAGGGGGTTGAAGCGTGGGAGTGGAGGGGGAGGTTGGAGAGCGGAGGGTTGAGGCAGGAGTTTGAAGACAGGAGATGGAGGGAAGGGGTATTGAAGAGCAGAGATCGCGGGGACTGATGAGCGGATAGTTGTGGGATGGGGGTTGAAGAGTGGATGGAGGTGGTTGAAAAGCGGGAGTTGAAGGCAGGAGGTTGAACAGCAGAAGGTTGAGGCAGGAGTTTGAAGGGCGGGGATGTTGGGATGGGGTTTGAAGAGCGGGGGTTGGAGAGAGGGGTGGGACGCGGATAGGAAGTGGCGGGGAGGGGAGGCGGGGGACGAGCGGGCGATTGGTTGAGCGATCGGTCAGGCGAGCGGCGAGAGCACATAAGCGATCCCATGCGATTGGCAGCGACGCGGCGTCGCGACAGAATCACAACGGGCAGGTGAAGCGGGGCGAGCCGGGCGGGGCGAGCCGGGCGGGGCGAGCCGGGCGGGGCGAGCCGGGCGGGGCGAGCCGGGCGGGGCGAGCCGGGCGGGGCGAGCCGGGCGGGGCGAGCCGGGCGGGGCGAGCCGGGCGGGGCGGCTCCAACACCGTCGGGCGTCCGTGGAAAGTGGGCGTCGGCCGCTGAGCCAACACGCCGTCTGCCCGTCCGCCTGCCCGCCCGCTGCAGTCGCGAATCGACGTCACCTGTCCAAAGCGATTGGCCGGCGCCCGCCCCATATCCGTCTGTGCAAACGCTGCCATTCGCTTCAGAGCCAGGCTCAGGCGGCATCAGCTTTCCGTGCTCACTCGCAAGGCTCTCTGCAGACAACAATTCCTTTAGTGCCCATGATAAAACAATTTTCGTAGATTTCGATATAGAAAAAACATTGGTGTTATTGATTTAATGTTTATATTACGTACATCATTTAAAATTAGCAAACGATAAAATGAAAAATAAATATTGGTAGTGACGGGTTATACTGACGCTTAATGTAAAAATTAACTTCCTGGACTATTTTTGAATTTTCAAATATCTTTCGGTGCAATTGATTCATAAATGCACAAAACAGTCTTTTAATAATACTCTCCACATTGTCTTTTTTAGTCTGGTATGCTTTCTCTCAAGTATTTTTATATATTTTATTTGCATGCGACAAATAGGTAACACAAGATCCAACTATTTTTTTACCTTTCCATTTATTGTTCACGAGAAACAATTAAGTTAAAAATTATTCTGTATATTGAAACGTTTTTATTAATTACCAAATGTAAATGTAAACCGTAACCAATTTCCGAATTTATTAACAATTTGGGCGCCAGAAAAAGGTTACATTTGAATTCCTGATTACCTATTTCTCTACTCGAATAGATTACAAATAAATGTAAATCCCTCTGGCTCGGTCGACGGGTTCTTATGAAATAATTGTTGCTACTTACTCCGCAACCAATTACTCAATCTGCCTTCAATACGGAGTGGCGAGGAATCTGAAAATAATTCTAAAATGTCTACTCTAGGATTGCACGTAATGGCAAATAAGAATCAGCTTTCTTTCAAAATATGAATTAAAATTTATTGTGCATGCCAAAAGTTGTTAACTATTGTCAATTATTACAAGTTTTTGTTAGGTCATGACCATTTTCTCGTTATTGCAATAACAGAGTCATAGAATCTTTTATCCTTTCTTGCCTCTTCGCGCGCACGTCGCTCGATGTCGCCACGATGTCGTCCAATCTTCCTTCTTATCGAAGTCCACGATGATCAGCGACCAAGTCGAAACTTCCTCCACCACTTCACAAACACTGCCTATACTATTTATCTTGCGCCTCCGGTGGGCACCTATTTCAAACTGATTACTTTCCCAGGTCGAAATAATATGGCAATTCACAATTTACTGGTAAAATTTCTAAGTCAAATCTTGTAACTCCACCGCGAAAATAATCTTTCCAGTTCACTCATGAAAATATTATAAGTCCGAGTTTGCAATGGTACAACACGTAAATTTTACAAGTTCAAGTTGCGCACCTAATGCGGAAATATTCTAAATTCAAGTTCAATGTTCACTTTCACGAAATTTTACAAGTCCCGATTTGATAATTAACCTCAAGAAAAACCGCACAAGCGATCCGCTCACCACCACGTTACGAGTCGGAACGCCCTAATTCTCAGTCTGGTCTACCCTTCGAAGCTCGCCGTGTTTTTTCTGGTTTTTTTTTTCGCGTTGATATAGGGTACCCTCTGCGTATCTGCACCATAGAAACCCACGTCTTTTGCAATACCTACAACATTTTGACCTTTATTTGCCTGAATAAAATGTCCGTCATTTTTGGTATGTCACAATATTCAATTGGGAAAAAAATGAAAAATCATTACATTTGAACTGAGTCAGCATGAGAGCACGAAACTTCACAAAATAATCCTTTATTAACAATTCCTAAACAGAAACGTCAATATGAACAGAGTCCCAAGACATATAAATCCATCATTACCAACACAAGGTCACAGAACAAACAATAGCACTTCACCTGTCGCACGTTGCGCATCAAGCAACGAAAAGCCATCGCCGCCCATCCGCCAGCGACCGCGTAAATCCCGCTTCGAAAACTTTCAGCACCGGACAAAATATATTCAGGGCAGTTGTCAACAGCGGTATGAACATATTTATCAATATTTGCGCGCCTCCCACAACCACGCGATGGGCAGGGAGGTTTGGGAGGGGGCGAGGGGTAGGGAGGAGAGGGAAGAGAGGGGGGGACAGTGGCCATGCGAATGCGGACGCTGAATATTCAGGAGCAGTGCAGCCAACAGTACGCGGCCTCGGTCGCAGAAGCAGTGACCGGCGGAGGGGAGAGGCAGGCGGCAGGGGAACAGAGCGAGGCAAGTGGTGGAAGCGGCAATCGAGGGGAGATGGCGGAGGTTGGGCAACAGTTGACACGGAATCGGAGACGTAAGAGAGAAGGTGGGTGGGACTGAAATGAGATTGTGGGGTTATTGAGAACGCAGATATCAGCTAGAAATGGGCAGTGTGAAGCAGGAGTAATTGCGATAATGTGAAGGAGTCGCCGACCTGGATGACCGAGGTGGTTAAGAGTGTGTATTGTGGGATGTTGGTTGTTGTGCTGATGTGGTGTTGTTGACGTTCTTATGAGAAGAAAGAAAAGAGGTCATCTTCGTCAACATACACCTCTCTTTTCTCTCTGCCCCTCACCCACCCCCCAACCTCCCTGCCCATCGCGTGGTTGTGGGAGGCGGGTAAATATTGATAAAAAAGGTTCATACCGCTGTTGACAACTGCCCTGAATATATTTTGTCCGGTGCTGAAAGTTTTTGAAGCGGGATTTGCGCGGTCGCTGGCGGATGATATGTTGACGAAGATGACCTCTTTTATTTCTTCTCATAAGAGCGTGTACCGAGTCAGCGCTTTGATCGGAAGGGTCGCGGTCCGAAGGGTCAGAGTCCCGCCTTGGGCATGGTTGTTTGTCCCTTGCTTCTATTGTATGTGTTGTCGTGCAGTTCTGCTGACCCCAGATCAGAGGAGCCCGTAAGTGTGTTGGTGTCTTGTGTATGGTCTAAGATGCGTTCCATGAGGACGTAAAGAGTAACCCACTATCCGCTGGATAAAAGTCCTAGGAAAAAGAAGTGAAGGAGGTCCTATTATATTTTGAGAAAGTTCGTATGCTGGGAAGCACTTCAATATAAGTCGTATCTATATTTTGGCGTAAAAGTGTTGGAAATTTGACGTTGTGTTAGTTGGACTCAAGAATATTTATGTCAATAGCAGAGAATGAAGGCGGGAGAATCGCCGTCAACTTGAAAATGCTCGAGCAAAACGAGTAAAATTTGCTGCATCAAAGCGGCTAAACTAACCTAAGCCTACAACCTCAACAAGCACCAACTTTTTAAGTCACCTGCAACCATTCAACGATCTAATTACACGTATTGCATTTATTAATTTGCTTTAGGTCCATGTCAAAAAAGCACTCGCGTACGAGGGGGCTGGCACAGGGGCAGGGATGGAAACTGGACAGAAAAGGCGGAAAGAAGCACAAATGTTGGCGGGGGTAGACACGAAAGAATAGAGGGGAAAGGGCGCAGGCGTAAGTGAAAGGAGTGGGCGAAAAGGGAGCAGAGGAGAATGTAGCGAGATGCTGTGAGGGGCGAGGGCATGGCATTGAGAGTGGCGGGATTGCGTTCGTGAGAGCGACGGCAACGGCGACGGTGGAAAGGGCGTTGGCTGTAAAGGGAGGCGAACAAACGCGTCCAGCAGGGGCAGATATTAAGGAAAGGGCGGTGGTGGTGAGGGGAAGGTGAGTGGTGATTAGGGCAGGGGCGTGGCAGTAAGCGTGGGCGGGGCCGGGAGGATGGACGAGGAAGAGAGGCCGACGTTGAGGACGTGGTGTGTGGTGTCGAAGGCAGGCGGGGCAGGAGTGCCCGGAGTTGACGAGGACGAGGGTGGGTGCATGGAAATGGGCGTAGGCGGGGTGCGGACGCGGTGGCGAGGGCGAGGCCAATGTGACGGTCTTTAATGGAAGTGCTGGTGGCGAGCGATAGGAGGTCGATGTCGAAGGCGGAGACTTGGGTGAAGTAGTGTCCTTCGGGCCCATGAGGAGTGAGAAAGGCGTGGGCGGGAACGTTGCCGGCGGTGGAGACGTTGGCGTATGTGTGGGTGGAGTAGGTGAATGCGTGGGCGGGGGTGGGCAGGGGTGGGCGGGGTGGACGGGTGTGGGCGGGGGGTGAGTGGAGGCGTGGGGGAGGGGTGGGCTGAGTCTTGGGCCGAGGCGAGGGCCGAGGCGTGGGTGGAGGCGTGGGCGGAGGCGTGGGCGGAGGCGTGGGCGGAGGCGTGTATGGATGCGGGAGCGTGGGCGGAGGTAGAGGCGGGGCGGAGATGGGGGCGTGGGTGGCGGCGGAGACGTGGATGAAGGTGGATGCGTGGGCGGATGAGTGGTGGAGGTGCGGGAAGACGTGTGGGTGGATGCGTGGGGGGAGGCGTGGGCGAAGGCGTGGGCGGGAGTGGGGGCGAAGGCTTGTGCGAAGGCGAAACGGAGGCGTGGAGGTTGTGCGGGAATGCGGCGAAGCAGCAGGTGGCGGGGTGCGGGAGGAGAGGGGAACGAAGGCGTGGGCGGCGGGCCGGTCGGAAGGGTTGTTGATGGAGCATACGGGCAGTGGGGGGAAGCGCGTGTATGCGACGTTGCGCGATTGAGAACTGCTAGCCCAGTTATTAAAGCCAGACGCGCATTCGACTCGCTGCCGCAGACGCCCACGGGAGAACGACCGCTTCGTTCACCTGCAATTCCCCGAGGAGATTCGGTCGAAGACAAACAATTGCTCACCCTGACTTTGAGGTAGCTGGTAAACCCTGCATTGATGTCAGCACACAGTTTGCTCTTAATTGGTTCCTCGTCATCGTGATCTGACACACAGCTACAACGTAGATATTTCATGCATTTTTATTCAACTTCGGGGAATTTTACTAAAGCATGAGAGATGATCGAACACGAGAAATGAATTCGGCATGGCTGAGAGTGGCGTAGAAACTAATTCCTTCTTTATTTAGATCTAACATTAAATTAAGAAAATGTTTGGTTTCAGCCAAAAACCAGCCGTGAAGAAGCAAAATAACCCTGAAACAGCAGAACTCGCTTTCCATAGAGATAATAAAGTACAATAGCGTACGTAGTTTTTAGTTCGCTTCTAAATCCCGTATTAATGTCCCCCAGCACAAAGCTTACATGTAATTAGTTCTTCGACATAGTGAGACATACAACTAAATACAACATTGACATTTTATATATTTTCATTCATATTAGGAAATTGTTTACTAAACGACGAGGATTTTTTTCCTCATCTCAAAAAGATTGTAAGTGCCAGAATGGAACCGAGCTGCAGGCGGTGATTTAGGCACTACCCGCAATTGGTCTATGGACATCACAGGGGCAAAAACGAGGGAGGTTGACCCAGGTGCATAGGGTATCAAATTGTAGTGATTAGTAATTGAGAGCGGAGTGCTGACGTTAAAACTAAACGAAATCAGAGTCAACCAAAAACACGCAGACAGAAATAGCACCGAAAGTGATGCAGACAGAAATAGTATTGTCGTTAAATAGTTTATTTGAATTTAGCATAAAATGAACTAGGAGAGTAGTTTCAAATGAACTCGGAGACAATACTCAAAGGAAATCCGACGGAGTACTTCTCACTTTCTGTATCATGATCAGTGTTCTACACAAAGTTTCGATTGACGTAACTATTTTATAAATATAAACATGTTGGTGTTATTATGGAAAATTTCGCTGGCAGTGTTCTTCATAAAATATCGCAATCTATATTTAATAGTAAAGTATGGCGTTGAACGTCTTATTTAAATATCTTTTTGTTTAAGACAATAATAAATAAAATGATATCGTTGAAACATGCATTAGAAAAAAACCTCTATAACACCCGAATTAGTACAACATAAAAAACAACTTGCAAGTAAACAAAATATGAGGCGTATTACTGGAAGCGAATAAGAAACATATTTGTAGTATAATCAAGGTTACCTACTTCATTATTCGGCAAAATTACCAGATATTTTCAATAAATTACCCAACACAATTCTTTCAGACAATGAACATAATTTATTTCCATAATTTATTTATTAGGCATTAAACACAACGACTTCTACAAAATGAAGTTCAGTATTGAACGCATTAATATCTATCTTTCTTTTCACCAGTTTTGAGCATACATAATGATGCTCGCTATTGTCATCCAAATTACACAAATTTAGCAGCTTCTAATTACTTACAAGTTGTCAGTTAAATAAATAAGAAGTATCCGTGTATCATCCCCCTGCTTTACCTAAGTAAAGACAACCATTCATTAACTATCAATTTTATTTCGCTCCACTAGCAATCATGAAACTTACAGACCACGTCCAAACTCTTTAAAATATTCATTCAGGAAAATTCACCAGTTACAACGTTAATTATCCTAATATGAAAGTATTTAATAGAACTAGGACTGGCTTTGCCGGCTCAGAGCATCAATTGATGTCACTGCAGTACCTCTGATCAGGTTTTAGGGTTCGAGTTCCAATGGTGGCAGGATTTTTGATACTAGCTACGTACAGAGCTAGGTCGAATTCAGCCTCTGTCTGGAAGAGAATGCTCGCAGCCGGCTGCTCTCATCAGTAGTTTTCCATGGTTCCTTTAAAGAATACCAGCGAATGCTGGAGAAGTACCCTATCAAATTGGTCACGAGCAGCACGCGATCAATTCCTTCCTCTTCATTGTCCTATCCTCAATTCTTACTTACATTTACATGCACCACACGACCACACATGTAGTTGGAACCTTAGAGCTTGTGCCGGCTCGGGATTGATTGATTGATTTTTTCGTGTTTCCGGGCGCGTCAACTGCTTCGGTCATTAGTCCCGTTAGTGTAGTGCATGCTTTTTTCTCGGGAGATGGCGGTGATTTTCCCCCGCTGGATGGCGAGATCCGGCGCCGACCTACCGTCGGCTAGTGGGGTTTCCCCCTAACCAGGACTCTCCCATCAGCGGGGCACCGCCCCAGCCGGGACAAGCTCTAAGCTCCCGACCGGTCTCCCGGAATATGTGGCAGTGTAGTGAATGTTAGTGTAAGTGTGTGTGTGTGTAAGGGGAGAGGATAGGACAAGGAAGAGGAAGGACAGATCGCGCGCGGTCCGTGGCCCGTTTGTTAGGGTACTGCTCCGGCATTCGCCTGGTGTTGATCGGAGAAACCACGGAAAACTACCGATTAGAGCAGCCGGCCGCTAGAATTCTCCTCCAGACAGCAGCTAAATTAGACCTAGCTGAAAAGCTAGTGTCGAAAATCCTGCCGCCGTCAGGACTCGAACCTAGGACCTCCCGGTTAGAGGCGCTGCAGTGGCATCAGTTGATGCACTGAGCTACCGCTACCGGTCCGGCTCGGGAGATACTCTGGTGCTGGTGGGAGATGCCTGGTTGGGGAATACCCCGCAAACCGACGTGTAAGTCTGTGCGGGAACTCGACATCCGGTAAAGGACGATCATCATCAAGTCCCGAGGAAAAGCATGCACTACACTTACGGGGTTAATGACCTTAGGAGTTTACACGCCCGGAAACACTAATCAGTCAATCAATTAATAGAATTAGGCGTAAAAACAAGAGGTACAGCAATCAATGGACAGCTCTTTCACAGAAGCCATGCGCTTTCTTGCGGTTCATCTATAGTTTACTTCCTTCACCACCGGCGACAGCGCTCCTACCGCACACGCCATTCGACCAAGCTGTACAGCGGCCCTCGCCACGGCAGTGACGACCGCCTTCGACCTCAATCGATGCGACCGGCCGCGACCGGGCGACTGCTGCGGCCAACCGGCCCTTCGGCTCACCTCTGACCCCGACGGCGCCTGGCTCCGGGCGGCCAGCAGCTACTACCCGTCACCGCGATCCGGTCCGCGCCCCACCTGCCCACGCGCGCGCTCGGGTGTTTGCCAGCTCGCCTGCTAACCCACATCGCCCGCAGTTCGGGCGAGATTCCCGAAACTGTGATTGCCTCACGTAGATGCGTCCGTACGATAAATAATAATAATCATAATAATAATAATGATAATAATAATAATAATAATAATAATAATAATAATAATAATAATAATAATAATAATAATAATAATAATAATAATAATAATAATAATAATAATAATAACATCTCTCTTTATTGCTGGCGAGACTCAGGCCTTTTGGCCTGTTCTTCTTCTGTCTGACCACTTTCAAAATTTTTAATACATGAGTACTTGATAAAAAGGAGGTCATTCAAAGAAAATACGTACGCAATTAGGGTGAAGGGTTTCTCTATACGACAGTAAAAGCGAGGAAGGAGGGAGTTTATAGAAAAGGGATACTCTCACAGTCTATGATTGTCAGTCAGTGATTCAATATCAATTAGACATTATTAATATCAAGTTAGAGATGTACTTAAAATTAATCAGAAATATATCAAGTTGAACTCTCCGAGATTTTACTAAAATTTAGTGAAATCATCTTTTTGTAGCTCAGCAAGTTAGGTATAGAAAAGGATTGGAGATAAATTGTTTAATTCAGTGAGCTGGTAATAAGTTCTACTAATTGTTATAAAGATGTTTTGAAGAAGCTTAAAATGCCTACGATGGGAAGATATATTCTTTGGAAGATATATTTATATACTTTCGAAATTTTTACAATTTACTTCAAAAAAATTTTCTCTGTCAATAATTATTCGTCTGTACAGTCATAAACATTGTAATGTACTTTAATGGCCATATTATATACTAACAGCCTGAAAGAAATAGAAGTCCAGAAAATTAATATTTGATGTAAATTTTAAAAAAATAGTCTTCCGGAAAAATACTTTACGTACAAAACTGATGTAAACGGAAACAAATATTTTGAATTATTCACCTCTCAGTCCGAAGTGATAAAAAACGTTAGGCAAAGAAAGTGATTACGGGGGTTACTAATAAATTATTTATAATACGGGTAGCGATCTACCTCTCACGCCTTTCGTATACCTGCGAAACCCATAACACCTAAAACGTCTTCTCGCACTTCAAGTAGTCATGTTAGCCAACTTGACCCACTATCCCATGATGCGCGCAATTATCACAAATGAGTCAAACACATGATTTCCTAGCTGGGGGAAACGGAAAGGAATTCTTGTCAACGATACATTTTTTTTGAATAAATTTTCATTTCAAGTAATGTTGATCATTAATCTAATGTGCCCAGAAAATAATATCAGATTATAAAACTATTATTGTATACTAAATCGATAAACATTATTGCGATGTATCCGAAGGGCGCATTTTTAACTTTAAAAGAGGAGAAAGATATGCTTTATAATGATCCCGGTGCCCAATCTTTACGCCATATTTGGAGGATTTTGTTGGCCAGATGCTTTCGAAACTAAGCTGTGAATGATATTTGAGCAATGATGGAAAGGAAGGCAAGGGATATGGGAGAATCCCACGATAGCCTGTTGTGAACTCTAGACATTTAACAGTGCGGGACACGCCGAGCACAATTGCCAGCGTTTCGTCCGTCTTCTTGAGCACCGCGATCTTCTTGAATGATTGATTGATTTTTTCGTGTTTCCGGGCACGTCAACTGCTTTGGTCATTAGTCCCGTTAGTGTAGTGCATGCTTTTTCATCGGGAGATGGCGGTGATCTTCCCCCGCTGCATGGCGAGATCCGGCGCCCACCTACCGTGGGCTAGTGGGGTTTCCCCCTAACCAGGACTCTCCCACCAGCGGGGCACCGCCCCAGCCGGGACAAGCTCTAAGCTCCCGACCGGTCTCCCGGAATATGTGGTAATATAGTGCATGTTAGTGTGTGTGTGTGTGTGTGTGTGTGTGTGTGTGTGTGTGTGTGTGTGTGTGTGTGTAAGGGGAGAGGATAGGACAAGGAAGAGGAAGGACAGATCACGCGCGGTCCGTGGTCCGTTTGGTAGGGTACTGCTCCGGCATTCGCCTGGTGTTGATCGGAGAAACCACGGAAAACTACCGATAAGAGCAGCCGGCCGCTAGAATTCTCCTCCAGACAGCGACTGAATTCGACGCGATCTTCTTAACACCGAAATGCACGGAGGTTGACTCCACACGGGTTTGCACGGGGTTCCGCATGCTGTAAAATCGCTTTGCTCACACAAGGTTCATACGGATTATTCGGGATTTGACCGCCGGTCGTAGCGGTGAGAGTTGAGCAGACTAACCACAACCCCGCGTGTCACACCCACAGGAGAGAAGTAGCGAAAATAACATAAATGTGTTATTCCCGCTGTCATATCCCGTAATAATAACTGGTACTGTATTGCCTCTCCGTCATTCATAGGTGTTTGTATAAGTCACTAAAATGGTAATTTCTCTTGATTAAACATTAACATGATTTTAGTTATCCTCCAAAACATTGAAATTCTGTTTAAATCTTCGTTTACTGCAATAATCTTAACAAGAGATGTTTGATAAAAAATAAAGCACAGTATCACTTAATAAATATTTATCACATTAGCACATTACAGTGCAAGGTTGTTCAGGTAGGGGGCTGGTGGGAACTTTGGATTTCGACTCGAAGAACAAATATATTTTGTTCAGCTGATATTGATTTGTTTACTGAATGCTTACCTTCTTGAATCTATATTTTGTGCTATCATCCAAAATACAATACAATCTTATTTTATTAATTGTTTAATGATTTTACTCTTAGAAGCACGAAAACCAATGAATTATTCTAAAAAACATAAATATTTCAGCAAAGTTTAGAACATTTTGCAGATGTGGAAAAAAGATGGGATTGCTTATAAGTAAGTTCAGTTCCAATGAAATTTTCCCACATCTGTGAATTAGCGAGTAACGAAGCGAGAATTCACGAGGATTTATAATAGATCATAATGCAAAAACTATTCACTGTAGAAACAAGGTAAAGTCTATCAAATATTTTGAGTACTTGTCAACCTATACTAACTTTTAAAAATTAACACGCATTGAGATATAGATATTTCGGTGAATAATTCTTTAATAGTGATATAAATCGAACTGACACAAATCAAATTAAGATTTTTGTTTTGTTTTGAAGCACAACTAATTCGATATGTTAGAAAAGCAACGGAAATGTAGCAATCAAAACAAAAGTGAAACCTTATAAGATTTTGGTTCAAAATGTAACGAAATGTAAATGATTATTTTCCTTTCGGCATGGAATTACACGAAAATGCTTTCATTACATTTCGATTTATATTTTTACATTAAAAATAGCCCGATTTGCCTAATATAAATAGTTGCAAATCTCTCAAGGTGAATTGCCAGTAATTAAAAGTTTGTAAACCGGAAGATGTTAGGTTCAAAACCTGATGGTAGAATTTTACTAACCAGCCAATTACAGTTCAATAATGAGACACAACCCGCATAAAATCCCACCTGCCTCATCATGCCTCCTCTCTTAATTTTCGAGGGACGTTTAGATTCCATACTTTTATACATGGATTATCCACATCGATCTTAACCCATTTAAAATATACGGTCGGTAAAGCCGTCCGGTGATCCAGTCCGGCTCCAGAGAGGTGCAATTTTTCGAATTTCAGCATATTAATACCGTATTTTTTTTTCCTGAACGCTCCTTTTCGAAACGAATTCAGACCCGCAAAGCACATTTCGGAAGCCATATGTTGAGAAGAAAGGTGGGAATTTCATGGAAAGCGAAAAATATTACAGCACAGAAAAATAAATTCAATTTAGAATTTGGGAAAAGGTCTCGCATTTCAATTAATTCTTCAGTAGGTTTGTGAACCATAGAATTTATTACGAGGCAAAAAATTCTTGATTATTCTCGTACGATTAGCTAACGTAAAGTAGTTACAAAAGAGAGAGTAAGAGGGACAACGGGGAAAGAGGGATGGAGAGAGGTGAATAGAGGGATGAAAGAAAAGGAGAAGGGGAAAGAGAAAGAATCAGCGAGAAAATGAGAGAGGGAGAAAGAAAGAGAGTTTGAGACAGATAAAAGAAAGTGAAAGAAAGAGAGAATGCCAGAGGGAGTGAGTGAGATAGAAGGGTACAGGGGTGATAGAAGAGGGGAGAGGGAAAGAGAAAGAGACAGGGAGAAAGAGAGAGTTGGAAAAAGAAAGAGTGTGGGAGGCCTATAAAGGAGAGAAGAAAGAGGAGAGAACGCGAGACGAAGTGAAAGAGACACAAGGGTAGAGAAGAGAGGAGAAAACGGAAAGAAAAAAGAGAAAAAACAGAGAACGAGTGAGACAGGTAAAGGAAAGAAATTGAGAGAAGGAAAAAACGTGAGATGTGAGAGAGAGCGATGGGGGGAGATCTTCAGAGAAAACAGAGAAAGCGTGAGAGACAGATAAAGGAGAGAAAGAGAAACTGTGAGATGGAGTGATACGGAGAGAGGGGGGTCATCGGTCACGGAAGGGACGAGCAGCTCCGGGGCAGCGCTGCGGTCGGGCGTTCCGCAGGGCGTCATTCCGAGGTCCTTCCGCGCGACTTGGCCACAAGCGGGCGAGAACCGGCTCCGCCCCGGACGCCCGCCCGGGAAATCCGACGCGTCGACGCGGGTGATCGGTTACGCGGGGCGCTTCACGAATACAAGACTGCCTCCGAACAACGGCGCCCGCGGCGACTACGGCGGTGGCGGTGGCGGTGGCGGAGGCGGGGGCCGGGGCGGCACCGGTGGGGGTGACGGTGGTAGTGGCGGTGGCAGAGGCGGTGACGGTGGTGGTGGCGGTGGGGGCGGCGGTGGGGGCGGCGGCGGCGGCGGCGGTGGTTGCGGCGGCGCCGGCGGCAGTGGCGGTGGCGGTAGCGGTGGCGGTGGAGTTGGCCGTGGAGGTGGCGGGGGCGGTGGAGGTAGAGATGGTGGGGGCGGTGGAGGTGGCGGGGACGGAGGCGCGGGCGGGGGCGGGGGCTGGGGCGGTGGCAGGGGCACCGCAGCGGAGGTTGCGGTGGCGATTGGAAGGATATGCTGGAGGCTTCAACAAGTAGGGAGACTGAGTTGGAGGAACAACACTCATTTATGGTGTGTATCTTTATACCGTATTTTGTAAGCTTCGGATTTAGGGGCTGGGACATTCCTTTTGTGTTGCTCTTATCAAAACAACCAAGGCGGGGAAGGTGGCGCAAATACCACAGCGGAGTTTGTAGTGGAGATAGAGGCTGCAGAAAGGTGGGTGGGAGAGTTTGAAGACATATATTTTGACAATCTTCTTTTATTTCATTTAGAAGCCATAAATAAAAGAAGATAAAATTACCTACACTTAATGCCATTAAGATTATGTTCTTCAATTAACAGTTTTGCGGGGAGAGCATCGTGAAATTTGGTGAAATAAGCGAACGCACATGCAAAAACGGGAATTATCCCATTTTATGTCATATAAGAAACATATTCTTTTATTTCATATAGGACCATTAATTACGAAAAATTGATAAACTTTTGAGTTATTTTGGAGAACCTGAAAAAATACGTGATTTTTACGCGCCTTTTTGCTCAAAAGCGTGTTTCCGAGCAAATATTTTGTTGAAAAATTTGATACTTGTGTTCAGCGACTCCAATGATATATAGGAACCAAATAACAAAATTAAATCAAAATTTTCTCTTATTTTCTACCATTTGACTGGACTACAAGGAATAAATGAGGCTTGTTTGCGTATGCATGGGGAATCTTTCAAACATACCCTTTAGTTGATGCTGAGACGAGATCCTGTCAGCAAAAGATGAGTAGATAATTAATAATACTGGGAAATTGAATAATGTGGAAATAATGACATAATTAGAAGACAGAAAATTCAGCAAAAGCATACCGCGAACTTGCAGAGTCCACCAAAAAGTGTATAACCAATGGGCGAAAACTGAATCGGAATACCCAGAATCGGGGAGCGAGCTGCCTGCCACCGAATTCTGCGGGAAAAAGAAAACTTAAAAAATACTGCTGATAGTAGCAGTCATATTTGGGTATTACCCAACCTAAAATAATTACAAGTAACTATCTTCGTGGTTACGCTACTGGCGGGTATTTTCTTGTAACGTGAACAGCAAAGCACGAAAAATTTTCTAAATGCAAAAGAATAAATCTTTTTAAATTTTTTTTTATACTCAGGAAGATTATAAATCTTCCAAAATTTTCTAGGAGGATCTGGGTAAGAATTGTGCTAAGTAACAGTCTTGATGACAGGAACCGAATGAGCTAGTAATCGCTTTTATAGGTAACTTTCTTCGTGAAAAAATTAAAAACGTGTTATTTTCAAAATTTATTAGAATTGTTCTCGGAGAACTCGAGAAATAAAGGGTCAATTCTCCACCAGTAAACTGAAATGCGGCGAAGGGATTTCACTCGTTCAGAATGGTTAATGTGAAAGAATGGTGTTGTGAAAGGTTGACTGCAACGAGCCGGTCCACGCAGGTTACCCGATGACTATATGTAGAGTATCTATTGTATAAAACAAAAACCTGCTGCATTTCGCTTAGAGCCGTCTGACCGGGAGGTTCTAGGCTTCTAGTCCCCGACGTGGGCGGACTTTCGATACTAGCTACATGGGTAGGTCGAATTAAACCTGTTTGTAGGAACATTGTAGCGGCCGGCTGCTCTAATCGATTGTTTGTATGGTTCTTCCGATTAACACCAGGCGAATGCCGGACAAGATGAGCCACAGACAATGTAAAATCATCTTCATTCTTGTCTTGTTCTATCACCTTGCACACACTTACGTTCACATGCATTACTTTACAAAACATGCCGGGAGACCAGTCGAGAGATTAAACCTTGCCCCGCCTGGAGTGATGTCCCGCTGGGGGAGGTACCTGGAGGTTAAATACCCCGCAATCCGACGTGTACACAGCAGTCGACGTGCCCGGGAACATCAATTAATCAACCAATAAAACACGCAAACTAGTAGAAAGTTTATCATTTTCCGTCATAGCCTGTGTACAATCAGTTGGCGGTGGAGGCGTGCGGACGTCGCCAACGTACCGCTAGCGACTTCTCGTCGCCGAGGGAGTCGCCCTGGCGGCGAGGTCGGCGGAGCGAGAGGAATCGAAGCCAAGGCCGCGTCATACGATACGCCAGCTCGAGGCGCAAGCGGAGACGGGGCTCGGGGAGGGGTCGGAGGAGGCAGAGAGGTTGCAGGAGGCGGAGGCCCCGAGAGACGGAGGTGACAACCACGATGGAGGCGGGCGAGGGGGTGGGGCGGAATGGCAGGAGGCGGCGAATACGGGGACGAGTAGGGAGGATGTGGTCCAGGGGCGGTGGGCAGGAGAGTGGGGGATGGGGGCGTAAGCGGGAGAGGTGGCTGGGAGAGGAGAAGGCCAGTGAAGCGAGGGCTCCTCGAAGTAGGTGGCGTTGTTCACTTCCTCTGCAGACACCTGCTGGAGTGCGGCAGGAAACGCGAGATCGGATCGGCATTCTCCCGAGATAGGATTGCGACCGCAGCAGAGATGATGAAACCACGCGCGAAATTTTGACTGCCTAACCTGAGACCAAGGCGCGGCTCCTTGCTGTCGTTTGGTTACATCGGGCAAAAATTTAACAATTATGTACTAGATACCCCAATTTCTTTATTTTATTTACCTTGCTTCCTAAATAAAACTTTTGAGCATTGAAATAGAATCCTGAGTGTCATCAAAACATGCCCTTCATGTAAGCCAGACTAGTACACATTCCTACTGAAGCTATTCAACGACTGAAAAGATGCATTTTTTGGGAATGCAAAAAATGAGAAATTTTAAAACTTCAAAATTTCAGCAGATCGTTAAGTTACTTCGCGGTATCTTTTGAGCGATTTAAAATTTTGCGATGCTTTTCCAGACTAAAGAATACTCTTTCCGCTTTTTAATCAAAACAAGGGAGTTTTAATTACATTCCTTAAATTTTAGTACCAAACAGCAACATTTCAACACTTCTGTAGGCAATTGTCGAGATAGAGAATTACTTTTCATGGAATCGATTATTTGCTTCGAAGAAGCATTTAAAATTTGCAAATTATAAAAACCCTACCCATCAGCATCTTCTCAGAAATACAGTGTCGAGAAATGTAATCAAAAGAGGAACAAATTCACAAGTGGAGTTCACATTGCGCGTTGCTCACCGAGAACAGGCCTCCTCTTCGTTATTACCTCAGCACTCCTCACAATGAACCTGATACACTGACTTCAGCGCTTGTTTAGCGAGGCAAAGGGAGGAGTCCGTACCAACTCCTTTCCTCCTGTTATCTTACGCTCTACCTACGAATCTCGACTCTACACCTACCATAACTTCCCAGTTCTCATGCCTTCTTCCCCGTTTCTTCTCTTCCCCTCTTCTCACATTCCTTACAGCACATTCCAAACCTCCCTTGCCCCGTCCTCTCCGCCCCGTCCTCCTCGCCGCGTCCTCCCCGCCCGTCCTCCCAGCCCCATCCTCTCCGCCCCGTCCTCTCCGCCCCGTCCTCTCCGCCCCGTCCTCTCCGCCCCGTCCTCTCCGCCCCGTCCTCTCCGCCCCGTCCTCTCCGCCCCGTCCTCTCCGCCCCGTCCTCTCCGACCCGTCCCTCCCCGCCCCGTCCTCCCCGCCCCCGTCCTCCCCGGGCCCCGTCCCTCCCCGGCCCCGTCCTCCCCACCCCGTCCTCCCCCCCCCGTCCTCCCCGCCCCGTCCTCCCCACCCCGTCCTCCCCACCCCATTCCTCCCCATCCGTCCTCCCCCCCCGTCCTCCCCACTCCGTCCTCCCCACCCCATCCTCCCCACCCCGCACATTCTTTCCCCTTTTTATTCCCATCCATCTTATTATCCCCCTACCACTGTCTCGAGGGCAGAAAAAAGTCACTGGCACAAAGGAGACTGAAACACACGTCGACTCCTCGCCACCCCCCACCCGCCCACGCCCACGTTTGGTCTCGGGCGCAGTATCTCGTTACACAAGCTTAGGCCCCTCGGAGGCTCGTCCCGTTTAGCGATATTTAAAGAGAGAAAGGGGAGAGCTCACAACAACGGCCGGGGGCGTCTTCCTGTCGGGAAATCGCAAAAGCTGTAAGACGCACAGACTGCGGGGATGGCATCGAAGCTGCCCCGCAGGCGCGTGGCTCAGCTGAAAGAGGTCTGTGAGGGATTGTGAACTCACCGCCCGCAGTTTAACAATGCGAAGAGTCATCTGGAGCTACGTGTAGGCGGTGAAAGTTTTTCATCGGGTTTGGTCGAGGGATTGCCTCTAATTCAGGGGTTGACAAAGATTCTTTTGCAAATTGTCAAATACGGAGGAATGTTTTGGCTATACTGGATATGCCATGTGATGGTAAAGTTGCGACCGTCACTTCGCTGTCCCGAACGGTGGAGATCACTAAAGCGGCAGCTCGAAGACAATCTCGGAGAGAGGGGCTGCGGGTTCGAATTCGCTCCGATATGATTAGTTCGGTAGATATTTATTATTTCTGCAGATAGGTTTTTACAACCTGGTGGCAGAACACTACAATTAACATACTACAATAAGGAATATTAAATCCAATGTAACTTTAAATTATTTTCAGACAACAACAACAATAATATGAAAAACATTAACATTTAGAGTAATAATAAAAATAATATAATTAAATTCACATTTCTGGCTGACCTGCAAAGTTATTTTAAACTATTGAATACACGACTTTTTAATTACACTGCATTTCGCTTCACGACATTGGCACTTCACGACATTGGCACTTCACGACATTGGCACTTCACGACATTGGCATTTCACGACATTGGCACTTCACGACATTGGCACTTCACGACATTGGCACTTCACGACATTGGCACTTCACGGCATTTGCACTACACATCATTTGCACTACACATCATTTGCACTACACAACATTTGCACTACACAACATTTGCACTACACAACATTTGCACTACACAAAATTTGCACTACACAAAATTTGCACTACACAAAATTTGCACTACACAAAATTTGAACTACACAAAATTTGCACTTCATGACATTTGCCCTTCACGGCAATTGCACTTCAGAACATTTGCACTTGACATATACACTTTAGAACATTGGCACTTCACTTCTCTTGTTCACTTCATTTGTCCTTATATTACAACTGCACTTCACTGCATATTGTAATCTTGCACTTCCGTTCACTTACCCTTATAATGTGGCATGGTGGACACTCCAAATATGTATGGCATTTACAACCACATCCTATCTTTTTTACTGTCGTGGTGGCGTAGAGTGTTACTTGAGCCATGTACCGATGAATCTGGACAGCGCCAGTTCCTTTTGTCCGACTTCCCGCTCGTGTGGTGTGTGTAGCCAGATAACGCAAAGTATGGGTCGGTCGTGTCCACCTTTTCCGCCGACTCAAGAACAATCAGAGAGAGGTCCGCGAGTCACACTTGTTAATACAGCAAAATCACATTACCCATAAGGGCCCCTCGCCCACCTTAAGAAATAGAACGGGGTAATCTGGCAGGTACCAAGGAGGTCGAACCGGGCCAAGCAGTAGGGACAAGTACATAAACAAACAATAAGTGGTTCCTTCTGAATCCACAGAGGTTCAGAGATGTAACAGGCAACGTATTGCTTTCTTCGCTTTCCCTAAAGATGGTCGGAAAATTAATGCCTATTATGCCTCCGAATCTCTGCAAATTGAGAAGGAGCCACTCTTGGCGACAGGAACGTTGTCAGCACTGCTTACAACATGGCTGCTTTTCCAGACAGTTAAGACTCCATCGACAGCAGCCTAGAAAGCCATCAACTACATTAGCCAAACAGAAAAAAAATCTGCGGATCAAAATATACCCTCAATGTTCGTATCGTGAATTATTATTATACATGTGAATCTCTTCAAATATAGATTAACTGAATAATTGTATACTTATCATTTGCAATATATTTTTAAAATTTCATCATTTTTTTCATGAAGGACTATTTTCAATTGCTTCAGGGTTAATTGTAGTTATCAGCCGTTATTGTGCGAAAAAAAAAGTTTAAGAACTTGAAAATATTAAACCCCATTCCACTGGACTTGCAATCCAATTTTCTAACAATCACTGTCCTTCACAACGACTCAACTGTGCATCACCTCTAAAGCTACCATTACCGGAATTATTACTCTATTTCAATTTGTAAGAACAGAGCAATGATTTCCTGTGGAAAACTTGATAAAGTGTAAAGATATAAATTATCACTATGTGTTCTTAACCTTCATATAGTTATTGTTCCTGAAGAACTAATTAGATATAAACAGTTTTTCAAAAAATAAAACTATTCTTACATCGCGAGCGGTACGGAAGTGTGGTTTTGACCCACCGAATTTGACACACAGACAATACATTGCCAAACTCTGTACTAAATCGTTCATATCGCGTACGTTGTATCGTTACCTCTGCCAAGCTTAAGCTTTCAGTTCATCGACGGTTCGCACAGAATAACAGACGTCTGGGAGATCTGGAACGGAGCTTTCATTTCTGGACAAATACGGCGATCGGAGACAGCGAGATGTATAGACGCAGACAGTGGACGTTACGAAGTTAACAAGTTCCTCTCTAACAAGTAGACATCTAACCGGTTCTTAGTAGTGCCCGATAGGATATTAAAAAAGATAAGCAGAAATGACTGATGTAACGAGTTCCTAAATAACGTCCGTCATGATACACTTAGAGGAAGATAATCTGGAAATTAATATCTTTGCTGGTGCTCGTGATTGAAGCTTTTCTTTGTTACGTAATTTTCATTCGACTTTCAAGTTACCCAACAGCAATCTACAGGTAATACCAAAACATAATTACAAGCATATTTGAATAATAGCTGAATTACTTCTCAGATAAATGTTGTCCATTATGACGCAAGACATCGTTGGCTGAAAAGAGGTTCTAAGGATTGAAAGAAGTACACTAAGCTATTCCACGTCAAGTTACAATACACTGTGCTCTGTAGTATTTGATACGTTATTTACATTACAATAACTTCAAAGTATTCTATTGTGTTTTAGATTTCACAACTGTATACACGAGCAAACGCAAATGCAGATATCTTCATGGGACGTGCACGTTCACAAACTCTCTCGTTACGACAAGTAATCTCGGAAAAATCCTTTTGCTGATGCAAAAGCTTACTTGTCGCATGCGCATACAATACGTATTGTATTCAAGCAGAGTATAGGAAACAAATGCCTCAGATGCATCGGTAACATTTGAAAGGGATTAAAGTCGGGTCGTATCCACTAATGAAGGCTG
Organism: Teleogryllus occipitalis; assembly: GCA_011170035.1. Classification (NCBI taxonomy): domain Eukaryota; kingdom Metazoa; phylum Arthropoda; class Insecta; order Orthoptera; family Gryllidae; genus Teleogryllus; species Teleogryllus occipitalis. The sequence continues at coordinate 839,067 of BLKR01000061.1, forward strand.
ATGAATCAACCATCGTGGAACTGGAAAGAGAAAAAGGGAGTTGGGGTCAGGCCACAATTCCAAAAAACAGATGCCAATGGAGAGGATGGAGTCAAGAGAGAATGAAACATACGAGGGTGTGCAATTAAAAGTGAATTAGCAATAGACCAAGAACAGAGATGAAATAATAAGAGCGATATGTTTAATACAAAAATTGAATGCTGAATTTATATTAGCGAAAGAGCTTGCATTTTCAAATAAGTGGATTGAATTATTTTTAACGACACATTGCACATATTACTCTTTATTTAAGTCCATAACTTTAAATGAGAAAAATGAATATGTTAAAAATTTACTCTTAGGAGAGCTAGGTATTGGTAGTTTCCGATGTCAAGGAGTGACATAAATAACACATGCAAGGTGACAAAAATTAAGACAATATCAAAGGCGAAAGACCGAATAGGAACAGGACAAAATTATCAAGGAACCATAATATCACAAGATTAACTTCCATCATTTGAAATCTGACCAACAGTATAATGTGATCAAGATCAAAAATCAACTTTACACGTCGAAAGAACAATTAGCCTGAGTGAAAGATGATTTCACTGTTTTGAGGCCATTTGATAGACTCCTCTTTAATACTAAGATTAATCACAGCGAAGAACATATGTTGATGAGCTTTCAGAAGTCTTCTTCACTGCACGTGTGATGTACCCCTTGTAAGAGTATGTACCACCAATTCCTTGTTGTTTTTCTGTTTTTGTGTTGCAAGTCCTGAAGATGGAAATATATTTTCCGAAACGTTGGCAACTATGGAGTCTAATTCTTTCCACTGGGAAAGTTCAGTGAACCGGACTTCATAATAAGGGTATTGCACTCCAGTTACAAGTAAATAGAACTTTGTTTTAAGACAGAAAGAGAGGGGGGATGAGGGGAATTTTAAGAAAGGGGGGATGAGGCGTAAAGGATTATTAACGTGACTAATCTTGCTTCAGTTTGCCTCCGGCAACAACCTTAGTCGAACTGAGGCCACGGCATTGCCTACCTCCAGCGCCGGCATTATCTTTCCGCAAGCGTACTATATTGCGCGTGCAATGAGCACAGGCGCGTTGCGTGCCGCGCGGCCGCCCCGCGCTCTTGTCATCTCGCCGCCGCCCCAGCCGCCGCGTCAGAGGGCGGGCGGGGTGCGGGGGCGGCCTGGGCGGCGCGGTCGGTTCTCGCGTGCTGCTCCTGGCAAACGCCGCCGACGTGCGCGCTCGTAGCGGGAGGCGGTGGAGTTACAGCTATGGAGGTAGCGGTTGAGGTAGAGGTGGTGGTGGTGGTGGGGGCGGTAGAGGTGCAGGTGGTGGGGGAGGCGGATGAGAGGTGGCGGGGTTTGCGGAGGGGAGGTGGAGTGAATGGCGGAGGGGAAGTGTAGGGGGGTGCGGGTGGCGGACGGGAGGTAGAGGGGATCGCGGAGGGGAGGTGGAGGGGTAGGAGAGGGGGTGGTGGAGGGGAGGTGGACAGTGTGATGGAGGGGGACGTGGAGGCGATGACGGTGGTGGAAACGGAGGCGATGGTGATGGCGATGGAGGTGGTGGAACCGGTGGCGGTGGTGGAAGCTGTGACGGAGGCAGGGTCGGGGGCGGCCGGGATTGGGAGCGGGAGTACTAACGGAGAGGGAGGCGCTGGCTGTGGCGAAGGTGGTGGCGTTGGTGTGGTGGCGTTGGTGTGGACGGTGGCGGAGGTGGACGCAGGTGGGGGCGGGACGGGGGGTGGAGGTGGAAGTGGAATCGGAGGCGTAGGCGATTGTAGTGTCGGTAGAGATGGCTGAAGTGTGAAGTCGTTGCTGGCGGCAAGGGTGAGGACGGAGGTGTTCGCAGAGGCAGTAGAGTGGAGACTTAGACTGTGGAGAAAGGTGACGCACGCGGAGGCGTTGGTAGTGGTGGCAGATTCGAAGGTTGTGGCGGAGGCGGAGGCAGGGGCAGGGACGGAGGCGTTGTTGGTGGCAAGGGTGGGAGCGGAAGCGTTGGCAGAGGCGTCGGGGAGGAGACGGGCTGTGGAGGGAGGCGGCCGAGGCGGAGACGCTGGTGGCGGTGGCGGCGGAGGAGGGCGCGAGTTCCCGTTGGGCGAACGCGAGAATAAAACGCGCACGGGGCGGAGCGGCGCCGCGCCCGTCCTCGCCCGGCGATCTGCGCACGCGAGCGAACGTATTTGATGAGAACCCTCAGCTGCATAAAACATGCTCAATACGACACGTAGTGCATGCAGAAATGATATTGTAAATGTGGATGTTCCAAGAACGTTAGGAATCAGGCTGTCAGTATCTATACGAAATAGTTTTCTTGAAGGGATCGACATGAGAGAGATGTAAGAATTTGAAGTAATATCACACTATATTTTTATCAAATAACTGATACTAGCATGTAACTAAATAAAAATAAATTCAATTCAGTTTCGAGAACGAGTTGCAAATACTCGTGATGTGGAAAATGGAAATTGCTCTCCCCCCATACATGGCATGTATTTAGGCCAATTCACAGGTTATTTGTCAATACTATGCATATAACTAAAGCAAAATCGTTTGCCGACGTTTCGTAATATACTCATCAGTTCATTTGCGCGGAACATTTTTGCACCACACGTTAAAGGTCCAATCACAATGCAAACACAAACATAAGCATAACACATGGTCATAAATATCAACATAAGTGATAGTCTGAAGTTTTCACAATGTCGAACATTAACTTAAGAAAATTAAAAGTGTCTATAGGCTGTGAGACATTCTAGGTTACTTTTGGTTGGATGTGAGAATGGATTTCGAGATATCGGCTGTGTCCATGACGGGGAGGCTACTTTGTCATGGATTGCGTTAGTTCGTCTATCGACTTATTTCGACACTCGATTTTGAGTTAACGTACTGTGATTGGTTCATTTCCTATTTCTGACGTAGGCATAACACAAAAGCTTGAAGCTTGCAAGCTATTAAGTTAACGTCTTACGTGTTATGCTCATGCGAACACATTGTGAACGAGTCTGCTAATGGACGTAGTCCTACCTTTTATATTAACGCCATGCTTGTGTTTATGTTTGTATTGCGAATGGGTCTCAACTGTGTCCACTGGCTGGCAGATCATTGGATCCGCTTTGGACGGAAATTATTGAAAGTTTTAACTTCGCTGGAGTTCTTTAATTTTCAGTAAGATGTGGAGATTTTTTTTCTTTTGAAACTACTTCGCCATCAGCCAAATTGAAAATCGCGAACTTCGATTTAGAAAAATAACGTGAAACATCTTAACAACTGCTTGGCGATACGTGTACATGCAATTAGTCCAGGTTTAATTTGAACACACTGCAGATTGTTTCAATTATTTTACTCTCAAAAGAGGATAAAATTACAAGAGATAGACGTCAGTCAACAATATATCACATCAGTGCAATAACTCCGGAAAACACCACAGCTATAGATAACAAAAGATTAATCGCACACCAGGCGTACTCACCCTGAAGACCAAAAAGCATTAGCTAACATTGAAACAAAAACTACCCACTCTCAATTACAGAGCAATAACATCCACTAACAATTGCGTTGAGCAAGACGTTTTCATTAACCCGATACGTAATTACATTTCAAAGAGAAACATATTTATTGCGTTATTTCGAGCGTTCTATCCTCTCGTCGCGTCGCGTCGCGTCGCGCGTTGCAGAGCGGAGCGGAGCGCCTGCAGCGACACACACGGCATGTAGGTCAACAAGCGGGGAGGGCGGGCGCTGCGCCCGGGGTCGCACTCTCGTGACCCGCGCCCGTGCCTTTCGTCGACTTCATTTATTCCATTACCGATAAAGAACCGCATCGGTCCGCGAAGCGAGACGCGGCCGAAAAGGGCGGTGAGAGGCGTGGATGGGGGGAGAGAGATCGGTGGAATGGAACGGGCGGGGTCGATGAGGAAGGGGGGTGAAGGTGGTTTGAGGGAGGGGTGGGAAAGGAGCGGCGGAGAGGGAGAGGTAAACCGACGTAGTAGCGAGTAAATGAAGGTCGGGGAGAAATGCGGAGGGTGTGGTGAGATGAAATAGGGTGAGGCGGGGAAGAGACACAGGCAGGAAAAGGTAGTGGCAAAAAATGGTGGAAAAGAGCGGGGCAGAGGAATGTGGCTTGAGGCAGAGTGAGTCGGAACGGAGCGAAGCGGGGCGACACAGGGCGGAGCGAGGCGGGATGGGATGGAGGGAAGCGGGGCGACACGAGACGAATGGAGATGAGGCGGGGCGGAGCGGAGGAGGATAGAACAGAGCGAAGCGGGGTGACACGAGACGGGAGGGAGGCAGGGCGGGACACTGAGATGCGGGGCAAAACAAAGAAGAGGGGTCACAACGGAGCACAGCGGGGACAAGCGGAACGAATCAGAGAAGAGGGGACGGGGTGGAGTGTATAGGTGTGTGACAGCGGAGGAGGTGGAGTGGGGCCGAGCGGATTGAGGTGGGGAGGGACGGGGGAGCAACAGGGTGGAGAGAAGCGCGACAAGCGGAGTGGAGAAGGGGGCAGGGCACGCGGGGGCGGGTTGGAGCGGTGGAAAGAAGCGAGCGGAGCGGGAAGGAATGGGATGGGACGTGACGAAGCTGGGAGTAGTGCCGTCAGGTGGAGCAGGATATTCGGGATGAAGTACAGACGAGCGGGTAGGTTGGTACGAAATTGGACGGAGCGGGGAGGTGCGGGAACATAACGGAGCGGTATGGGTCGGGGCGGAGCAGAACGGGGCGGTAACTGGGTGGAGTGGATTCCGGGGAAGCACAGCGCGGCGGGGAGATGCGGTGTTAACGCTGCAGGAATGGAGCAGGATGTGGGGGATGAAGTGTAGACGAGCGGGTGGGTCGAGATGGAACAGGAGAGAACCGTGAGTTGCGGGATCGTAGAGGAGCGGGACGGCGACAGGGCGGAGAGGAATCGGGCGAGGCACAGCGCGGCGGGGAGATGCGGTGTTAACGCTGCAGGAATGGAGCAGGATGTGGGGGATGAAGTGCAGACGAGCGGGTAGGTCGAGATGGAACAGGACAGAACCGTGAGGTGCGGGATCGTAGCGGAGCGGGGCGGCGACGGGGCGGAGAGGAATCGGGCGAGGCACAGCGGAGCGGGGAGATGCGGTGTTAACGCGGCAGGCAGGGCGGCGAAGAGGAATGGGAGGCCGGCGGCGAGGGAGTCGCGGATCGCTAATTTAATGAGGTACAAAATGAACGTAACGAATCACGGAGTCCCCCGCGGGCCAACCGCCCGCCGCTCCCGCTCCGCCCATCCGTCCGTCCCGCCGACCGCCCGAACGACCGGCCGTCCGGTTATTTATGAAAACGAGTCCCGCGCGCAACCTTTTTCATTACTTAGAGCCCAAACCTCTCGCCTCCCCCCCTGCGCCCGCCCCAACCCTCCACCCCCACCCTCGCCCTCGCCCTTGTCCCGCGAAGCCCCCCGTATTCTTATTCCCCCGCTGCCGGCCCGCCGGGATTGTCCCAGTCACTTTGCAGGGGCCTCTATCGATGTTGGTTCTAGTATTTGTTTTTACTCTACCCGCCCTGGAATTGAATTAAATTTTTGTGTTTTTCGTTCTGGAATTGAATTGAATTAAACTGAAATCGTCCTCATTTGTAGGTATGGCGACTCGCAGACTTAGCTCTTCGTTGTTTGAAATTCTCTCGCAGAAAGTGTTCGATTTTGACATTTCTAATATATAGATTATTTACGCGAATATACTCGTGAAAATGGATGGAAAGAAACTGGGTAAGCAGTACACACCTCGTACGATATTTAAGATTTACTTAATCATCGTCCTCGTCTTTTGTCTTCTAAACAGTTTTTAACTTTGGTAGAAATTTCCGATTCGTTATTTTTTTACTTTCAATCCTTTCCTATTTTTCTTTCCCTTAATTCAATATTTTTTCTATCTTGTTAAAATTTACCATCTTGTTTTAGGCAATGGTAAAAATTTACGTAGCATATCTGAAAGTTTTGAGTATTTTGTACGATTGATTGTCGCGAACTGTGTTGAGTACTAAACACATCATTAACGATTATTAATGACATACTTTATGAAAGATCGATAGCATTGAACATTTTACATAAAAATTAGCAACATTTATGAGAAATCATGTCTATAGTAAATCCAGCACAACTGTACGAATCAAATTATAAATTATTAGTATCTAATGAATCGTCTGATTTTGTTTATGGATGTATTAACGGATGTTTAAATTTTTCTACGAGTGTACTTAAGACTTCTCTGTGCTTTTACACACATATTACACAATATAATAGTTTATTCCAGATTCTGATGGTAAACAACAAACTTGAAAATGTTAAAAGAATTTACAAGTACAGAGATGTAATATCAATTATTTTATTCTACGTAAGAAACAACATATACATTTGTCAGTTGACATACGTTAACAAATAAGAAATTTGAAAAATAGTTCTGGATTATTAAAAACGATGATGAATATAGTGACGACATTAAATCCATTTTGTTCTTTATAAATTAAATTAATTCCGATCACTAACACACTCTGAAGCCATCATTGCTCTTAAGTATAAGACTAGTTACTGATTAATGCATTTTTTTATTATGTAATGTTCAGTTGCTTATCGAAATGTGAATATGATATGTTGTTGCATGTAAGTAATGAGAATTCTGTGTTCATGAACATCTAGAAATTGATTGAGATGAATTAACAAAATCTATTCAAAAAACGTTTCTCTAACATGACCCAAAGACTCCAATGTGAGTGTGAATTAAATCAATAAAATACTTATAATACAGCCCTAATATTACAAATGTACGATGTGTAAAGTACAGTAATGAAACCTTATTGAAAAGCTTTGGGTATGAAAAGGCTAGTATAACTAACTTCTTAAACTAAAATTCACAGTAATGATTCCATGAAACTCGACTTCCTCTTCTATTACAGAGGCTTCCTAACAGTTTGATGGATTAGCAAAGAGATGCTTCTCTTCCGCACTTCCTTCAGAAGTCGTCAAGAAGTCGTCAGATTGTCTCATCGTATTGTTGACAGAAATAATGAGATATCACTTAATTAGCAGATATAATATCATCAAACTTCGCAGTCACTGCACGGAAAATCCAAGGAACCGACTCTCCCCCAACGTATTTCCCACCGCACTCCTTTCATAATCGCACGGAAGAAACCAAATGTGGAGGTCCTAATGTCTCCCAGTTGCGCGGTTCAAATTTGAGCCTTAATTCCATTTAATTAATTGATTTATCTCAATTAGAACGCCGCGTCGAGGCAGTCCGGGCTCCGAGGCGAATTACGAAGATATTGCCAGAAATTCGGCATAAGCTCAGAAGTGGAGGGAAGCCCCTCTCCCAAGTTGGTACAAAGGGACACCAGGAGGACGGGACACACAGAGACAGAAGTCGGGAGTTGAGAGGAAGAGACGAAGAAGAAGAAGACGGAAGCGTCAATGGGAAACGAGGAAGACAAACTGCGTCCCTGAGGCGTTCTTGTTAGCGGCACACAAAGTAATTTCAATCATGAAAATACCTTCGCATTCAGAGAGGGCGTGAGATAGGTTCGCCAAAGGTCGATACGAGGGGGGTTGCTGTTTGATATTGGGAACTGCATTCATCTTTCGGTTACTTCAGATATTCCCAAGAATTCCCTCGGTACCGAAATTCGAAGAGAAATTCATCTACTAGAACAGCTTTTGATTAATTCAAGGGGTGAATTATGAGAAGTTAATTAAATATTAAGGACGAGAGCATACCTACACAAGGTAGAACTCGCACCTAAGTTCATTCGTCGCAGATAAGAAGCTTTCACCTTATGGGCTCGGTCTTACTAGCAGGTAAGAAATATAGTTAATATAATTGCAATAATAAAAATAATAATGATAATAATAATAATAATAATAATAATTATTATTATTCATTATAGTTTTAATCAGAATTTCAATTCAGTATTTCATTTTTTAAACGCATTCTTTATTAACAAATTATCGTTCTATCCTGATCTATCCTAATTCGCCCTTATAGGGTGACGAATCCCCAATAACATGAAAGAATATCATTTAATATTTACATTAACATAGCTGTACCTGTACAATATAATAGATACCGTAAGCTCTTATGTCTCTGAAGTATCTCTCTTGTGTCTTCAATGAACATATAATGACAATATGCCGGTGCAGATCCTCATTGCACGAACCAGACAATTGCTGTATGCCTCTCTGTATGAACGATTTTGAAACAAAGTTTGACTTAACTACAGAGAAATATCAAGCTTAAAACTATTGTTTCAAATATTACAACTTCTTTCAGTTGAATATTTACACGAGAAAGACAGAAGGCACTCCTGAATACCATAGTTTTTAGCAAAGAGTTCAGGTTACAGGTGAACGGCCAAAATATATTTGCATAACATTGAAACAAAACCAGTATTTATATAACATCTGCATGGCGGTGTCCCCCATAAACTAAAAGTCAGAATCAGTATATCTGGCCAACTTTCTAGCCTTTCTCTTCCTGAGATAGCAGAGGTTCAACACTTGTAAAATTAGTGTAGGTTCTGAGCAACAGCATGGGAGAATGCCGTGTCAATATCTGAGCGAGTAGCACATACGTGTCCAAAGTAGATGGTTATCTAAGCGATAAACTCTCGACTATAACCTCCCTCTTAAACCAACATCTATGTAATGACTCCCAATCGTATCTCACACTGAACCAAGATCTCTTCGCAGAGAAATTACCACCATGAAAATTAAGGAACACATTAAGGATAACCCTAATATAACAAGCAGAAATGTTATACAGGTAGCTCCGAATGACTAAAATGCAGAAACCTTTTTCTGGGTCCATGAGCTCAGAAATATCACTACAATAACCAAACGGAGAACTCTGTGGGAAGAAGTACACGGGAAAAATGCTCATATAATTAATTGGTGGACCAACAAATAGGATTGAAGCATTTAATATTCGTAGAAGAGGGTAGAAAGCACTGAACACGTGCCAAAGAGACAATGGTAGAAGTTATTACATGATGGTACACTACATGATTAACCCAGGCGGTGACTGAAATTTGTCAACCATAAAATAGGATGTTAAAACGATATTTTCACGTATTTCGTTACTGCAAATTCTCCATATGAAATAACTTTTGTGATAACTTAGTTCTTGTGATATTGTATTTACCAAAGGTATGAAATTTTGTGTTTTTTTTTTTGCGCAGGTTTTACCTGACATCCTGATACTTTGATAAAATAACTCACACTATAATACGTATGATACATCGCAACACTGGGAACGATAAAAAAGTACATTTTTTAACTAAGTAAAACAGTGTTTTGACATTTCATTATTTGTCTTCATTTCACATATATGAACGCCCGGTCACATGTTCCGATCTGCTAATCCTTTTTCCCAGAGATTTTTTGAGTTGTTCGATTTTTGGACAAGACAAGGACTTGCTTAGAGAAACTATATACTAGTACCTTATCGAATATAAATATTAATATTAATGTACTAGTAAATACACATCATCTGCTGATTTTAATATGTGTAAAAATACTTAAATAAAAACTAAATGGCGAAAAAGCGGCACGGAACAATTTCCAAACAGTGATGTGAAGTCGCACGAAAGCGGGCAAAACGTTAGATGTGCATGAGGTCGTAGAGTGGCAACGCTCAGACGACCATGATTGATTGATTGATTGATTGATTATTTCGTGTTTTCGGGTACATCAGCAGCTAAAGTCATCAGCTATAAAATCCTCAGTCATCAGGACATTTTTTTTTCTGGGAAAGTGACGGTGATCTTCCTCAGCCAGACGGTGAGATCTGGCGTCCTACATGTCTGACATACCTATCGGTTATCGGTAGAAGACCAAGAGCTACAACGTCAGCGCGATGGTCGCTGCAATGCAGGTGCCCCTGCTAGCAGACGCGCCGATGCGGCCGAAGAACAGGGCGCGGGCCGCTTCGCGCGCCGCTGCAGGGTTAAAGGCTCCCACAGACCGACGCGGAAGATCCGCAGCCTGCGCGAATTGGCCGCAGCGGAAGTTTCGCGTCACGTGTTGCCTTACGAGCACGTTCACACCTGCGCGGCGGGCGAGCGTCGCGGCTGCGGATGGACAGCGTTTAATCGGGGGCGAAATTTGAAACGCAGCCAGCGCGTTTCTTTCGCTGCAGCCCGAGTTTCGTGGAAGTCCGCCCGTTTCGGGAGTCTTCCCTCCCCTCTGAGTCGAGCGACCTTGCCAACCGTCACTAAACACTGACTCATAGTTGTCGCTCCGGTGTGAACGGTCCCGCGAATTCCGCGGCCGCGTCTAGCTCGGAACTTTCCGCGCCGCTCCCGCTGCGGATCTACCGCGCCGGTCTGTGGGAGCCTTAAGTCACCCTGTGCGGGCGGCGGTTGTCCCGGAGGGCGGGGGGTGGGGCGGGGTCGCACGAGCGGCCGTGCGCGGCACGCAGCGGCGCGCGCACGCGTGTGCCCCAGGAGGCGGTCGATAGCGCTATGTGTTTAGCCCTTTCCAGGCGATTTCGCCGCCGACGAACGCCGCCGCCGCCACCGCCGCCGCCGCCGCCGCCGCCGCCGCCGCCGCCGCCGCCGCCGCCGCCGCCGCCGCCGCCGCCGCCTGCACGCGTACGAACCAGCGAGCTTCCGCCCCCAACGATCCCGGCCAACGACAGCGTGTGCGCAAGGACTTCGGTTCGGAAGTGGGAGGGGGACTATGTATTATCTACAGACGCGTCGACTACTCAGGATATTAGTTCTGGAAGTGTAGTGCATTCTCCTCCCTCATTGGAATGAAAGTTCCGGTACAGAGCTGCACCTCGGCTTCCGGTTTATTCCTCCCCCCCCCCCAAGGGGCACAGCCGTAGAAGGGACGAGTCCTGAGCTCCTGAATGGTCTGCCGACATGTGTGATAATGCAGTATATAATATATATATATATATATATATATATATATATATATATATATATATATATGTGTGTGTGTGTGTGTGTGTGTGTGTGTGTGTGTGTGTAAATGGTGAAGGGTAGGGGGTAGTGCGTTACGTGGTCAGTTTGTTAGAGTACTGCTCAGCGTTCGCTTGGTGTTAATCGGAGAAACCACGGAAAACTACCGACCAGAGAAGCCGGCTGCTAGAATTCTCCTGAGACTGTTTTAATTTGACCCGGTGAGAATCTGGTGTCGAAAATCGGCGTCCGTCGGTCTGGAACCATAGAATTCCGGGTAATGTTGCTTCGGAGGCAACGTTGTTGCTACTTAGCTGTACGTCGGTTCAAGCTCTGGTGGGGAATTAGAAACTCTCATCAGCTTCCTTGAGTTGCTTGGGGATAGTTGTTAGTTCGCTCACCGGGCTCGGATTAATGGGATTCCTGGTAGTCCATGTAGAATTTGTGGTGGAAAAATCGGGTTCAAAGGAATTTTTAACGGGGTTCTTTAGTTTTTCCGGCTTCTGATTGCTCCATCATCATTTTAATTAGATAATTCATTCATCTCAGACACAGCCAAATTTTCCAGCAGTACTTACATATTTTCTGCCTTTGGGCAGGCATCTCACACTGCGCCCCACGAGCTACTTGACTGCCTGGGAAGCCGGGCAACTTCCCCTGGATGCGCTGTCGTTTCCCCTCTAAATCCAGAAAGGGTTGTACACGCGCAAGCTCTAGCAGAAAAGCTAAGAACAAAACGTGCTCGAAATACCACAAAGAATGGATAATTGATACGAAACTATATTTGCCCGATATTTTCTTTCAAACAAGTCAAATTTGTTTATATTCTTTACTACTTATTGCCTTATTCCACAAATATTTTCATTTTAAATTCTGACTTGGACCAGGAAAATGTTTTAATAACGAATTATTTGTTTGTTTTTATTTTTGTTACATTTTATTACATAAGTCTGTTAATTATTGTAGGTAGTATTAATGTTAAATAAATTAACGAATTTCTGTTACACGCGGACAGCCCTTTTTACAGGTTAACATCCTTTTCTATTAAACCCCTGTGGGGTCATGGAGAAAAACACACAGACATTTACAAGTATGTACAAGTTTATTTACGCAAATGTACAATAACCAACTTTTGCTCCGAAACTACACACTTTTGAGTAATTCCCTGTGGACACCCCACATAGCTAGGGAGGCCCCGCCTCCACTGACGCTTCTCCCCAGTCACTACCGTGACCTCGTCACCCGTGCACAAGGCACGATACGCTCCAGCCTGGGCGTAAAGTTTTGCGCATTGCGCGAGGTTTCCAAAATAACCCCGCGTCAGCTCATCGGCTCGATTTTATACCTAGAGTGTAGCCGTCACGTGAGCGTCCTAGGGGTAGGAGGGAGGCTCGCGTCAACCACGTGACCTTCCAGGTCAAGCTGGCGTCCACTTGGTCTAAATATATCCCAACGCCGTGGCGCCGAGGCTATTCAGCCCGCAGGTATGCGATACTTCCGCTCCTCCCCCCCCCCCCACGGCCGCCAACGTGAAGTTAAAGCCCTTAACCTGCACGCGGGAGGTTAATGCAATTATTGTACTCTCAAATAAAGGCGATTACGAAATCAAGATCCTTTCAATTCGAAATGTTTAATTTTACTCTGAATTCTCAATTTGAAATATAACTGATGTATTTCATATTAGTGGATAATTTCTTTGCTGTAATAGAAGAAATGGGAATTAATATCGCTTTTCGGATAATAACTGTTAATCGACTTCTTCAGAAGGCTGTTACGAGCCAGATCTCAAGTGACATACCGCGACCGCGAAGAAATTTGTACAACCCTTACTTTTAAATATCGCGCCAGTTGCTCGGGACGCAGTGCCCACAAACTATGGTGAGCTAGTTATCTTACTCGCGACCTCGATATACCTCTCATAAGGATATTTTCATTTCTTTCTTTGTTCGAGTAGTAAGGTAATATTTTAATATCTGAAAATCCATGATAACATAAAATCATTGGGACGAGATAAACTTGTTTCATGACAGATTTATCATAATAGAATATTTATTACGGCTGCTCAACGAGATGGTGATAATTTAAACAGAATTTTCTAGGAAGATTACAGTGGTGATCTCACCGTTCTATCACTTGAGTAAAATATTATTCGATACGAGAGCGACGTGAATTTAAGCAATATTCTCAGAGCATCATAGACATTGTCCTCTGGGAGAAAGATAGCATTTCCTCATGCATCTCTTCAACGATGTCTCAAGGATCATGAATATCTCTTTATTAATCTACTGATGCTATAATTATGTTGTTAAGGTGAAAATTAATTACATGGAACTGAGGAAAGTACTTAACGTTCGTTAGAAATCAGAAATAGATATCGACACTTAAGACATGTCTCGAATTTCCAAAACAGTAATTTTCAGGAGACCAAAAATAATTTCTTTAAAAGTGTTTTAGTTTACTTCTGTAGAATGAACATCAATTTCAAGGGCAAATATTTTCGAAAAAAATGGTTCTAAAGGCGCTTTTTTGAATACGTCAATGTTAACTGTACTTACGCTGTGAAAACGTTATTTTTCGTATCTGGCTCAACGTATTTTAATCATTGCAAAAATATATCATCTGCATTTTTGGAATGTATCATACAGCCTTAAATGTAATATATTTTTTAAAAAGAAGAAAGAAAAAATGAGCGAACTTCTTTGGCAGACGTTTCAAATCTTCTACTTCGGTCTTATTAACACGAATTATAAGGAGAACATCTGCAATGAGGCATTACTTCCACAACTTTTAGGATTCATTACCTAACATTTGCGCACAATTTCTCAATGTCACTTGACGTTTCACAAATGTCGAGCGTTTAATCTTTGTCTAGTGATGCGCTGGCAAAAGGCAAGGAACCGAGACGAACAAAGTGAGCAGCTGGGTACGTTGGCTGAACAGGCACGGAAAGGAGAAAGGGTATATTAATGTTTGGCACAACGTTAAGGAACATGCAAATACTGAAATAACATTTATCAGGAAGTTATGGAGAATGAGAAGTGATTTCCCGAACACTGCATTGTTATTTTTCCTTCGTCAAAGTTTGTTTACTTCAATAAGCTTCGCTCTTTCATTTAGTTTCGACTTATTTACTTTCTTCCTTGACGTCTGCCACGGCGTGATAACCTTGAACCTTGAAAGTCACAAAATGTAATAACTGCCTTGCCAGTGTTCTTAAAGCAGAAATATCATGAAAAGAAAATGTAATGGCGGGTAATACTTTCAGAAAATTCATTGTTTTCTCCTCTTTTTGCAGTTTTTCATCCGCCTTACTCACCACATTGTCTCTTTCTCTTTCCGAGATCAACACCCCTATTCTTGTCGTATCCACCACTGCTGAATGCCGTCTTTCCTTACTCCCTCCACACCAGCGACTTAAACTCCAGTCTCCTCTGGTCACCTTCTCCACCATCAGCATTTCTCATTGTCAGTGTCTTGCTTCCATTCTCACTATCACGCTATCTCAACGTCTTGTCCCATCATCGCTAAATCTTCAACCATCACCGCCTCCTGACCTCCCTCACCATTACAGCCACTTTCTTTTGTCTGCCATTTTCATCATTCTTCTCGGTCTCGTACCCACTACGAAGCTGTACGGTGTCTTCCCTCACTTCTTTCCATTACACCCGCAACTTAAACCCCCAACCACCGCAGCTCCATCATATTCGCCACTTCAACCTCCACCACCTCACGTCACCGAATCCACCTTCGACATTTTTCAGCCCCTCTGCCTTCAGGCTCGCTATCGCGCTCTCTATCATCGTTCCATCGCCACCTCTTTCCCCGTCACCGCCCCCACTGCCACCACCGCGGCGGCCCTCGCGGTCGCTTGAGAGAATTAGAGATCTCCTGGCGGAGGGCAAAGCTGCTTGCCGGAGATAATATGACTTAATAATGTTTTTATAATGAACTTCCGCGAGAGAACTGGAAAAATTGGGAGAAAAGAGAGAGAGAGAGAGAGAGAGAGAGAGAGAGAGAGAGAGAGAGAGAGAGAGAGAGAGAGAGATGCGCTTTCGTTCTCGTAGACGGCAGCTAGGCAGCCTGGTGGAGCCAACAGCTTCCGAAAACGAAGCTTAACACAAACAATGCTGTTCTTTCTATAAACTAAGGTCTGTGATACGGCAATGTTTTCGCTCTAAAACCTCGTAGTTGAAAAATTCATCTTTTGAAAGTGCGTAAAAATTATCTCCCAAGTGTGCATTTCCCTTCATTATTCTACTCTTTTAGTTCTTCAATTGTCTTTATTGCAAGGAATAAAAATATATTACATTTCTATCAAAAGGAACATGGGATTCTGCAGAAAGACTTTGAACTTTTACAATTTACTTGTGTGAATATTTATCAAGTGTTAATTCCGAAAATATTTAAAACGTGAGATTTTTCTCGAGAAAAAGACTGTGTAGTTTGCATGTATTTTCACAATACTGAATTAATATTTTAATACACAGAATATTCCCTGTTAATGATGATTTAAAATCAAATTCCTTTGACCGGATTTGACCGGACCTTTCTGAAATCCGTTCAAGATTCTTTCTGAAATCCGGTCCCAACCATCATGTTGGATTGCATAGAACAGTAAAATCTGTCTAAGCCAGAATCGATCGGGACAGAAAAAAATCCGGTTTAGGGAGGTTTCAAAATACTTTAACAAAACGTATTTATGGAAGAAAACACCAATAAATGAATATTAAACACTTCACTGTCAGCTTCTGAGTTTAAAAATACACACATTCTTGCTTGTATTTGGATTGGTTGCTGACTCTTTCAACGCACAATGCATCACAACCTAGTACAATGGCTTTCTGATAACCTCGCAATGTGTATCTGGTCGAGGGGTTATGATTTTCACCACGAGGCAGAGAGACACTTAAATAGAAGCCTAGCCCGTACATCTTCCCACGCTCAGAGTCGGAAGAGAGGGAATTCTCTACGGCCCACGCCTTGAGAAACAAGCGACCCCAAAGTCGAATTCTACGCTGACAGCTGAAGCCCCTCTTCTTCAATGTCCAACTGCCACAACTAAATCACATATCACAGGGATAGAGAATTTAAAACAGGTTTGCAAATGGATCCATTTCTTTCAGAACATCTCGCGTCTCTTTGCCAATTGCTTTAAATTTACAGGAATTCCATTTCATAAAGATTTTGTTTCCCGTGGGACATGAAACATCGTTACGTTTCCGTATTGGAGAGATTCATTTTATGCTGTGTAAAATGCCATTTAACTTCACAGACCGAAGAAATTTTCCAGTTAAGACAGGTTTCCGGCTTATACAGGTTCCGGTTTAAACATTTTACTGTATTTCCCTCTTCAGGTATCGTCACCCATCGTGACTGCACTACCCCAGCCGGGACTAACTCGCACCTCACGGCTGGTCTCCTGACCAGTCGGGTTGTAGTTTAGAATATTTACTTGGGCGTGTCAGTAAAGAGTGAGGTTAGAACGAGGAATATGAAGGTAAGATTGTCCGCGGTCCGTAGTCCGTTAGCTAGTATACTACTCCAGAATTCGCAGGCCTGAGTTATTAATGTGAGAGTTTAATTTAGGCCCGTCATTTTTTATGGTTGTATTTATGGATTTGTTGCCCTATTAACTGTGAGTCTTTCAGGCTATCGTGAGTTTGCTGTCAAACTTCTCCGCGTCAAAATTCCAGGCGGATTGACCACCATTTTAATCTTATTCTCGGACGTTGAAATCCTAACTCTATTCCGAGTTGCCTTCGGACATAGTACCGCATAGTAATTACCGAATTCGCCGGTGTATACGACATATCCCTATTTTCAAGAAGGATGTCATTCTTTAATGTTAAATTTTATGTTTAATTTTTATTTTTATGAAAGGAATGGGAATTATAACCCTTGAAAAGCAATGATCAGTTCATATTCTGCCGGGAGTATTTATGTCATTTTCCCAATATGCTTCGAAAGACCTTGCCTTTTCACCAATCTTCTACACAATGACGTTGACCAAAGGAAATTTTCAGAATTTTTTTCTTCCAATACTTGTAGATTTTGTAACAATCACTTTTGTAGAATTACAAATTACTGTTTTTTAGTGTGAAACAAAGATTTTTGTAATGCCGTATACTAAACATTCAAACTTACAATAATTCCCATCCGTTATATAAGACGCATCTTGCATTTTTGAGGACTTACTGAAGGAAAAAGTGCGTTTTATACACCAACAAATACGGTAAGTCAATGAGAGTGAATATTTTCTCAACCGAAAGCCTTGTAAGAGCTATCATATTCTCAAGGCCACATTAAAAATTTGCTTGAAATATGCTCCAACTCATTATATTCAATACAGAGAGAGAAAGCGAGAGAGATACTAAGCAGTTAATTAGTGATTTGTTTTATCTATTAATTATCTTCTCATATTTTGCATGTTACGAATATTTGCTGATTATTGTGATTTGATGATTACCGGATTAGCGGTTTTCAGATAGAATTTCTGATGACAAGATTTGAGAAAGAATCACCTCCAAATCTCTATATAAACTCCCACTACACTAACAGGAGCAATAAAATAGCAGCCGGTATGCCCGGAAACATCAATCACTCAAACAATCGACAGACTGGCTGAACTGTCACCTCATGGTTTGAATTGGGATGTAGAACCAAAGGAAAGGAAGAAAATAATTGTTTTATTAATATGATAAATACTATTCTGCCCAAACAAAGAACAGCTTTTGCTGCATTCCGTCATTACTTTCAATATTCGGCAATTCCAACTCGTGGGAGCTGAAGGTGAGTAGGCGAAGTCAAGTCTCTGACGCTGTCGAATAGCAATGCAGAAATATCAGCTAGATAACATGTCATAAAACATACCAGTTGAATGTTGTGTCGTTTCCTTCCTTCAAGCAACTTATTTGAATGGAAGTCAACCCACATGAAATGTGCGATGAAAAAATGGTGTAAGACGTATCTACTAGTGTTCCCCACTTCGTCAATCTATAACTTCTACGTTCGAACTCTCACCGCAGTCACCGACATCCTATTTATCGACATTTTTTCTCCACACTTTATCTCCAGTAATAATCCAACGGACGTAGATACAGTTCATAAACAAACAAAGGAACTCCAGATTCTTTTAATCCCCATTCCACGGGAAAACTACGTGTCTACTGAAAGCGAGCAGGGCCTAGCGCAGGCTACATACCCGCAACATGACGGCGCGGAGCGGGGCGGAGCGGGGCGGAGCGGGGCGGAGCGGGGTGGAGCGGGGCGGAGCGGGCGGAGCGGGGCGGAGCGGGGTGGAGCAGAACGGGGCGGCGCAGAGCGGAGACCGAGGTGGCGCGACGCGGAGCGGGGTGCCGTAGGCGGGGCTGGGCAACGCGGAGGGGCGAGGACCGGGGGCGTGGGAGCGGTGAGGGAGACGCGGGGTGGCACGGGAGCGTTACCCGCGCAACGTCACGTTCCACTCGCGCGGGATTTTTCCCAGGATTCATTATCGGAGCTGCTGCATCGGGCGGTGGCGGCCGGGGTGAGAATGGGGATGGGCAGCGGCCGGCGGACCGGCGTGGAAGAGCGAAAATCAGCGCGGCCCGGCGTGAAATGAAAACAGGCGGGATGCTCCTTTGACCCTCGGCCGCTTCTGCACATCAGGGGCCTGCGCCGCGTTGGAGGTCACAAGAGACGTAGATGGGTTGTGGGTTGTGAATAGATGGGTGAAATAGAGCAGGTGGGTAGATGGGTTTTCGTTGGGTTCGTATTGAGTTAGGCGAATTCGTTGGAAGAAACGATTTCGTTGAATAATGTGATTTCAATGAGTTGGATGATTCGGCTGAGTAGAAGAATTTCCTAAAGTTGAGAGATTTTGTTGAGTTGAGTGATTTTATTGAGTTAGCTGATTTCTATTAGTTGTATAATTTTAGTGATTTCAGTAATTTCGTCTAGTAGTGTGAGTTGGTCTAGTAGTGTGAGTTGGGCTAGTAGTGTGAGTTGGGCTAGTAGTGTGAGTTGGGCTAGTAGTGTGAGTTGGGCTAGTAGTGTGAGTTGGGCTAGTAGTGTGAGTTGGGCTAGTAGTGTGAGTTGGGCTAGTAGTGTGAGTTGGGCTAGTAGTGTGAGTTGGGCTAGTAGTGTGAGTTGGGCCAGTAGTGTGAGTTGCGCTAGTAATGTGAGTTACGCTAGTAATGTGAGTCGAACTAGTAGTGTGAGTTGCACTAGTAGTGTGAGTTGAGCTAGTAATGAGAGTTGTGTTAGTGGAGTGAATCGGGTTAAAGGGGGGATTTAGGCTTGTGAGATGAGTTTGGCTAGGAAGGTGCATTTGGCTAGGGGGAGAGATGGAATAGTTGTGTGTTGCGGTAGTGGATTAGATGTATGGAATCGAGTAGTTAGGTGAGCTATGTTGGCTGAATGAGTTGAGATAATTTGTTTAGTTTGGTGTGTTGGCTGGGCTAGTTGGGTAGGCCGGTTGCCGTGAGGTAATTGGTCACGTAAGGTTGCAATGCTTCAGTGAAAACGCGGGTGGACTTTCGTGATAATGAGTCAGGAAGTGGGCGAGAAGTAGTTGCTTGAAGGAAGAGTGAATAGTTAGAGAGTGATGCAAGGAGATGAGTGGGAGACAGCGATAAGAGAGCGTGCGGAGGTGGGGGCGACGCAGCGACGAGGTTGGTGGAGCGGAAAGGGGGGGAATCAGAATATTTCGATGAATGGATATGGAACTCGGGTGAAATGCGTTGTGTGGCCGGAGATATTTTAAAACCTTGTTCGTTTTGTGGCAGATGGGTTAAGTCTTTTTAATATTAAAAATGGCAAATGTCTTATGATCTGTTTCGCTTCGCTCGCCCATTTCCCAGTCGAAGGTGAGGATCAAATCTATAATTTCCGTAATCGAATTAAAGAACTTTGCCTTTGATTCTAGCCAATGCAAAATTTCGAACGCATTTGACGCCAAAAGACAAACACGTTGTCTCCTAACTAAATATCGATAGCAGAACAACAAAATTTATATTTATATTTAACTAGCTGAATCCTTGCGATTACTTCACACAGAACGACGAACTCCAGAAAACTCACAAAAGAGAAAATCAAGAAATGCTCGGTATAGTGAATTTATTTTGTTGAATTTTCCGTATAAAATAAAATCGAAATTTCCCTCAAAAATTTCTTCTTCTACTACCAACAACGATTGGGTCTCAACCTGTTCAGGTGACCACTTCTTCTTTGGCATGCCAAGATCTTCCCTTCCTCGGGGGATTTAATGAAGTTTTAAAGCCGGCAATATCTCATTTTGCATTCTTTCCCAATGCTCGCATCACTTCTTATTAGGAGATATTTTATCTAACACAGGCGTGACATTCTTCTCTTTTCTTAAATTCACAGTTATTTTTTTTATCTCGGAGGGTGTATCCTAAAACTGTATTCTAAGACACACATGTACTCTAGGATACAGCTTTACTTTTAATCTTTATATTTAAAACATTCTCCTTCCACACCTACTCCATTCATAAATTCTTTAACCGTTTTTCAAAATAAAGACTCGCGCGCGCGGGTTGACGTGAGCGGGTGGCACGCGAGCGGGAGCGCGGGACGGCGAGCAGGTGCGCGCGAACGCCCGGGCGCGTCCGCGTTGGGTAGCGCGCGAGCGCAAATCTGGCGAGTGTACGGGGCACGCGCGTGAATGCGATTGACGCGCACGCTCCGTTACGCGCGACGCGTCCGCCCTTCCCCACTCTCTCTCTAAATCGCACACTCTCTCTAAATCGCACACTCTCTCTAAATCGCACACTCTCTCTAAATCGCACACTCTCTCTAAATCGCACACTCTCTCTAAATCGCACACTCTCTCTAAATCACTCACTCTCTCTAAATCACTCACTCTCTCAAAATCACTCACTCTCTCAAAATCACTCACTCTCTCAAAATCACTCACTCTCTCAAAATCACTCACTCTCTCAAAATCACTCACTCTCTCAAAATCGCACCTCTCTCAAAATCACACACACTCTCTCAAAATCGCACCTCTCTCTAAATCGCACGCTCTCTCTAAATCACTTTTCACTCTCTCTAAATCGCACACTCTCTCTGAAATGCACACTCTCTCTACAAATCGCACTCTCTCTCTAAATCGCACACTCTCTCTAAATCGCACACTCTCTCTAAATCGCACACTCTCTCTAAATCGCACACTCTCTCTAAATCGCACACTCTCTCTAAATCGCACACTCTCTCTAAATCACTCACTCTCTCTAAATCACTCACTCTCTCAAAATCACTCACTCTCTCAAAATCACTCACTCTCTCAAAATCACTCACTCTCTCAAAATCACTCACTCTCTCAAAATCACTCACTCTCAAAATCACTCACTCTCAAAATCACTCACTCTCAAAATCACTCTCTCTAAATCACTCTCTCTAAATCACTCTCTCTAAATCACTCTCTCTAAATCACTCTCTCTGAATCACTCTCTCTGAATCACTCTCTCTAAATCACTCCCTTTAAATCTTTCTCTCTCTGAGATACGGGCTTTTTGAGACCCGTCCTGCGAACGCGTCTGGACTAGAACCCCCCCTATCTGAATCATTGTTGGCGTATTTTTCCGGCCAAAACTCTAAAGACTTTGAACCTTATTGTCCGATAGTTGGATGAGGTACAACGGAAATAGCGAGTAACTCAAAGCTGCTGAGGGTAGAAATTACGTAATTTCATAATGCCTTTCATGATGAAGCGATTAAGTACCAAAATAGGAGAGAAAACGTAACATGAATAAAAATCAATACTAGTTGACAGATGTCATTTCATAAAACAATATAACACTTTGCAAGAAGGAGGATAATTTGAAATGAATGAAACGTCGATTTCATCAGAAAGAATTCCGAAGACACATATGGAAGACTCGACTTATATTTACTATTCACTACGAAAGTTCCATGCAAAAAGTAACGGCATAAATGAACAGTAGTCAACACAAGACGCGTGACCATTTTCCTTTGCATCCCCTCAACGCGAAAAACGTCGAAATGCTGCGCGTCGCGTTTTAAAAAGTCAGCAAATCGGCGTCTCATACATACGCTACAAAGCAGCCCGAAGAAACACTAAGTCTACGCTGCACTCCGGCAAGCATGTTCCTTTGCGCAGCTCCCGAGCAGCTCTTCAGATTCAGCGCCGCCTTTGAAGGCGGTCCCTTCCGGAAGCCGCCTCCCCCGTCCACTCCGATTTCGCCACCGCCCTCGCCGTCCCGCCCCGCCCCGTCCCGTCCCGCTCCCCGCCGCCATCTCAAACTCAGACCCCTCCCCGCCTCGTTTCCCCGTTCCCAGCCCTCCCCCCTCAACTCCGCGGAGCCACGCCTTGCTTTGTCCTGCATCACCCTGCCCTGCCCCGCCCCGCCCCGCCCCGCCCCGCCCCGCCCGCCCCGCCCCGCCCCGCCCAGCCCCGCCCCGCCCCGCTCCCCACCGCCAACCCAAACTCAGAACCTCCCCGCCTCGTTCCCCCGTTCCCAGGCCCTCTCCCCTCAACTCCGCGGAGCCCCGCCCTGCTCCGTCCTGCATCACCCGCCCCGCCCCGCCCCGCTCTGTTCCTTTCCGTCCCGTCCCGTCCCGCCCGTGTCCTTCTCAATCCCTCTCTTCCCACCTCGTCCTGCGGCGCGTCGTCCCGCCGCCTCCACAGCGCAATGCTCCTCGTCCCCCCCCCCGTGGCCCAGCCGTCTTGCGCCGGGCCCTCTGCACACTCCGTCCTTGCGCTGTCGTCGCCGACCTCCCGTCGCTCACGCAGTGCCAAAGGGTCGAGATCTGCGCGGACGAAATGGTTTCCCGTAAAACATTTTTAGACCACTGCCGTAGCGCAGATATCTTTGATAACTCTTTCAATGGAAAGATGGAAGGGACAGTGTTTATTATTTCTGCAATCGACACGTATCTTTCTTCAACTATATTGTGGGAGCTCATGTTTTGGAATTTGCGGCCAGTAACCGGATCGGATATTTTTAACAAATATCACGTAAGTACGATATGATATAATCATTATGTATTCAAATGAACTTATTATTGGAAATGAGTCGGATAGAAAACATCATGCATTAAAGAAAATGTACCACTAATATAAATATTACTCTCACAATTAACTCTTAAAAGAAACGCAAGTAGAATTGGTTCAATTCGAACCATTTACAACCACGTATCAGTGAAAAATTAAGTGTTTTCAAAACATTAAGAGGAAAAATTTCCGATCAGTCGTCGTCAAACGTCAGATAAGTGATTGCGGATTGGTGGAAAAAAGGTATGTGCATTAACTTTTTCGTGTCTAGTATATTCGAGTATGTTTGTCTCAAGGTCAAAGGAGACCATGAGATATTTATTACGGCCTATATATCAAAACCGCTTATTTTAATAATCAATAGCACGAAATATTATAGCTTTTCACTGAGTGGACCATGGCGCATTGAAAGCTGATGCGCAAATTAGTCCGGCGAGAGAACCACATGACTGGCAGTGCATGCAAAGGACTTCACTTGAAATTTTGGATCTACGTATTTGCGATAAGACCGTTTGAAATGGCATTCCGGTTTCGGTCGGAGTAAATACAATATTTTGAATTCGCGTGCTATTCCATTTCGATTTTCTATAACAAAAGTTTTGCTTCCGGTTTGATTTGCTGTTTTAATATCTCATCAAACACATTATTGGTGGGTCTGAAATTCGAAATGCCGTGAGTTTGATTCATAACTGTTTCTAAGTTCCAATTTATGTAGACTTTAAACTGTTATTTACACTTTATGAGGAACTCCGAAAAACATATTGGCGCTGTATATACCAAACAACAGGACTTGCCTTTTTATGAGGCCGAGTACCAAAACGGTTTGTTACGTACACTGGAAGCACCGGAGAATGTATCCCACACCGATCCGGTGGCCGACATCGCTAAGGCAGCAGTGTCGTAGCGATATCGAACAGAAGGGTCGCGGGTTCGAGTCTCGCCTCGGACATGGTTGTATTTGTGTTCGTCCTTTCACCCCTTATCCTCACCATATCGTTTCATCTTCATAGTTACCATTACGTTAACTCCAATAGTGGTCGCTAATGACCTCGATGTTGAACGACCGTAAATAGCCTCCCCTCCCCCAAAAAATGTAACTAACATTACCAGCTTCCAATTTATGGGAAGTGTTCGGTCCGCGACCCGATTCACCTTTCCCTAGCGTAGGCAGCATACGGCCGCTGCCATGACGTCACGCTTTCCGATCGAACCGAGCATTAGTACACATTTTAGGATTTTATTAGCTTATTTGTCAGTCACGGCGGCCAGCTACAACTAAAGACAGATAATTTCAATTACAGGAAAGAAACTGACTGTAAATAAAATGTATACTATGCCACTTTACAAAACGTGAACCTAGCATAAGAAGTTACACGAAACGACAAAGAAGTTTTTGAAATTGAAACCAAAACGATTTTAGGTTGAGGAGAAGTCTCACAATGTCACAATTCAAACGATTTTTAATCGTTTTGTTTGATGTAATAAAACTCACAGCCATTCTTGAAACATGAACCTAGTTGTCGACAAGTTGCACATTTTTTTAAATTCAAAACTGAAACCGTTTCATTTCCAGGAAATAAATCTAACGTTTACTGTGTCACTATTAAAATTGTGTTTAATGGTTCCGGTTTAGTGAATTGGTATTCTGTTCATTCCGCTGGAGAAGTCACATACAAATCCGAGCGACACGTTCGTTGTGGGTTGGTTCTGAGTCGCGAATAAAAACAAGGGATTTCCCACCTCTGACATCGGGGAACCCCCTCACTGTACGCCGGGCGCGCGGTCCCCACCGCCCGCGCCAGACCGGGCGCCGTCGCGCGACTACAAAGGCAGCCCAGGCCGCGCAGGCCGCCCGGCCGGCCGCACGTACGCGCGCGCTTGTTTATTCGCCTCGAAGCCGCTCTCCGACCGGCGCAGCTCCAGTCGTCCCCAGGCCGCCAAAGTCATCTCTGGCCCCCGCGCTGCAGCCCCGGATTTCCCACTCCCTTCGTCGCCGGCCACACGCTCAGGCGTCTACTTTCAGAACGTCTGAGCGCTGTGGTACAACCAGGGCAGAAAAAGGAGTACCAGTGCGTGCAGGGTAACATTTTTAATGACATTCGTACCACCTGTAGCAATTTGTGCTCTTCCTTCTGGTCGGCTGGCTGGCCCATCTGGCAAACTCTCCCTAAGACTTACTCTCTGACTTACGCTCCGGCTGACTTACGCTCCGGCTGACTTATGCTCCAGCTCCGCTCCAGCTGACTTACGCTCCGGCTGACTTACGCTCCGGCTGACTTACGCTCTGACTTACGCTCCGGCTGACTTACGCTCCGGCTGACGCTCCGGCTGACTTACGCTCCGGCTGACTTACATTCTCGCTGCATCACACTTTTCTACTTCGACTGCGTCCTCCGTCGTTCAACGTTAGTTGAACCATGTCGCCATGTGTTCTGTATCGCCAACGTTAGACGCCATGTGTTCTGTATCGGTGTTAGTTGAGGGTTTTCAATCGCGATTATGCCGCCCCCCCCCACACACACACACACTATGGACGCGAAAGATGTGAAATCAGTTGACTCCTGCATTGCCGGGATCATTCGTTGACCATCGTACTCGCACACTCGTAGACGAACTGCTGAATGGAGAGAAGACTGAGAGGTTGAACACGGTCGCTTTTCCATCAGCTAGTGATACACACCGCGCCCTCCAAAATTTTCCTATGCAGTACACGTGATATTCAACCAAATCCAAAACAGACTATGTTTCGTCATTTTGCAGGCTAACAAAACTGATGGATTCAGATTCAGCATTTACATCTAACCATAAGCAACGTTTACAGGTTGACAGTTTTAGCTGACGGTCTGCGCTGGAAGCTGCTGTTCTGACAGTCTGCCAAAGCTGGAATAGGTACACAATTGAGGACAGGCATTTCTTCAGGATGACAGAGTTTTCAAGGAAGGCTATCATGATACAACGGAAAAATTCGGGCGCTTCGTTTGAAACATAAGGAGTACGAGGCAAGTCATATACTCCTTATCCACTCTTATGTTTCTTACAGAGATGAATAGCAAAATTCATCATCACCATAATTATTATTGCGCATTAATATTAATATAATTATAATTACCATCATCAAACGCGTCCTCACATGAGTCGCCAGCACAGCACACAATCTCCGGCTCTGCGCTGTACGTCAAACCCTCCGCAGGGCGCGTCACTATCGCGAGCGGCCGCAGCTCTATCGCTCCGGTTGCCCGCGAGGATAAGCCTCGAGGACTAGGAGGGCTCGGGCGCCCCTTGTTGATGCTAATCCCGGCCTGCGCCTCGCCGCGCCCCCGCGCGACGTCCACGCGCTCACGCCCTCGCCGCCCCTCCAGCCCTCTGCCTCCTCACGCCTCCGAATCTGGTGACGGCGAACTTTAGCACAACATCGATACATTCGATACGTCACCGAAAGGTTTTCGTTGTCGATGAAAACATTCTTTTTTTATGGATTCATGTTGGTTTTACATAGGTCAGTTTAAGTCTCAACTTTACGTACGTCTGGAAGGCTTACATGCCAACTTATATTTAAAACTTACTTCTAAATCTTAAATCTAACATAAGGTT
The DNA here is from genome assembly GCA_011170035.1 of Teleogryllus occipitalis. Taxonomy (NCBI): domain Eukaryota; kingdom Metazoa; phylum Arthropoda; class Insecta; order Orthoptera; family Gryllidae; genus Teleogryllus; species Teleogryllus occipitalis. The sequence goes on from BLKR01000061.1 coordinate 865,594, forward strand.
GAGAATGCTCTATTAGGTTCTCTATTGAGGTTCGAATTCTGAGAAGCTTTTTAAAAGTATGTTGTAGGGATATCTGATTTTTATTCTGGTGTGATTAGGATTTTTTGAAGGTTGCAAGGGAAGGGATTTGGGGTAAATAATAGTAAACGTTAGTGGCTAGGTATGTGATAAGTTCTAAGGTCAGTTCTTTATAAAGCTGATGATTGGTGACAAACCACGGTGCATGGGATATTGTTCTGAGAGATTGCTTCTGAACGATTTTCTAATTTTTTGAGATTGCTTTTTGCGACATTTGTTCTGAACAGAGATGAAGTCATCGACAAAAACATCGATGTTTTAAGAATGATGAAACATTTCGAAGTAAAATATCCTGGTTATAAAGTAATACATAACACGTTAATATTAATTTAACGTATTTTCTGCCTTAAGGCAAGATTTGACTGTCATCTTAGTTTTCTAACTAATGTTCTCTGCATTTAAGGTTCAAATTGCAGTTTGACAATACAAACAAGTACAAAATAACATAAAAAAGGAACAACACTAGAGAAAGGTTGCGAATAAGAAACGGTTTCGTGCCACCTGGGAATCGACAACAGGGATAGTTGTCAACGGCTGTTAATTGCGAGCAATACACAAGAAATTAGATACTTAGAGTTTCATTTATCTCATGAGAATTTGTTTTGAAAACATCTATGTTTCCGTACAAGTATATCGATCTGAAGAAAACTTTGAAAGCAAGGCAGCGATGTTATAATATTGATCGATGCTATAATATTGATGTTTCTGCTTGAAAATGTCGATGTTTCAAAAACATCGTTTTTTTGCCATCCCTATCCGTATCTCACTAATGGTTACATCCCCTCCGGAAAGTGAGTGCCATATTTCCGCAAATCTAATGCGCACCTTTTTAGACCAAATATAGAACTCAAAATTGTGCGGCGCAATGGATTCGAATGCAAATCTCTTCTGTAGAACGACGGTAACTTCATTCAATTATTTTGTTTATTGCGTCACAAGTGATTGCTTGAGTTTTCATATTAAAATTTCTTTCATTTTTCATTGGACTGTTATGAGGGATTTTGTTACGATATGGAGGGCAAACAGAGAAGAACGTCTTATGATGCTTCATTAAAGCGTAGAGCAATTAACAGTAAAGCAGTTAGCAGTGAAGTAGTTAGAATGCTTATTATGTTTACGATAAATACATTGTATTACATAAATCTAAATAAAATACCTAACCTATAGCTCTGTCGTTAGTGCGCATTACATTAGATACAAAACCTTTTTTCATAATATTAAGTTTTAAATATGATATGTGCATTAGATTCGATGCCACATTAGATTCGCGTAAATACGGTATTAGTTTCCAGTCACCTCCTACCTTTTATCTAGATCATTCGTCCAAGTATAATGCATCTTATATACCTGGAGGTGGCAGAGTTCATTCGTTGCTGGAATATGAGATCTAGCACCAACATATTACGTAAGTGAAGCATTGCCCTAGCCCGCTCAAGCTGGAAATTTCCCTCCAGTTGGTAGTAGTAGTACCGTAGTTCGTTAAAGTGTAAATTTATATTCAAGGCAAGGGGAGGAGGACATTTTTTCTTAATGTTTTTTTTAATTAGTTGTTTAAATACGGTAACATACAATTTTTTCAAAATATGAAAACTTTTTGCTTAATTTGGAGTGAAATTGTGAAAACTTAAAAATTACCTAACGAGATCTTCTGAAATCATGGCATCTTTTCTGAAGTTTTTACTCCATCTCGTTCGATTTTCATGAGAACCTATGAATTTACAAAAACTGCAAATGTTCGAATCTATTTCGCTTGAAAGGGACACCTCCAAACGCGGCGGATTTTGTGTTGAGACGAGGAGACTACTTGAAAGCGTCAAAGCTCGCCTCGCAGGGAAAATGGTCTTCACACATCACTATAATTTTGTATTTTTCTTTTTAAAACTGTTCATCCAATTATGATTATATCAAGTCTATAATGAAAATAATATTAGAATGAAAATTTCAGTCTGGTTTGGTTTTTTTTTCAGGCACATTGTCGTAAATTTATTTCAACAAAAGAGCAATATTTCAGACATAAAGAATTGATGAAGAGAATTAATACCTATCTAGAAAAACTTAACGATGCAGAACAAAGTATTAACAGGTATTCTGAGGCCAAACATTAAGCTTGCAAATATTTCTCGCTTACAAGAAGAGTAAAACATTCAGAAAATCAGAAAACACGAATTTAGAAACCACATTTCTCGAAAAACGATTTAAGTCATGTTCGATTCATGAATAAAACCTCTCCAATTGTTCAAAATATCTTAACAGCTCCCAGGAGTTCTCTGAATTTTGCTTCAGCCCAGATAGCCTTAATGACACTCCGGGCATTAATAAATCAGCCTCCCGCGAACTCGGGTCTTTCGAGAGGAGCCCTTCTGGGAAGCCAGGCGGGCGACTTTCTAATAACTGCGATCGCGGGCGTCTAAATATTTACGCGCGCGCCTTGCACGGGGCCAGCCGGGAATCCCTCGGCAGGCGCCTATGCCACCGCCGCCGCCGCGCCGCAGGCACCTCCATGGCCCTTCAGCCACCGCCCGTGCCCCACCCCTTCCCTTTCCCCGTCGCTTCCACCTCCGCCTCTGCCATCGTCTCCGCTCCCGTTTCCTCCTCCTCCTCCTTCTCCTCCTTCACAACCCGTCTATCTTTGCTTTCCACCATTTCCTCCCCCTCTTGCATCGCAGATTTCCTCCACCTTCTCCTCTTCTACAAACATTCTCCTACTCCTTATCTCATTTCCGCCCACTTCCTTCTTTACTACGAATTTCTACTGTCTCCTCTTCCACCTACACAGCCTCCTCCTCTTCCGTTACCACGGGTTTCCACCGCCGTCTGCTCTTCCACCTCCATTTTTGCTTCCGCCTCCTACTCTTTCTTTACCTTCTGCTCCTCCTCCTCCTCTTCTTCCTTGTCCTATTTTTCTTTTTCTTTTCCTCTTCTCTCACCTTCACCTCTTCCTCCTCCCTCACCTTTTCCATTTCCTCTTCCCTCACCTTTTCCTTTTCCTCTTCTTTCTCCTTCTCCTTGCCCTCTTCCTCCTCCTCCTCCTCCTCCTCCTCGTCCTCCTTGCCCTCTTCCTACTCCTCCTTCTTGTCCTCGTCCTCCTTGTCCTTTTCCTTCTCCTCCTTGTCTTCATCCATCTCCTCCTCCTTGTCCTTTTCTTGTTTCTACTCCTCTTCCTTGTCCTCTTCCTGTTCCTACTCCTCTTCCTTGTCCTCTTCCCGCTCCTACTCCTTGTCCTCTTCCTCCTCCCCCTTGTTCCCTTCCTGCTCCTCCATCTCTCCCTTACTTATTGCCTCCTCCACCTCCACCTCCACCTCCACCGTGTCGGCTTCCCCCACCTCTTCTGCCCGCTCCGCCTGGAGCTGGGCGGCGGGCGCGAGCGGGAGGCCTCGTGGCGCGAGCCGCCCGTAAGTCAAGCGCGCTAAGTAAATAGAAACGGAATTACGAGCGCGCCGTTGCCACCGCCGCCGCCGGCCCGCGCAAAATGTGGGCGATAAAAAGGCCTTGTTACGAGGGCGCGGGCGCCCCGCCCCTCGCGCCGCGGAATGACGCCCGGAGGGCGAGAAGGGGGCGGGGCTCCCCCCGTGCGGGACAAGAGCGAGAAACGGCAAGTTTGACCAGCCAGGGTTTGTGCTCTTTGCACCGGCTGGTGTTCTGCTGACGGGCGTGGTTTACCTACGACTGCGCAGGTTTGCGGCTTGTTTGGGCAATATCTGTATTAAATCACGGTAATGGACCATAGTCTCTTCATTATGCTTTGATGTTACATCGTCATTAATATTACGTATTAAACTGTAAGCGCGGTTTACGAAGAGATCCTTCGATCGTCATGTTAGTCATTAATTAATTTCGTTACGCTAGTTTCGTTGAACCTGACTCCGCGTGATAGTGAGAAGAACAAAAACTATGGCAATTCTTTGAACAGAATAGAACTGATCAAATTTTGCCCATAGGTTAAAGTTCTTCCCCATGCTGTAATTCTACGATGTGGGCCATACTGCTTTACCTCGCTTTCGAAGAAAGGTATGTGAATGTTCGAGCTTGCCCACGCCACGACCCCGAACGATTTCCAATCCGAGAAAATCGCTAGAACGATCCAATACAATAACCATGTCACACTAACATAAGACGAAATTAAAGTATTATTTATATATAAAGTTATCCTGAAACTGTATTAACCGAAAATTCAAGTAACGTATTCATCAAAAGATTTGAAGATTATTGTGGATACTACGAAAGGCTACCTTTTATTTACAGAGGTCATTGCTTTGGTGTACTACGGCTATGACAAATAAACTATTAATTCACATATTCGTATAATTTGTGTTGCTGTTTTTACATTTATACATTCGTAAATTAAGTTGGGAAAAGGGTTTGGGTGGGAACTGGGAAAGTATTTAAAGTGCGAATAATCATTTTCGGCTTCTGTCAGTTTTAGACACCACAGGGCAGCTGTTTACACGTTTATTGACAAAAAGACAATCTGGATTCTTTCATTGAAATTCTCTTAGGATACAAGAACAAACTGTAAATAAATTTACAATAACTAGTGAGAGCCCGTCAAAATTTTACGGTTAGATCAGAGATAAATGTAAAATACTGTGCCTAGACTAATGTTTACAATATGTTGTATTGTTTGGATCTTCAGGTTATAACGAAGATATTCTGTGATGTGTAGTTCCCAAAATTTTGAGCACGTATGGTCCATGGCCAGGTGGCAATGCAAAATGACCCACATATTCCAATAATACACGAAATGACACAAAAGAAAGAGCACTATTATACTGACGGATATTATTTCTAAAGTTTTTTGATGTGTCATTATCTATAAACAAATTTGATTACTTCTGGCATATTGCTCGAAGGTAAACTTATTTTCCCATTTAAGCAACAGAGTAAACACGTTTGCAGAATTTCTCTCGCATGGGAAGTACAAAGCAGAACAAAACTGACATTTTCTGCGTTGACTTTCTCATTCTCTGCGTCCAGTTAATGTACATTTGCGTCTTTTGGGGATTCGGAATTCGACATAACCTGTGAACAACTTCACTACTTTAGTACAACCGAGCAAAATCCACTGTCCGAATGTTCTCTATAAAATACCGAGACGAAATATCTCTATAAAATACCGTGACGAATTTTAAACAAATCTCAACAATCAAAACAAAACATCAAGCAGCGCCACCATGAAGCAGCGTGGACCCACATCTAGCGTTTCATATAATCGATTTTGAAACAGCCACCCTTTGGAAGAAAACAATTGATTACTGATAAGCGTACTATTAAAGAATGATTTAATTAATTAATTAATTAATTTACACCGTAAATATTGGTGAATCAACACAAACAATATCTGATAACACATCTAGGGATCACATTCTTTCATTTAAGGGAAAAAATACTACAATCGGTTCAGTAGAAGCTCTAAACGAAGCCATGGCAGAAAACCTTATTTTTTTAAATATATAGATGTTCGCAAGTGTGGTAAATCATAACCGAGCAGGACTTTTTTCACATGCACGATCGTTTTTAAGAACAACTGTAGTTCATACACGTATTGATAGACTTTTTGAAAAAATAATCACGCTTGAATAATTTGCCTAGTTTCAATATTTCTTCATAGAAATTAACTTTTATTCACATTCTGGAGTCATTCGAATTTTATTGAAACATGTTCATGTTGGAGTTGACATTGCAAACCATTTCTTTTCTACTTGTGTTAAGTTGCTTCCTCACATCCATTCTTTTATATCTTCTTCCGTGGAAAAAAAACTATATGACACGCAGCAAATATATACACATTTGACATTGTTAATGCACTAGTAATTAATTCAATCCTATACGCTCTTTTATGACTTCCATATTTGGGAATGATGAAGTCAAGAACAGTGGGAAAGAAAATTTCCCCACGTAAATTTTGGAATTTATTCAGACCATGTTGAGAAAGTAATCTTGTCACTTGTTAATTCGTCCATTTGAGTACCCGTCCCATGTTGTTCTAACGACCGCTGCAACAGAGAATTGTAAATCGGAACCCTGGACCCTGCATTAATTAAATATTACTTAAATGAACGTTTCATACTTAGAATATACTTCATCTCTTCTCCATTCCACGCCTGCTTAAGCTTCCTTCTCCTACATTGCATATACATACAGTGGACCCCGATGATAGTGAACTTGTGGGGACTAACATGTTTGATTAACTATATCTGATGATGACAAAACTAAATGGAATTTCACCATAATAGTTGATTTTATTAATATACAGCAAAATTGAATATAAAATTGTAAAATTTGTATAAATTGTAAAATTCAATATATTTATGTTGTTATAAAATTCAAGATGTTATGTTGTTATTATTATGTTCTGTTGTTGTATATTAACTTGTAAAATTCAATATATTTATTTATATGTTAAAAAACAATTATTTTGAATTGTGTTCTTTATATATTTTTCATTGAATCATTCTTCAGAGTTCGTGCTCTCCCCATACTTGATTCTGCATGGTCCTCTGCCTCTAAGTATAGTAAAGCAGTCTTGGCAACTTTCAATTCCTCTTGCACTGTTGGAACACCGTTCCACTCTCCGAAAGCCATTTTACTTGCCTAATTAATTTCCAGGATCCAATTTACTTCCAGGGTATATTTCTTAAGTTCACTATAGCCGAGGTTCAGGTTCACTTTCACCGAATCTTCTTATGGTTATTTGTAATGTAATTGAAACGGGACGAGTGACTTAAGTTCACTATAACCGAGGGTGCACTATATCCGAGTTCACTATAACCGGAGTCAACTGCAGTCGGATCTGACCCACGCAGAATCAGACTACATAGTATCTGACCTTCCGCAACCAGCCACCGGGTGGTGTCCCTGAATTTATATACTGTGTCCTAGCCGCGCGTCAGCTAGTCGTGCCACGTCTACCCACTGCCCGGCGCTCGTACAATGCGGCGCCCCCCCCCCGCCCGTGTGGGCGTGTAGCCGCAGCCGCGTCACCGGGAACGCACGTAGAGAGGGAGGGCGATGCGGTGGGGGCGGGACGGGCTGGTCGCTTTGTGCCGAGCGTCCGCGGAACGCCCGCCCACTCGCCGGCCGGCCGGCCCGTCCGCCTACTCGCCCGTGCACCCGCCCGCCCACTCCCGTCGGCGAGCGACCGCCCTTCCGGGTGCCGCGCGCGCCCGAGGTAATTAATTCCACTCACAACTCCCCGCCCCTCGCGCGCACGCCGCCGCCTGAGTCCCGTAGGACCCTCGCCACCGCCGCTGCCCACCATCGCCCGCCTCTGGCCGCACCCGCCGGCTCCGGCCCGCCAAGACCAGATCCCGCCCGTAGCCGCTCAACCACGCCAGCTCCCGCCCGCCACTGCCCGCCCTCGCTCCGGCCACTGCCCGCTCCCACCCGCACCTGTCTGCTCGCGCTGGGCCCCGCCCGAGTCCAGCAGCTCCGGTCCGCCATTGCTCGCCCCCACTGGATCCCACCAGCTCTGGCCCACCACTGCCCACCCCTGCCACTGCCCGCCCCCACTGGATCTCGCCCGCTCGCTCCCGCCAAGGTCCACCAGTTCTGACCCGCCACTGCCCGCCCTCACTGGGTCTCGCCCGCTCGCTCCCTCCAGGCCTACCACCTCTGACCCACCACTGCCCGGCCCCGCTGGATCCCGCCCGCCCCCGCTCGCCCATGCCCTTGCTGTGGCCACCCTGCGCCCCGGACGCTCATGTGGTCTCGCCACTCCTTGACTTTCACGCGCCCTTAGGTGAGTAGGACGGCCCATCTTCAACTTTCGTTTCCAAGGAGGTAGTACCATTGTTTCTTGATAGGACAGCATTAGCTTCACCACAGTAATTATTTTAACCATCATCAACATCATCATCATCATCATTACATTATTATTATTATTATTATTATTATTATTATTATTACCATTACTTGTATTATAATTTACTTTTTCAATACTATTATCCTCTACAAATTCAATGTTAGGTTTAACATGAGAATTTGCACAAATATCTTATTACAAAACGTTCAAGAACACATTCCACTTGACGGACAGCGAGTGTCTCTTATACACGTCACCAAAATGATCAATTTTGTTTGGATTGTATTTAACATTTTACAGAATTACTATAATTTCAAAGCTATTTATAATTTAGAACATCTTCATATTATGACAGCTAATTCAATGATTTTTGTATATCTGGTCTGACACTTGTAGACGCAATGGTTTTGTTGGTGATTACATAATTAGCCAGAAATATTATTAATATTTTTTCATTATTAATTAGACAATTATTAATTTCTTACTATTAATTGTAATATTATGACTTGTATATAATTATTACTTTTCAGTAAAAATCCCAACAAAAGCTGTTGTTCTCGACATTATCTGTTCTTCCCGACATGGTCTGGCGTCTCCAACATTATCCCGAACACTCAAAGAAAAATTGTAGAAACAGTTGTCTGGAGATTTACATCCAAAATATGGCAACATTTCAAAGTTTTCCTTTCTCATTCCATTTACTTTATAATTGGTGAATCGATCTGTACTCAACAAGGACTACACATAGTATTCTACTCACTCAAATATTTGATTTCAATATCTGCAGAGGATAACAAGGCGCCACTGAGAGAAAATATACATGGATTATCTCCTCACAATCCAACACAGAGTAATTGTTCAATTGAAAGCCGAAACGTATGTCTACAGGTATTGTACTCATAAAAGATGACAATCTGGTTTCGCTCCTGTCAAACTGATATAAACAATGCAGTCCATCCCATATGACGTTACTCGAATGATAAAACCAAGCGATCATTATGTAAAGTATGTGTCATGAATAAGTGAAATTCACAATTGCGACGAAGAAATCAAATCGCAAGTCATTTTTATCGAAATTCAATTTACTCAAGGTAATTATTCAATTCAGTAAGTCATAGTTTACGTGTGGAGAAAGCATAGTTCATTTTCCACATTATTTTGTATAGTGTATATTATTATAAACCTCTGCTTTTAATTTATTCCACTATAAGTTGTAATAATGATTACACAGTTAACAAGCAATATATTAAACACTAAATAAATTGTAGTGCTCAATACTTTAAGTAATGTAAATATTAATTTACATGGAACCCCCTTAGTGGAACTTTATGCTCGATATTATTATAAAATGTATTTCTTGTGAGCTTTGTAAAAGACCACTGTATTAAAAATTTAAAAGAAGGGGATCTAAAGTACGGATGCAAAAATTTCTATCTACGATATTCGCTGGGAGTAATACAATTACTGCAAACATTCATGATTCGACTCGTCTGCGGCAGTGAACTCGACAGCTGTCTGCTCCGGCCGAGGAAACTGGGAATCCCCGAAACCGAGAAACGCACAGCAGCGCTTCTGGCGGGCGGATGATGAATCATCGGAGACGACGGCTTCGCAACCGCCACCGCTCTCGTACCCCATCCCCTCCCACACCATCCCCGCTACCCCACCTCCCGCAACTGCCCTCCCTCCCCCCGCCTCCCCCCGCGGTGCCGTCTCTCCCCCGGACAATCTCATTACTTAATGGGAGCTTCGCCTTTATGCAAGACTGCCCCCTTCCGGCAACGGTAACGCGAGATGCAAATTAAAAAGTAATCCGGTTTTTCCTCTCGGGGCGGGAGCTGTGCGGCGGCGGCGGCGGCGGCGGCGGCGGCGGCGGCGGCGGCAGAGGCGGCGGCGGCAGCGGCGGCGGCGGAGGAGGCGGCGGCGGAGGCGGCGGCGACGGCGGCGACGGCGCCGCGGCGGCAGAGAGTGGCGGCAGCGGAGGAGGAGGAGGAGGAGCGGGCCCATCCCATACCCACTGCCCTTCAATTCACCTTGCCCACCTGCCCATCGAGCTGAGGGGGGGGGGGCGACGTTGCGCAGCTCCCGCTCAAAGCCTGTGGGAGAATGTGGGATTGGCGGCTGCACGAAGCCAGCGAAACCGTGTCGCGAATTCTTCAGGGTGTTTCTGAAAAAGGTGGACAAATGAGCATACGTTGAGAAGTGTCAAGTAAAGCTGTTACATCAATGAAACTCCCGTCTAGCAGGCCTGCGTTCGGCGATAGAGAGCGCACAAAAAAAAATTTTTCTCCTGTATGTCGGCATACGTATGTCTCGGTTCGTAACGATGGTCACTATTCCGATTTAAAAACGTAAGGCAGAGCTCAGGACAACTAACATTGTTGTAGAAATTGCCAAAAACCATCCCATTTTCGGAAGGAAGGAACGAAGAAGTACATAAAAATGAATATTTATTTCAGCATTGCAACACCTGAAAATTGCTTTTATCCTAATAATGGGGTGGTTAACTTCATTTTTTGTAATTTCCAAGTATTAATGCTTCCTTTCAATATGTTGATTATAAATACTAAACATTTCTTTAGTATTGTTACAAAATATCGAATAAATTTACGGGTTTTTCATTAAGTATTATTCAGTAAAACCAATTTCAAGTAGAGAAAATCATTTTGTGTTATGTAAAGCGTCTTAAAAATTTATTAAGTTTCGTGCATAAAGTCCTTTAGTGATACAAATTAGTTAATAATTTCAAGTCTTATGTGCCAAGAGACATACCGTACTATATTTTATTCGTCATAACCAGAAACATCGTGCTAGCCGCTAAAATTACTTTGTTTCCTTTTACATTGTGGCAAAATCATCTAGAAAAAAACAAGAGTGTATCATAGTTTAAATTATAATGCGTAGTCATTAAAGGTAAATTAAAATTTTCTTTGATGTCTTCAAGTGAAAACTCATATTATTTGTCACCGATGTGCCTCAGTAGCAACCACAGGCTGGGTTGGAAAAGGTGGAACTACCAACAGGGTTGGCAGTTCTATTTGCAACCAACGAATTTCAATCAAGTGACAGTTCGCGGAAATGGAAATGAGAGACGATTGAAATCAATGTTACATGTATAAATGTGCATATGCTATACATTCATCGCAATTAAAATAACGCGGATTAACTACGCTCATTGTGTTGCCGAAGTTTTACATCACATAGAGAAGCATACGAATTCAACTGAAAAGTAAGAAAAGTTGCAACTATAAAAATATATTTATTTCAACGCCAATGTAGCACAATGCGTTTAAACATCCTCGAAAGGCACCATGAGACATGGGACAAAAAGTAAATACTTAAGAAACGATTTTTTTTTCGTTATTTATAATCGCATCAACATCTCGGTCATTAGCGACCACTATTGAAGTTAACGTTACGGTAACTGTAAAGATGTAACGATATGGTGATGAGAAAGGATGAGATAACGAACACAAATACAACCAAGCCTGAGCCGGGACTCGAACCCGCGACCCTTCAGTCCGAGATCGGTAAGACACTAGCGCCTTAGCGATATTGGTCACCGGATCGGCAAGAAACGAAAATTGCTGTATTCAATAATAGGATTATTTGGAGTAACAAATATAAATGGTATTACGTGCAAGATGCGCTCGACAGTGTCAAAAATTTTAGGCATCTTGGTGCAAAATTTTCCATGAACTAGGGATGGAATAGTCTCATAGTGGCGGCTCAAAGTGAAGAAAGAATTACGCTCAAAGAAATCTTTTGCGCAGCTTGCAGAGTGCCGGTCTCGCCTTTCAAAGTTTGGAACACAACGTTTAAATCGCTAGGTCTCCCAGCAATTAATTATGGGGCAGAAATCTGAGGATAAGACAGGATAGATCGATTGGAAAGAATCGAAACGAATTACCAGAAAATAATTCTCGGAGTCGCTAGAGTCGCAGCAAATATCGACGTCCTAAGAGAGGTGGGTAGTGTAATCTGATTTTGGAAAAATTGTAAAAATAAACCCATTAGCCGCGGATTAAATTAGCTGACACGTTTGTCTATAGATGCTGTAAAGTGAAATTACACGAAAATGAACAGCGCAACTGGTCTTACAAAGTTAAACTGTTTCTAGAACACGTCTGTGGGGAGATGGCTGGGGATAGAGGAACACGTGAAATAGAATGGCTAATTTCTAACTTTCGTAAATAAAAAGGCAAGATATTCTAGCAGTAATGGCCTAAAAACGCTCGCTAGTGCTTCACATTCACACTAGTCCGGTATGGGGTTGTAAAAGTTACGATCACACACATTGAAGGGATGCAAGAGGGTGTTAATCTTGGTTTAGGGTCGACGGGTGAATACAATATTGATTGAAAGACTAAAATGGCAATGCTTTGTGATGATATTGCAATGCTCTGCGATGATACTGAAGATTGGATCCACACACTTTTAAATTGCTGTGTTACCGAAACATAGAGAGGAAAATGGATGAGAATAGGAAACTATTACTTTGACATAGAAATGTAATGCTTGCAAGAACATAATAGATGATAACCCTCACGTGAAGCCCCGTAGTCTATGATAATCCTTTGAATGCCAATTATATTCCATGAATGTATTTCAAAAGCTATGTCCAAAAGAATCGGATTTCATGATGTTGAGTTCGTGTGTCTGTTTAAGCGTCATTTCATGTTCCTCCAGGCAAATGTCTATCACTTCCTATCACATAAGTTTATTTGTATAAGTAGTCGCGTCCGTGTAATTTTCGAAAAATTTTCCTTGAAGGTCTTTCCTCGGAAGATCTGACCTCCGTCACTAAAGATGCCAATCACGGAATTTCATAACAATAAAACGTGACACGGAAAACCGTCCGAACTGGATCACGGCGCAGACTGCAGCGAATTGCCCGCACCTGCAGCAACGTAGCGCCTGCACAAACGATATCCCGCGCCATTGTAATAAACGCGGCTGCGCATAATATGCAGCAGGAGAACCGCTCGGAGCCGGCGACAACAGAGGCATAAACTGCGGAACTCGGCGCGGCGGCCCTGCTCACGGAGAAACTTCGAAATGGGACATGGGCGAGGAATTATAGGGCCGAGTTCCGAGTCTGGCAAGGACCACCCGTGGCACGGCCGCCACTGGCCGCCACTCGCCCAGGTGCTCTGGAACCGCTGTCAACCAGTGGAAGACGAAGGAGGACGTGTATCGCAAAGACTCGTTTTGAATTGAAAAAGTAAAGTGGAGAAATGAGCGTTTGATAGTGTGCGTTTGTCCGTGTGGTTTGTCCGTGTGCGTTTGTTAGTGTGCGTTTGTTAGTGTGCGTTTGTTAGTGTGCGTTCGTTAGTGTGCGTATGTTAGAGAGCGTTTGCTAGTGAGTTTGTTTGTGAGCGTTTGTTAGTGTGCGTTTGTTAGTGTGCGTTTGTTAGTGTGCGTTTGTTAGTGTACGTTTGTTAGTGTGCATTTGTTAGTGTGCATTTGTTAGTGTGCGTTTGTTAGTGTGCGTTTGTTAGTGGGCTTTTGTCAGTGTGCGTTTGTCAGTGTGCGTTTGTCAGTGTGCGTTTGTCAGTGTGCGTTCGTTAGTGTGCGTATGTGAGTGTGGGTTTGTAAGTGTGGGTTTGTGTGTGTTTGTATGTGTCCGATGGTATGTGTCCGTTGGTATGTGTGCGTTAATATGTGTGTTTCTATTTGTGTCTTTGTAAGCGTGTATGTGCTTTTACTTGTGAGCAGTTTCTAAGTATGACAATATATTTGCGTTTTTGTTTTGTGTAATCAGCAAATGCATTTTTGGACGTGAGAAGGGGAAGATATGGTTTCTTGGTCAATGGATTACCGAGGTAGTGGGCCATTACCATCCTCTGCATTCAGATGTACAGGGCGATCTTTAGGGGGTAGGCGACATACAGAGGACACATTCGAACGCCGGAGTAGAGAGTTGTGGTTTCCAGGGTACAAACCCTGTTGATATTGTGGTAGACAATCCAACTCATTCAAGGAGAAGAAAAATAGAAGTTTACAGATAACTTATAAAACATATTAATGCATCGCATAAAAAAGCATATCAATCGGAAACGATTCGTTCTAGGCCTCTAAAACTAGGGTTTCGTTCCCCAAAGATGCACGAATAATAGAGGACGGGTCAGAAAATAGTTGAGGGACAGATAACGACAGAAGAAATGACGAGGTGCAAGTAAGAGCCAAACAGAGAATATATGGAGAAATGAAAGGGAAAGTTAGGGACATGTGGGGCCAGAATTATGTTTCTTAAGCTGTTTCAGAGAACATATATTATATTTTTGAACATTCTTTAAACATTCTATTTCATTTTTAAAGATTTTGTGCTTTGGAGGCCTCCTATATATATACTCCTATATATACCTCCTATCGTGGGTGATTGGAAAAATACAGAAACACGAAATATATGTAAAATAAATTGAAGGAAAAAGACAGAAATAATCTTTTATGATAAAATTAAAAGAACTCGGCGCCATTATATCCCGGGTTCCCAGTTGGTCACCAAAACCAGGAACCCACGAATTCGCTTAACCTTTTTGACTTCACGTAGTCAAGGAATTCGGCTAGCGACGCCGGTTTCGCGGGCGTTGCCTTTCAGTGGAACCATCTTAGCATTCGCCTAGATGACCGACGGAAACCACGAAAATCCCGGTGTGAATTGCTAGCAAGGGGTTTGAAGTCGAGCCTCCCGAATGCGAAGTCACCTCGCTACGCCGTGGACCACTTTGGTCGTTTGTCAAACAGTACCGGGCCTATAATGCTGCGAAGAAGAGTTTACGGTCTGACCACTCGAAGTTTGGTTCTACAATGAAGCAATTTCTACTTTTAAAATTATTATTTACAGAGAGCGGAGTTTTCGCACAGAGTCCAGCTTGGAGGGTCACTCCAAAAGTAATGCACAACAATGTTTTAAACATTCAATTTATTTTCCACACCTATTTAATTTGTACAGTATGTATATCCGTGTTTGAGGAACAAAACGCTATCACTCCCCATTATATCCGTCTCTTTCTACTGCCTTACTCTATCTTGGAACAAGGCACGGTAGAAGTCTGGCCAGTGCGTCTGAGCCCCTGTTTAGCAGCCCTCAAAAGAGAGTCATCTCATGGAACTCCGCCGGCACAAACCTTTTTAAACTTAAGTTCTTTCAATATTTTGCACGCACTTACTTTTCCTACATCGACATTCATTGACAATACTTTCACGGTTACAAGTTTGACAGCCACAATGAAGTTGTGATGGCGCAGTACATTTCAAGAGAATGTCTGACGCTGCGGGAGATATCTGAGTATTCGCTTGCCCTAACTCACCAGATAGTCTGGATGCCCTCCAACTGCGGTCAACAGCATCATCTCCATAAACATTTTTTAACCTCTTGTAAAGGTTTGTCACCAGCTTTCTCACAACACAGGAATTCTATCACAACACGTTGCTTCCGACGATCATCTAATGCAGCAGCCATCTTAAAGGAGTGCTAAGAGAGCAACACTGGCGTAAAACAAGATTGACCTTAATTTCAATTCAAGCGAGAAGAATGATTGTACGAAATCTGTAAAGAGAAAAGACGTAGAAAAGAAAATGAATTTATCAAAAATTACTTTACGTGCATTACTTTAGGAGTGACCTACGTAGTACAGAATATTTCTCTTATCAATACCCCCTTTTCTCAACGAGCGTGGAGTCGAAAATCGGGGTCGGATGAATCACTTCCCACGAAATTTGACCAACTTCAAAGATAGCACCCTAACTTTTACACTGCTATTAAAACCGCCGCCGTCCAAGGCGCCCCCGCGGGGTCAACGTCCTCGCGTTCGCGGGGCTGCTGCACCGCCGCCCGCGCCGCCTTCCTCCCCTGAGTTATGGATGAGCGCCGGATGCGACGCGACGCGGCTCAAAGGCCCGAACGCGCGCGCGCCTCTCTTTTATTCAGAAGGGCCGCGAGATGGACGCCATGACGGACGCCGCGACGCCTCCGACCTGCTGTCCCGTCCTCGCCCACCCCGCATCCTCAGCCTCCCCCTGCTGAGCCACCGCTGACCCTGACGTACATGGTTCGAGTGACTCCGGGCGCGTCAACTAACGAGGTCATTAGGTACGTAAGTGTAGCGTATGTTTTTCCTCGGGAGGAGGCGGTGATCTTTATGCGCTGGATGGCGGGATGCGGCGCCGACCTACCGTCCGCTACCGGGGTTTCCCACAACCAGGTATGTCCCACCAGCGAGGCAGCGCCCCAGCCGGGACAAGCTCTAAGCTTCCGACTGGTCTCCCAGCATGTGTGATAGTGTAGGGCATGTGAGTGTGTAAGGGGTTTGGATAGGACAAGGAAGTGGAATGAAAGATCGCGCACGGTCCATGGCCCGTTTTGTAAGGGTACTGCTCTGGCATTCATCTGGTGTTGATTGGAAGAAACCATGGAAAACTACCAGTCAGAGCAGTCGGCCTCTAGAATTCTTCAGACAGCGACTGAATTTGACCCAATGGACAAGCTAGAGTCGAAAATCTTGCCACTGTTGGAACTAAAACCTAGGACCTCCCGGTCACAGGCACTGCAGAGACATCAATCGATGCAATGAGCCATCTCTCCCGGTCTGACGTACATGATGCTGTCTCCGCCAACGCCGCTTCTGCCCAAGCCACTGCCTCCGCCATACCCGCCGACCCAGTTGCCGCCGCCTCCCATGATGGGCAGGTTTCCGCTATCTCCGCTGCCACCACATCCATCTGCATCTTCAACACCAACTCCTTCACCGTTTGTATCATCTCCTGTCTGAGTCTTCACCTGCATTAACGTTCAGTAGAGTGACAATCGGCAAAATGGTGAATTTTGATTAATTTTATTTACTCTCAATATAATTTTATTGTCAATACGTATTATTTTATTTATTCGCAATATAAATATCCCAAAGTCTGGCAGATTAAGGGTAAATCTCTTTGCTCTCGAGTGAGTAGGTTGCACTTCCTTCAAAGCTGAGGAAGTTTTCGCCATACGATTGGAGCACGGAACGCAAGGGAAAGTATGGGCATTATATCTTAATACCATTGAAATTATTATTCATCAACCACGTCTACCCGGTGAGATCTCTGGTGTAGCGGTAAGACTTTTAGGCTTCTACAGGTAAAAATGGGGTTCAAACTCCGTCCGTAACAAGTGGAATTTCTAGTGAGGGAAAAGTCGCGGAAGATTTGCACCGAGATTCGCATTTGCCCTACAACTCATTAGACCATTTTTCCAATGCCATTCATATCACATCTTCGAAATCAACTTCCCGTCAAAAATCATTCATCCATTGCGAGACATGATCTTCAGTCCTAGGCAATGGTATCGTAAAGAATATAAATGTCCGTATAGAAAGAAAATCAGATGACGTACATCGTGCGAAGTCCATAACACAAGAAGTAATAAATCAAAACGGTTCACGAAGTAATATCCAAGAAGAAGTGAAAGTAATATTGTGTACTGAAGCTAACATTTTGAACGAAAAATATGTATATTTGACATTACAAATGAAGTTAAGAATTAATCTAATATTTGTATAAAAAAATCATATTAAGTGAAATTTTCAGCAAACAATAACTGTAACACATAGCATGCGAGTTAAACGGGGGCCAAAGCAAAACAAACAAAATTGAGAGAAAAGACGACACAGCCAAGTCTTCTACCGGAGCGTAACGCGCCGAAGTATGAGCTGAATGGGCAACATCAGCTCCACAGCTACTACTTCGCATCCAACCAACAACAACCGCTGCAACACAAGCGCATACTCGACACCTCACGGATACGCATGTCCTCAGATTCATTTGCAGCGTTCTCCTTGGCGGGGTAATATCCCCGCCAGGCGCCGCGACAGCTGAGCCGCGGGTCGAGCTACGACCTCCTCCAAACCCAAACTTCGCGGGCGGCCCGGTGCCTTGGCACGCGGGGAAGGCGACGACGGCGCGGTGGGGGGCGGAGGTGAATTCCTGGGCAAGGCGTTCCGCTAAGAGGCGTCATCGCCGCATTCCGAGCTGCCGTCTACGCCGCCCCCGCGACCGCCGCCGACGCCGCCTCGGTCGCCGCCCCCGGCCCCCTGCAACCGCCACCGTCCCCGCGGACGCCTTCGCACCCACAGCCGTCGCTGTCGCTGGTTCCGACTCAGTGTGAACGCCAGTCCCTGCCCCGCCTCTGCCACCACTCCTGCCTGTGCAACCGCTTTCGCACCAGTGGCCGATTTCTCGCCCGCCGCCGTCCTTGACACTGCCTTCGTCTCCGGCTGGGTTCCAGTCGCCACCCGTTCCCTTGCTCGTAACCACGCCCCCGTCGCCACCGCCTCCGCCGCCACCTCTGCAACCGCTTGAGTCCTGTGGCCGGCGCACCCACAGCCGTCGCTGCCGCTGGGTTCTGACTCTGGGTGGGCGTCAGTCGCCGCCCCTGTCTCCGCCCCCGCTTCCACTCCAGCTTTCACCCCAGCGGCCGATTTTGCTTCCGCCGTCGTCGTTGCCGCCGCCTCCGTCTCCGAGTAGACGCTAGTCAACAACCTGTTTTGCCCCCACCCATGCACCTGTCGCCGCCGTCACCACCGCCGCTCCTGCACCAGCTAGCGCTCCCGCGGACGCCTTTGCACCCCCACTCGCCGCCGCCTTCGAGTGGGCGCAAGTCGCCATCCCTCTCCCCGCCCCAGACCCCGCCCATGCCCCAGGCCTAGCAACCCCTTCCACAATCACGGTCCCTTCGCACCCGCCGCCGTTCTTGCCGTCGCCTCCGTCTCCGGTTCCGCTTCAGACGTTGCATTCGTCCCCGCTGGTGCCATCCCCCCCGCCCCAGCAGTCCATCTCTGTTCCCGCCGCCGCCTTTGTGGCCTCCTTCGCACTCTCCACCGTCGCCGGAAGCGCCCTCTACGTTCCTAGCTCTGCTGCATTAGTTGCCACCGCCACCCACGGCCTGCTCGCACACGTTGCCATCGCCAACTCTGTACCCGCCGCCCCCCTTTCACCTTCCACAGCCGTGCGCCCTGATCGCCGCGTTAATTCCTGCGGCCTCCTGCGCATCCGCCTCCACCACCGCCACTGCCACCCCCCTCCCGCCTACGCCGCAGACACCGGCGCAGCCGCAGCCGTGGCCCAGAGCCACCTCTTGAAGCGCCCGGTATGTGCGCACTGCGCTGGTAAAGGTGATGTCTGGAGTCCGTAAAGATATGCACTACGAAACGGCAAATATGAACATAAAGGAAAATGAAATGAAATGTATTATGCAAAATTTTTTTCAGCTCAAATTATAATGCTAATTTAAGAAATTTTAAAGACTAATTTCGCCTTTTAAGTCTATTGTATGTCTACTGTATAAAATGAGATGATTTTGTGACTAAAAAATAGATTTAGGACTCTATAAAAAAAGTGCTGCTCAATGCTCATAGACCCCAGAATTAGGACCTGTTGTCCTCATTTTTACGAGGATCTCGACGAGGGCGCGCTTCGCTGGCTATTGCTCTCAAGATCGGTCTCCAGCTCTCCCAAGTGGTCTCCTCACTGATTTCTGGTGGTACCAAATGATGACAACGCTCTCGGTGTTTCAGTGCTTTCTCGCTTTTACATACGTGACAAAAAAATTAGATTGGATTGCAATATACACCTTTTCATATTCCATTCTGTTTCACTTCGTATGGTGCGTTTACGGGTTTATGCGTTGTATGGGCATTGGCCAACAGAGGATTTTTTGTCAGGTTCTCAATCAGGAACATCGCCGGAGGTTAAGAATAGTTTTCAGCGCGTATTTACATTGTTCCTTTATTGCCACTATAAGAAATCTTGTAAGAATTGATACAAATCAAGACGAGAATGCGAGCGAATTCAGTAAAAAAAACGGATGTAAAATAATGGGCCAAAAATTAGGAATTTCGAAAAACCAGCGTTGTTTACTTTCATCACGCTTTTAATTAAACTCGAGGTAATCTAAATTTTAAACACATAATTTTGTATTTAAATAATATTTTTTAAAAGGGAGAATTAAAGGGTAACTTCCTTGTACTCTATGAATTGCTACATAAAGTTATATCATATAAACATTTTCCAGTGGGCGGAATGACAAAAATATTGAGTAATACGACTCAAGAACAAGGTTAGCCAAGGTTTGTGAAAGGAATGTGAAATATTTCTACGAATTACTCACCAAACACGACCCCAATTTAGTTTCCAATTAGTGATTGCCAAACAGCCGCGCACATGACAGAACGGACAATACTAGTAAGACACAGAGCATACTTCGGAAACGGGACACTTTACACCACCCAGTGGGCTTAGTTCCCTACAACAGGACCTACCGCCTACATTTCCGCCAAGACCTCGTCGAGAGCGCCCTTTGCGAGATGTTGCTCTCCGCTCTCTCCCAAGCTCTCTGCTCTCTGTCGCGGCGACAAACGATCACAACTCTTCCGGTCTCAGCGCCTCAGCGCTTCCTCTCCCATGAAATCTTATGAACGTATGCGTCTCTTCCGCGAGAGACCGTCACAAAGAAGATGAATTTACGCAGAGTTATGCAGGACTTTATGAAAGCCTATATTTGCCAATATTTGCCAAAGCTTAGCGAACAAAGTTCAGTTATTCGCATTAACGTGAATTATGGGCTCGAAGCTAATATGAGCGCAACGTGGTAAGACACCGTGTCGCCCCCTCCTTTTACCACCTCATGTCTTGGAGATTGTTTCCCGCTAGGGCCGTATTTCACTGACAAGGCACTCTTGCTGAGTATGAAGCGAAAGTAGGGGCAAAATTAAAATAAGAAATGTTTAGTTCTCGGTACGGGGCTAATTTTTCTTACCAGGCGAAATATCTTCCATTTGGAATGAAGTCGCAGAACTCACCTGCAAAAGAAAAAATATATTAACATCTTACACAAGAAATTTTCTCAGTAGCTAATGCGAATGAAGTCCTTAATGCAAACTACTACAGACGATTAAAAGTATTATATGATTGTGATTTATATAAATATTTAATCGGGTGGCATAAGAAATGAGGTAAGTTTTCAAGAGGAATATTAATACACAATGCTTTGAATTTTGATGTAAGATAAGTAGAATTAATGTTAGGAAGAAGAATCCAATGCTATTTACTCAGAAAATGTGTACCAAGAACCCATCTCCAAGCATTATTTATGTACTACATCAGTGAGGTTGTGTAAACGCACGCGACGAGTTATTTTGAAGGCGTGCAGACTCACCAAGAAAGAACATTTATACAGAATTCAAGTATTCAAATTAAATATTTCGCATATATAAACATAAAAACACATGAGATATGCCACAAATATATTATTGAAACTTAATCAGAAATAAGTCACACAACAAATAACTTGGGCCACGGCGTATTTCTTTTTTCGGTTGTAAATGGCGGGTGTTCTTGGGGCTTGATGAAATAATATTAGACTAGCTAGAGTCTTAATAAAATTCCACACTTTGAATATCACAGCTTTAATGTAGGTTCTCTGGTAAAGAATACCAATTTCGAACGGCGGCCCTGAACTGAGCGTTAAGCCTGGTACTACTCCTAGGTTAACGAAATTGGTAACAATTTATGAACAGGTTGGCCTCCACCCCTGTGATTAAATTGCACAGAAATATCAAATAGTCAATTTAATCTCACATAAGTGTTGATATGCTACACATTTCTGAGCATCCGTGCTACATTGTGAAGATATCCATCAATGTAATGTATGGTTCCAAAACTTTTCATTTTATAAATTAGATCCTAAGGAAACTATTCTTCGTAGAGAGATAGTGTTCACAAAAGATCTTCTGGTGCTTCCCAGTAAACAGAAAAAAATTATGAAAACCCTATTTTTTTATAATTTTCTACAAAAATAATTTCTTTTTGAAGCTTTTTTTATCGGGGCAAGGTGCATTAACTCCGTTTATAATTCACTCCTCCATTGGGCTTTTGAAACACATTGCGCCAATAATTTAAACCATTTACTGCTTTTCACTTGCAAATAGCATACGTAGTACAGACAAGATTAAGAGATACTGCAACAAAAAAGGCAAACTTTGACCGATAAAAAATTCGTATTGTAGTACCCAGATACCAAACAAGTAGATAATTCTTCTAAATATTCGAAATAGACTACTACCTCCAGTACGTAGTACAGACAGAATCCAGGTTTTGTGGGACTTTCATACCAAACAATTGGTTGGCAGAGAAATTTTTATCGCAGAGTACTATACATTTTCATGAAAAAGGTTAAGATCCAATTTGCATTGAACTCTCTGAATTTTCGAGTATTGCGGAAGTTGGAAATACTACAGCAAGTAGCAATACTAGTGTGTTGCAACACCACTAGTTTGGGATGTAAACCAGGCGAAGAACCTCTGTGAAGTAGAAAGATGATCCTGACGCAATAAACACACAACTACAGCCCGCAACGGTAGGAACCGCCGGGCCTGCGTTGTGCTCGTAAAGTAACGAGAACTTGTAGAATAACTAGAGGCCGGTTGTGATGCTGCTGTGCGGGTTGCATACATGTGATTGCTATTTCATCCATGAAGTCGACGCGTATGGTGAATATTGCTTTCTCCAGTTTTATTATTTACTCTTTTCCAGATAGTTATATTAGAATTTAGCGTTTTAAATATTAATCGTTAATGGCTATTTAATATTAATTTATATTATTTAATTTAAATTTAATAATTTATAAATACTCGTAATTTCTAACAAAAATCAGTTTTGTAACGTTTGATTTCATACAAGTGGTAGGCCCACTCCATACTGGTATCTATACATCTCACTCGCTTTCGAATGATCGTACTCACAATCAGCAGTGCGATATTTCTGTGGAGCTCAGGAAAAAGAGATTCAGAAAAAAGGAAATTCTTTCCTAGTATCAAGGTGTTTAGCATAATGGCGAAACATCGCGCTGCATTAACCAATCATGGGAATGGAAACATTAAATTTGGAATTTAAAACCTTTTGGTCATTATTTGGATTGCTGGCCGCTACCGCCGCGCCGCGTCAATCCTTCCCTACGTGCTCCTCTTTGTCTCCACGAGGGTAATTCAGTCGCCGTCTGGAGGAGAATTTTAGCGGCCGGCCTGCACTGATCGGTAGTTTTCCGTGGTTTCTCCGATCCACACCAGGCGAATGCCGGAGCAGTACCGTACGAAACGGGCCACGGACCGCACGCGATCTGTCCTTCCTCTTTCTTGTCCCATCCTCTCCCATTACACACACACACACTTACACTAACATGCACTACACTACCACATATTTCAGGAGACCGGTTGAGAGCTTAGATCTTGTCCCATCTAGGGTGGTGCCCCGCTGGTGGGAGAGTCCCCACTAGCCGACGATAGGTCGGCGCCGGATCTCGCCATCCAGCGGGGGGAAGATCACCGCCATCTCCCAAGAAAAAACAGGCACTACAATAACGGGGCTAATGACCAAAGCAGTTGACGCGCCCGGAAACACGAAAAAATCAATCCATCAATCAATCCACAAGGGCGCGGTCCGGACGCACCCACCGGTCGGCTTTAATGAAGGGAGCGCCGCCTCGCCAAGGCGAGCAAGGGCTGTGCAGCAAAAATTTTCAATAGACTGCTGGGCGCTGGATTGACTGATTGATTGATTAGCGTGTACGGGCGCATCAACTGGTATCGTCATTAGTACCGTAGGGAAAGTGCATTTTTTATCGTGAGAGATGGTAAAATTGCCGTTGATATCGTGGGAGATAGCGGTCAATGACCTCCATCTCGATCTGGTTTATCGTCCAGTTTCCCTGATCCATTGAGCAAATGCTGAGATGGCCCCTTGTTTTCCTTCTGGACATAAATGTAACTTCTTATCTGTGCACGTCTTCCTTGAAGGACATCATGGATAAGAGCCCAAAATGTATTGCTTATTTATCCTTGAAAATAGATTTTATTACATGGGAGCGGTTTTCTTTCATTCCAAATTCAAGTAGTATATGACTTAGTGTAGGGATCACAGAATTTTGAAAATCTGCACAGAATTCACATCTCCCCATAGCACGCCATACTCAGTTTTAACTGTTTTTGACGTAAAATAAATAAATAAATAAATTCTCCGGTAAATTGCAAGATCTGGCGCCGATCTAAACGTCGGCTCGCTGTTTTCTTCTCGGCCAGGTATTTCTCACCAGCAGAGCAGCGCTCCAGTCGGAACAAGTTTTAAGTTCCCGACTGGTCTCCCAACATGTGTGGTAGTATAGTGCATGTAAGTGTAAGTGTGGTAAGAGTATTTTAAGTATATGTAAGCAAGGATTGAAAATAGGTCAAGGAAAAAGATGGAAAGATCGCGCGCAGTTCGTGGCCTGTTTCTTGGTGTACTGCTCCGGCATTCGCCTGGCGCTGATCAGACAAATCTCAAAAAACTACCGATAGGAGCATCGGACCGCTAGAATTATCCTCCAAAGAGCAGCTGAACTCTGTGTAGGTATGTACGAGTATCTAATGTCTAAAATCCTACCACCATCGGGACTCTAAGCTGGATGCTAAAAGTAAATATGACATGACTGTGGTTTGAAGGAATGGGGTGTTCACCACCCTCTCGATAATATTCAACTCGATTTTACAAACGAGCTGTGAGAAGCGATATTTACGAACGAGCTGTGAGAAGGGATATTTACGAACGAGCTGTGAGGAGCGATATTTACGAACGAGCTGTGAGGAGTGATATTTACAAACGAGCTGTGAGGAGCTCTCCCGAGACGTGGGAGGGAGGGACGGAGGTTGGAAGGAAACGTACCCAGAGAAGATCGGCATAACTTGATTTTGGTTGGTCCACAGCGCGGTCGCGTTTCTGGAGCTCTCGCTACCCCCACGCTGTTCCGGCTTCAAAATATTTGAAGCTGTTTTTAAGAAAATCTTGTTTTTGTAATTTTTTAAAATTGCAAATATTGCATGTACTATGGCAAGAAAACTAATAAAATTTTAAAAAAATTATACTTTACCTTAGTGAAAGAATCTTATATGGACAACAAATTTCATTTGAAGGAAAAATCTCCATCCCCAATTTTATAATTGTAGGAAGACGCCGAAAAAAAATTCAAACTTCGCTTTTCGGAAGCGAAAATAAAACTCCGCTCAGAATTCAACCGTTCTCTCCCAGAAGACTATGACATCTTTATAGTGAATGGTGGGATGCTACTTTCTCTGCCAGCTCCTGGAGGCTGAGCATTGACCATTTGCGTCCGTGTCCAGCTTCCCCTCCACCGTCCTTTCCTATCACACATTCGACTTCTCTGCGCTGAAATTGTTAGCCACATAACTTAAATGGCTGCTCTAATCAAATTAAACAGATTCGGTAACTGAAACAATTTGATAATGTCATGTTTACGCTCGAAATGAATCGATGTACAAACCGATGTTTAAAAATTGTCCCAAATTTGTTCTTAAATTATACCATTTTTTTCCTAAAATACAACATCTCTATTCTGCGGAAAACTTTGAAACTCGCTATTCGTTTCAGATTATGATTCTAGCTTTGTTACTAAAAAATCCCCATGCACATTCGTTAACATAAACGAACGAGTGCGTTTATATGCTTACTTCTAATTGACTATATCTGCGGAGGTGAATCGTTTTCCAACAACACGAGGGCTCTGATCTGCTGTTGAAGTGACCTTTTCGAAATAACAGATTCAATTACAGCGTAATCGAATGTCTGACCGCATTTAAAATTCCCTCCGACACACAGCACGTACGCGTCATGCACTCCGCGAGTGCATGCTGGATTAGCTGCCGCGTACCGCGTAATATTCCACCATTCCCCTCGCATCTCGCATCACACCTCTGACCGGGAGGTCGTAGGTTCGAGTCCTGACGGCGGAGGATTTTCGACACTAGCTTTTCAGCTAGGTCGAATTCAGTCGCTGTCTGGATGAAAATTCTAGAGACAGGCTGCTCTGATCGGTAGTTTTCCGTGGTTTCTCCGACCAACACCAGCGAATGCCGGAGCAGTACCCTAACAAACGGGCCACGGACCGCGCGCGATCTTTCCTTCCACGTCCTTGCCCTATCCTCTCCCCTTACACACACACACTTACACTAACATGCACTACACTTCTCACATATTCCGGGAGACCGGTCGGGAACTTGTCCCGACTGGGGCGGTGCCACGCTGGTGGGAGAGTCCTGGTCAGGGGGAAACCCCACTAGCCGTCGGGCGGCGCCGGATCTCGCCATTCAGCGGGCGAAGATCACCGCCATCTCCCGAGAAAAAAACATGCACTACACTAACGTGACTAATGACCAAAGCAGTTGGCGCGCCCGGAAACACGAAAAAATCAATCAATAAAAAAAACAACCCTACAGGGCTGCTGCCATCTGGAACAACCAGAACCTCCTCTTCTTAGCGGCGCCGGGGGCGCAATCTGCCGGCAGCTTCGTGTCGTGTTAAGCCTCCGCCGAACGGACGCCCTCGTGCCACGGCGCCGTCGTCAATTTCTTGCGAGAAGATCCTCGTAAAACTGCGGGGTCCGACGGGCGCTTAGGGGCCCATCGCAGCATTCGCCTGCCAGCCTATGGAGGCGAGAAGGCGGTCGTAAGCGCACACACGTGGAACGAGTCTATTCCCGCGAGGTCTCGAAGCGAGGTCGTCAATGCGCTGTCTTGTTTCTACGAGCGGGGAAAAAAAGAGAAGCGGCTGGGACGTTCAGAATGAGCGCTCCTCTACGGACGTAAGTTTTGATGTGATGAAGCGGTGATACTACCTTGGTTGCGTAGACTAAGAACAAAAAAAATGTAAACGCCAGTATGTAGTAGCGTACCCAGACGAGGGGGTTCTCAACTCCGCCCCTTACAAGCCGATGAGTCATCACCACAAGCGTAGTTCTACTAACTTACAAAATTTCCAAGTCCTGCAAGAACTCGACTAAACACTTTATCAATAACGATGTATCATAAAATGAAACAAATTTAATTTCTAAATAAATGAAAAATTCTTTATAAAAATCATAATGTTGGCTGGATATTTCACACACCCCTCCCCAGAACTGAAAAATCATGGTTGCGTTACAGATGATGAATAATAAGTGAATATTTCGTGTCTCCGGGCGCCTCAACTACGTAGTCATTATTCCCGTAAATGTGGAGCATGTTATATCTGGGAGGCGGCTGTGTTCTTTCCTCTCTGGAATTTGAAATCCCGTACCCGCCTACTGGTAAGATTGTGGAACTTTCCCCTCCAGGTATCTTCAGAAATGGGCAACGCCCCAGCCTGGATAACCACTTAAGTTCCCGAGGCGCGCACGCGTGTGTGTATAACCCGACCAAGTGGAGTGTAGGACTGGCCGTGAGGGCAGCACTGCATTTGTTTTGCTTCGGAGAGAAAGAGACAGCGCTATTGGTATGCTCATTGCAGCTGAAAACTGAAGCACTGCTATAGACCAAGGTCGGAATACGTATACATGACCCTCTTGTAATATCATCTTATGTTCAACAATACCCGTGATAATACATTTAAAATCACGGACAAATGCCGACGCGTTCGATAATTATATAAATAAAGAATAATAACAATATGAAGAATGAAAGTATTTTGAGTCTCTAAAAGTAATCACATGCTTCTCAACAAATTCTGCAACATGAATAAATTATATTTGATATGATGAAATATATCCATTTTTTTATATATTAAGATTCCCATAAAATACAACGCACTGCAGATGTTTCAAATCGTTAATGAGTGATCAAATTAATGCGTGCAGAAATTCCATTAAGTCATGAAGAACATAAAAACTATAGAATCAATTATGTAAGCCATCAATTGAATCGTTTTGTCTGATAGATGCCAAAACACAGTTATTAGGAATTGATATGCAACGCCATTAGGACTCTGAAAGTTTATATCTACACTGTAGGTAGTGGGAATCGCAAACGGGAGCAATTAATAATACCAATAATTGAAATACACACGAAAAACGAGTTCTACATTTGTCGTTCGGCGAAATATCTAGGGTTTCTAGGTAACCGGAAATTTTGTGAGCGTTGAGTGCGGACTAATGGTGCAAACAGCTTCGGTCTATCGCCGGATGGCAACAACGTCACACCGTTGGCAAACCTGCTTCACGGGCGAGTAGCGACATTTGCGATGCTTGGCGCGATCTCGGGACAAGGCGGTCACTGACCATTGCTTCTCAGGTAAAATGCCCACTGTCTGAAATTCTCAGAAACTTTAGAATTCATGGCTTCTTTCTGTAGAAGGAAACTTCACACACGAAAATGTAACATTAATCATTTTATTCCATTAATATACATTCGGATCTGTTAGATATATGAAAAGTATCTGTAATGTATATAATGCAATATATCTCTGTAATATATTCGGTCTTAGCTGTGGTTAACAAGAAGGGAACACATCGAAAACTGACATTCGGCAGGAGAACTCTTTCTTCCTGAACTGACCATTTTATTTCACAGCCAATTACAAAATCTTTTACTTTACAGTTGTCTTTTCAACTTTAATTGTTTCCTAAAAAAAATCGACTATTTTCTATTCATACTTCTTTCCTAATCCAATTGATTACCCGCAGCGCCATCTACACTTACACTTAGCAGTAAGCAATAAGACTAATACGATATTCTAAATTTTCAAGAATAATGAGTTTTATAAGAGAAACCTTTTTAAAAATATGTTTTGATGCGATTCATTAGAACTCTAATGAAATACTCCATTTTCCATTCATTATAATTTAAATAGAATTCATAATAATTTAAAGGTTGTATATAATGAATGCAATGAACAGTGAAATAATATTATTTGTTATTCATATTAATGAAAGTATAATTAAAATGTTGAAATAATTATTATACAACGTATTTGTGGGGTAAAGTGAATAACAAAAAATTCTACCGCAAATAATCATCAATGAGGAATATTTCAATCTCCCAATTCATTGATAAAATACTAATAGTAGTAACCTTATCACTGCTCCATTCCATTCTCTTTTCTCCCGGAAAGTCGTATTCATTTTTGTTTTTATTGAATTGAATGTTAAAAAGGAGATTGACAACCAATATAAAGTTAGTATTCAAAACCTCCACTGAACCTTATTATAACTGTCCTGATTATTAACGATTGTCACAAAAACTAAAACGCCACAAGCAAATGAATCTAACGGATCTACCAAAAAATCTATACCCAACTTACAAGAGAAGAGTTAGGTTGATACGGGTAGTTTAACCGGTGCAAGCAAAACCGAATTGAGGAGAGGGACGATATTCAACGGTGGAGAATATCCAATACTATGGTAGAAACAATATTGTCATTCCCTGAACAGAGATGAGTAGATTGGAACCATTAAAGCATTGAGTGTCACGGATCAATGATAGTGAGAAATGAAGAGACAGGTAGTGTTGTTACCAGAGCGCTCGCCTTCCATCGCGGAAACCGAGATTCACATGCCGATCAATTAGCGAGGAATTTGTAATGGGCAAAGTGGGTTCGCGGCAGGTTTCTCGGGTTTCTCCCGATTCTCTGCCTCCCATTCGAACAGTTCTCCATCACCACCCATGCCTCTGAGCTAAATTCAAAATCGCCTGTTTCGTCGCCCAAGTAATACCTCCTTTCTCCCATGGTTGGTGAAAGGAGTGTAACAAAATTTGCGTGGTCAGACGGAAGAGCAGGCCTCATGGCCTGAGTCTCGGCACGTAAAATAAGGCAAATTCAATTCAATTCAATTCAATTCAATCTTCGTAAACACCTACACATCATGTCAATCATCTATTCCAGTTATGGCCATATGAACTGAGTATTGGCATCAGAATAAAGAGATGATAATAGGACAAGAAATAAAAGGTAAGTGTGGCACTTAATTATAAAGGCGAAATTGATTTCGGATATTTGCTTGAAAATCAATCAATTCCAGACGTTTGTAAGCTACAACTTTTTGAGTTTTATTATCACTTTTCTTTTCCAATATTTTACAAAGTGGAGGAAATGAATAAATATGCCTACAACATAATATGTACAATTTCTAAAATGTTTTTTTCTCTTGGTTTTCACCGAATTTCATTCTCGCAATTATTCAATATAATTACATCGTCTCATTAATTCTTTGTTTTTTGTCAGAAAACTTGACAGTTCTTTGGTATTAGCTAAAAGGTGTGATTTTTAAGTAATGAGATAGAATATAGAAACGATACAGATACAGTGACTTAAAAGTCTTCAAAGTAAACTCCCTCTGCATCAATGCAGCGCTGCCAGCGAGATTTCCAAGCTTCAAACGCAACCTGCAAGTTAGCTTCCGACATGCCCTTTATAGTTTTGGTCACGGCCGCTTGGATGAATGCAACGTCTTCAAATCGGGTTCTTTTCAAGTGAGTCTTCAGCTTTGGAAACAGAAAGTAGTCGGGCGGACTCAAATTTGGGCTGTAGGGAGACTGCGGCAACGTTCAACCCCGGCTGAACGGAGGTCACGATAGAGGCGGTGTGGGCCGGCGCATTGTCGGGATGGAGCTCCCATTGGTCGGCGATCGCTGGCCGCCTCCGCTTGGCGTCCCTGTGCAGTCTCTTGAGCACTTCTTCGTAGTAAGCGGCGTTGACAGTTTGTCCTTGGGGGGCGAACTCTTTGTGAACCACCCCAAGGTTGTAAAAGAAACAATGAACATTGTTGTCATCTTCGACTTCGCCATTCTCGCTTTCTTGGGGCGAGGAGATTCCGGGGTGAGCCACTCCTAGCTTAGGCACTTGATTTCAAGGTTGTAACGAAAAACCCACGATTCATCACCTGTTATGACATTGGCTAAAATGCCCGGGTCATTCTTCACTAGCTCTAACATCTCACTGGAACTTCCACTCGTCGGTGCATCAGTCAACACTTGTGACCCCAGTTTTGATCACACTTTCCTCATGTCCTCAAATCCTCTGTCACAATTTTGCGCACAGATATGTAGCTCATTTACAGCTAATTATCTTAAACTTAAACGACGGGCTGAGTCAATGACATTCTTCACCGTTGTCACATTTTCGCTGGTGTTGACTAATAAGGGGAGTCCAACTCTCTCCAAGTCCTCAACGTCCCGTCCCGAGGAAATTGTAATGCCAGCCGTTGTATGTAATCTAAGGTTCCTATCACGTCTAACAGAACCACTGTCGGTTCGGACAATTTCACGATAACTAAAGACAGAAATTTCCTGCTAAAGAACAGACCAAACTAAAAATCTGCAAGCTGAGTTCACTTGAACGAAAGGAAGAAGCCTCGATTACATCAGTAACAGCCAACAGCTTGAGTTGTTCATCTGAACTGGTTTTGATAAATTTTTTAGCGTCTTTTTCTTTTTTTAAAGTTATTTTAAAAACATTTTCAGCGCTTTTATTTATAATTTTTGGCTATATTCTAGATCATCAAAATCCGCCCCCTACTGATCAGACATCCTTCAGTTTTGATTTCTGTATTTT
This sequence comes from Teleogryllus occipitalis, assembly GCA_011170035.1. Taxonomy (NCBI): domain Eukaryota; kingdom Metazoa; phylum Arthropoda; class Insecta; order Orthoptera; family Gryllidae; genus Teleogryllus; species Teleogryllus occipitalis. Next base: position 896,855 of record BLKR01000061.1, read on the forward strand.
CTACTGCATTCCAGCGTTCAGACACTTCGCTTTGAAGGCGGCGGCAAAAACGTCGCCGTGGGCGCGGAGAGGTGGAAAAAAGGAGCGGAAACGGATTCGTAGGAATCAACTGGACAGGCATGAGAGAAAAGTGTACCCGGTTTCAGCTTTCTTCCTTCCGAGAGCGCTGAGGAGGGAGAACTATCGTTGTTTCAAACCTGACGGGCCTTGCTAATCCAGACCTCAGAGAGCTAGCGCGAGTGCGTCTGTGAATGTGATATATATATATATATATATATATATATATATATATATATATATATATATATATATAAGAAGTAAGGAGAGAGAGAGAGAGAGAGAGAGAGAGAGAGAGAGAGGAGGGAGAAGGAGATGGAGAGAGAATCAGAGAGGCACAGAGAAAAGGATAAGACAGACTCCACAAAGAAAAATCCTTCCTAAAATGGCATTACTTAATTTAAAAAAAGAAATTTACAGCGACGCTTGGATTATCACTTATTTAATATTGTTGGCAGTTGAAATGAAAACCACATTACAACTGACAAAACTTATTAAAACATTCATTCATTTATTATCAAGTACTAATTCCCCCTGTGATATTTTATTTTATATTATTTTATTTTACGTTTTTCCGAAAAATTATAATACATCTGAAATCCAACTGAATTCGAAGAAATCATGATAAAATTTCTTTTAACAATGACGATAATAATGAATCCATACACTTCAATGAAGGCTTAGGGAATTTTCTAAAAGCAACAAGACTGTTTTATGTCTCATTACACTCTTTGGTGATTTGACACGGGGTTATTTAAATAACGTTATAAAAATAATTATTAAAATTAGATATATACGTAAATAAATACTATGTGTTCATTAAACAAACAAGTCCCACTAAAATAAAAATATTCATTTAAAAATCATGATTTTTTCCACAGTTCCACAGTAAAAAACTAATGAGTGGATGTATCTCATCGAATAAAAAATGTTGGTTAAGTAATATTTCAAAACATTTCAAAATTAGAGCATAAGATTAAAGAAGAATAGAATATAAGTACGTGAAACAGGTACAGAGTGCTTAATTGTCTCGCAGCAATGCATCAGGACATCTGAATAAATCAGAAACCTTTGTTTGAGAATCTAAGAATTGTAACAGTCTCTGGCTGGTCGTAGGGAAGGGGAAGTTCGTAGGGTGGGTGGATGGGTGGGGGGCGTAACTTGGAGCCTGGTCACGGAGAACCCTGGCAGATAGAATGGGGGACAGTCGGGACCGGCTCTGGGTCCGCGCAGGGACAAATCCGATCGTGACGGACATCTGCTCCCGCCTGACAGGTCCACGTTCGATCCCTGTCACCCGACCGGCTCGACGGCTGCCGACCCCGGTGCAGACATTAACAGATCGCAGTCGATTTATGGACGTGAGGCGTTGGCAGGAGGTCGAACCCTAGTTTGCGAATGATTAAGCTCGCACTATTTTTAAGCTGCGACTGGCGTTCCACCGATGGGATATGCATGTTTAACTCCCATGCACATACATCTCGTTTCATATGCATCATAGGGATCACGCGATTTGTTTTTTCCACCTTTAGTGTTAACTGAGTGAGGCATTCTGACACTACCAGGTAATCGGATGGCTTTAGCACGTCATTGTGTTACACCATTCCTTTGATCCCAAATATCTGCATTCAGATAGCTGGCCGATGTATAGCATCCATAGGTCACCTCGATTAAGTTGTTAAGTAACATAGCATTTAGCTGACCCCTGCCAGCCAAGACTCCTGCGGTCCCGCGGAGATTGGACACGAATAAACTTAGTTCTAAAGATTATTTCAATCGATTAATCCCCTTTCACCAGTACAACCTAGGAACTCTTTCACTATTCTTCAGCAATTCAGTATTCCTGCCTTCTTCTTCTTCATCGTCATCATCTTTTAGGTTTGAGATTAGATTATGAAGATTGCATGATATAAATGCACAAGATGTGATGCACTGCTTTACTTCCGGTGAAAAGAGTGTGGATTAAGTATTTTCCTCTCTCAAACAGAATGCAAATTAGGGATTCTTCCTAGAAAAACATTCTCAAAGAAAATCTTCAGAGGGGACGAATCGAAGAATTGATGAGTAAGATGAATATCATCTTCCGTTCATGCAACACAGTCTGAATGAATCTAAAGAATGCTCTTGGGAATGTTTGCTCCTGTTCTATTTCCTTCAATCCGATTCCTTGATTTGAACATTAAGGATGAGGAAAAAAATGACACACTTGATATGGATTAATTGTACCTGTGGCAAACTTGGTAAGGAGAAAATCGATACTTTTGCAGCAATAGACATCAAACTCTCTAGGAGAGACGATCGAAATATACCCCCTTTAATTAGCAGGTACCCTACTATCAACAATTCTTCGACACCCACCAGATTTCAATCTAGAATCATCGGTTCGGTAGTCCCACATGTTAACCGTTTAATCAACCGAAGCAGCATTAAGAGTGTATTAACACAAGCGGGAAACGTTACAACAAAAACGGAAGAAACTCTGCTCTTCATATTTGCGGCTCGCCGCAATGTCATTTGTGGAGAGTGCAGGCTAATATTGAATGTCCATGTGCAAATGCACATGGGAGCAACGGACTTTTCCACGACCGTAGAGCGACAGAGAACATTCGGTGCATTTGAACTGAGCGTAGACGGTCAAACAGGTATGGGAAGGTGAGCATAATGTGTTTTCCCCTGCTGGATGGCCAGACTCGGCGCCGACCTTCGGTCGACTAGCGGGGTTTGCCCCAATCAGGTATCTCCAACGAGCAGGACACCGCCCCAGCCAGGACAAGTTCTAAGACCCCGACCGGTCTCACGGCATGTGTGGTAGTGTAGTGCGTGTTAGTGTGTGTGCAAAGGGGTGAGGATAGGAAGAGGGAGGAAAGATCGCGCGCGGTCGGTAGCCCGTTTGTTAGTGTACTGCTCCGGCGTTCGACTGGTGTTGATCGGAGACACCATGGAAAACTACCTATCAGAGCAGCCGTTCGGAGTGTGCGATTTCCAAGGTAGTCAACGAGAAGAGAGGACAATTTCATAGAAAATCTTTATTGTAGCGATTACCATGACAAATCACATCGTGACGGGAAAGTGGTTCCCGCTGTGACTTGGCGAGCAGTGGCGCCAACTAGATCTCTTGCCGTAACGAAGAAACAAACGAATAACGATCTTTGGCAGGAAGTTCTCGCGCGAAAACGCTCTCGTTCTGCTTTCCGAAACGGTCGAGTTCGGCGCGCGATACAATGTTCTGATAGACTTTTAAATGACCCGAGTGAGAAGGTGACGAAGCGGGACCACGCGAGGAGCTGGTTGCTGCAGTGCGAGGCAATCAGAGGCCTGGCGCGGGTACGCATGAAGACTTCGGGCTCAACAATGTTCGACAGAATTCCCAATACATTACACTTTGCACTATTTATATATACGATCACCGCCAGCATTGTTCCCACGTTACAAGAACTGTATCAATTCTGGTGGTAACTATGTGAAAAACTTATGCAACTGTGTTGTATCTGCCATAATGAAATTTTTTCATGAAATTGTAATTTCTTCTTGTGAACAACTTGGGGGAAACGTACTTTCCTGGTGCGTCTCATAGTTTATTACAAAATAAGATAAATAGATACTTTATCTAAGCGAGCAAGGATATTGTTGGGTTAGATTAAATATCTTTATAGACCTGAGTAATTTCTTATTTAGTTTTACTCCATTTGATACGTTTCATTCCATACAAAAAAATTGGCCAGTATACGCCGAGTTCATACTGTCGTTCTCAGGCGATGGGAGCGTCCACTAGAGTACTTAAATAAATTTCACTCACAAAGGTACTGCACTAACATATAATTAACCATTACAGAAGCGTATTTAATTTTGAATAAAATAAAGAATACCAGTTATCAAAGAATTAAGAATTCTCATCTGTAAGGTATTCCTAACAAAGGAGGGGCTTATGAAAGATAGATAAAATAATAAAAGGGAGTATTACCAACGAGTCACGTATCTCTGGCGGTTTCAGACTGTGGATGGAGGGCTGAGTCATGATATTTACTCTAAAATGAATAAATGCCAAAAGGCAACACGCAATAGAAGAGAAAGGTAGCAGAAGAAGAGAGAGAAATTAAGTTTCTCTACGATCAAATTGAAAACTAAGAGCCTAGAATTACGCAAATGGCTCCGTTTACTTTTAAATTAAATGCAAATTATTCTGCTTAGTATACCACCAATCCTATTAAATAATGATTTTTCGCAAAACATGTAAGAACTAATAATATAGAGAATCATATTTGTGAACTACGGATTTTCTTCTTGGTTTATAGTGAAATGAAGGTGTTTTGAAACGTGCCATTTCCATTATTTGTAATGCTAAAAACACTACGTACTCTGTAATGTTGGATGCTCAGTACAGAGATGCAGCTAATAAAGCTAGGAGAGGAAGTTAAAGAGAGATGAAATATTAATATGTTCAAGACGATGAGATGTGCAAACTTAAAGTTACAAATACCAGACAAATGTGTGGGAGATAATGAGAGAGTGAGAAAAAGGGGAGAGTGAGTTAAAGGTAGAGAGTGGAAGAGAAAGTGGGGAACATGCGGAGAAAAAGAAAGGGAGAGGAAGAACGAAGCAAAAAAAGTTATAGAGGCAAGAAAGATAGGGAGAAAGCAATAGCTAGAGAAAGAAAGAAAAGAGGCAAACAGAACACAAGAAACAGAGGGAGGGGAAAGAGACAGGGAGAGTAGCAATGAGCAGGGAGAGGAGGAAAGAGGAGAGAGATGGAGAAGCAAGAGGAAAGGAAGGGAAGACAGAAAGAAATGGAAGAAAAAATATAAAGAGAAGAAAATGGGATTAAAGGAGAGAATAAGAGAAGGGAAAAAAGAAAGGGAGAGAGAAAAACGAAAATATACCGAAATCTAAAAGAAGAAAGGGGAAATGAGAATGAATGAAATGAGTAAGCAAGGGGAAAACACATGAGGGAGAATAGGATACAGAGAGAAAGAATGAAAAAGTGAGAGGAAAACAGCGAGTTATAAAACGAGAATAAAAATAAGAGTGATACAATAAGAGAATGAGATAGGTATAAAAAATGAGAAAAGGAGTGAGAGGGAAGGAAATAAAATGTGAAAGGGCAAGAGGATGAAAAAGAGTGTGAGAAAGAGTAGGACCGGGAGAGAAAGCGAGAGAAAGACAACACGAGAGGAAACAAGAAACTGAAAAAGGGCAAAGGCAGCGCGAATCCAGTCTGGACGCGCACGCGAAACGTGAACCAGCAGGAAGGCCGGCGCGGAGCGGGGCGGAATGAAGAGCGGGTAGGCGTGTATTTGGGCGGGCGGGGCGGGTGGGGGTGCAAAGCAGGGTGAACGGGGTGAAAGAGGGAAGTAGGATGGGTGGGGGGAGGGGGTGGAATGGGAAGGAGAGGGATGGGCGGAGGGGGAAGGTAGGAGTGGTGGCGGGGAGGAGGGGCAGTGGGGGAAGGGCGGAAGGGGAGGGGCGGCGGACGTGGTGGAGATGGAGGGGGAGAGGCGGGGAGGGAGGGGAAGGGAGCGGCGCGGTGCAGATCGAAGCGGGGCGGGAAAAGACGTGGTGGGTTGGGGAAAGGAGGGTGGCGGGAAAGGCGTGGCGGGGCCAAGTGAGGCGGGACGGGTCGGAGTGAGGCGGGGTGGGGCGAAGCTAGGTGGAGCAGAAAGGAAAGGGGTGGGGTGGGGCGGAGCGGAGCTAGGCCGAAATAGGTGGAGCGGGACGAAGCGGGGCGGGGAAAGCGTTGTGGGTCGGGGAAATGAGGGACGGAGCGGGGCAAGGTGTGGCGGGGCTAAGCGGAGCGGGGCGGAGCGTGACGGCCAGTGTGGGAGGGGCTGCGCGGGGCGTGGGGGAATGCAGAGGGTGGAAGACGAGTCGCTGGGCGGGACGGGGTGGGGCAGGGCGGGGCGGGGCGGAACAGGCGGGGCGGGAGCGGAAGCGCGGAAACGAGCGCGCCTCGGAGGCGCCTGTCATCGCGCGCGGAATTTCGGCCGAGGACACACGAGGAGGACGGCGGGAAGGCGAGGTCGCGAGGGCGGCGAGGAACGCGGCGCCGCCGTCATGCACGCAGTTACACGCGACGTCACCCGCCAGGTCGCGAGGGCTGAAAGGCCAGGTGCGCCAACGCAGGGGCGGGCTGCGAGCCTCGCTGCACGGGGAACATGAAACAGGACGTCGCTGGAAAAATGAAACGATATTAAAAACTATAAAACAGTCTACTCCCGTTTTACTGAACCTCTGGGAACCAACATTTCTGGTCTGCTATATCAGAGGTTTACTATATCCAACATACTAAAATAATCCAGGAACATTAATTTTATTTTTTATAGTTGCAGTAAAATGTGGAAACATGGCCAGTGCAATATTCCTCTTATTTCATTCATTCATATCATATTTGTATTAGTTTCCTGGGTAGAAATTTTTAATAACAAATTTTGGATTTCCTTCTCCAGGCTTCGTGCTTTCTCCACACTTAATTCTACAGTGAACACTCCTACAATATCTTATGACATTTTTTACACATCTGAATGAATCTAGTTATGTTGGAATACTTTCTTCATTTGTATTCTCTTTAGCATCAAACTAGTTTTCTTCTGTTCTGAAAGACCTTTTCGCAGACTATCCTAACCAGATGGGATACACCTTTTTTTCACTTATTTGAAATGGATATTTTAAATTTTGCGGGTACTTTACATGGAACCTCAATGCAATTTTCAAAATGTTACTCTAAAATGTCCCAGATTTTTCTCTCAATTTTTTTGTAGATAAAGCAAATTACGTTGATAAAAATGGCGCAAGAGCAATTTTAATTAAACTCTGAATGTTCTTGTGAAAGTTAACTTTTTGAGAGCTTTTCTACAACTGTAATACTGAAGACACGGATTTTTTAATGAAATCTGTTCTTCAGAATTTGATCTTTAATTGAGGTCATGTACAATTTATTTTAAAATTTTAGAAATATTGGACAATTTTTGTAAAAAGCTATTTTCAAAACAAGATTACTTCAAAAACGGCTTCAATTTTTAAAATTATTTTACGAATAGTGAGAAGACTCATAAAAACTGCGAATGTCCGATTATCATTGATTTCTCTTAATTTTTGAAAATTGAAAAACCCACAAATATTACGTTATGTATGCTGTTGTAGCAGCAATAGCTTTATTTAGTGGTTCATTTATTACAAACGTAAACTTCAATGTGTTATACTTTGTGACTAGTCGGAAGATCTTTAATACATTAGAAAACCTACATTCTACGAATAATAATAACTATTATTATGCATAATATTATAGTCATAATTATTATGCAGCAAAATTGTACTTAATTTTCAAGAGTTTAATTCACAATTTTATTCTAATGTTACAAATGTATAAATTTTGTATTGTCATTGAGAAATGAAACCACGACAAACACAAATGCACCTACAAAAAATGTATCATTTGAAGCCAGTAATGAAATTGCAATATTGTGATGTACACAATACAAAGTCTCTTTAAAGCTGAACTAAAATAATATTTATTATTATAAAATAATATTTATATAGAGAAAATATTATTCTGAGTTCTAAAATTTTGTAAAATTCTGTGTTCTACTTTTCTGTAAACATTTTTTACAGAAAAGCTATTTAGTTCATACTTATGTAACTTTATTATCATGGTGCAACACACGAGTCTATGATAAAAATTTGTGTAACAGTTTTCTTAGTTATCTCTAAAATAAAAAGTGACCGTTCTGTTAGAAGAAGAAAACTATTCTTAAGAGTTTCTATTACCCTTCATGTCGATAAGAACGTAGTAAAAATAATTTAATGAAAAGTGCATAGTAGACCTATATGAAATCAGTCTTGTTTATATTAATAGAGTTTCGAAGAAGAACAACAGATACATGCTGCCTCTGAGTTTTGCATTATATATTCACTTCTTTTGGAAACCACACAAGAGCGGTGTTTTAGAATTTTCATTTATTTAAAAACAAATTTCGCTGAATGCTCAGAAATCATTGACGATTACGCAAGAGGATTTAAACTCTGTTGTGGGTAACTGTAATGGATTTGTTGAAATTTATTTATATTTTGAGAAAGCACTGATCCTTTCCTACTGTTCTGATAGTACAGTCACAGTACGGTAAACGGGTGCATGGTACTGCATCTGACTTAATACGAATTCCGCAACTGGGTAATTCATTTGACAATTAAAGTACAGCATTTGTCTGAGTGGAATCACAAATCAGCATTGAACTTCATGCATTTGTGAATTTTAAAGCCTCTCAAGTCAGTGTGTTACTATAAATATCTCCTGCAATTAACACATTTTTCTGTGAAAGTTATACATACATGTGAGTAGAAACGTGAATTTAAATCGATTTCCACTTACTGTGAATTCATCAGTTTAAAATTTACTATATAAAAGAGTATGGGCAACTCGCGCATTCTTTTTTAGAATACTTCGAAAGTAATATTAAAAAGTATTGGTCGTTTTCATGACTGCACTAAACCTGGATAGGAATACATTTGAAAGCGCTCGTAGATTGATACGTAAAGCCATTAAGGAGAAAACGAGGAAGAGTTCTTTGTGTTCCAGTGGGTTCATGATGAATCGCTTCTAAGAATTGCGAAACAAATTTTCGCTGCCATCACTGTCGTTGAGGAATCCTGAGTGAAAATTGTGCGTTGACCGCATTAGCGACGAAAACCAGACTCGAGTTCCTGCGCCATTTGCTTCTAATGCTAGTCTGGTGAAGTGTTGTGAAGTGTAGTGTGGTATAAAAGTAGAAAGAGAAGTGAACTGCATATGTGAAGTGAAGTGTAATTAAAAAGTCTTGAAGTCTTATATTTAATAGTTTAAAATAACTGTGAAGGTCAGCCATAAAATGTAGTTAAAGCTATTATTGATAGCTTATTATTATTATTATTATTATTATTATTATTATTATTATTGTTATTATTATTATTGTTGTTATTATTATGTCTTAACATAATTTAAAGTTGCATTGTGTAACATGTAAATTGTCGTGTTCTGCCACCAGGTTGTATAAATCTACCTGCAGAAGTAATACATATCTAATTGGGAGTTGATGGTACCCTATGGAGAGTTCTGTGACTAAAACATGTGATTTCCCAGTCCCAGCGCCAAATCGCTCAGTACGCCTAGGCACTATTCTCTTCGATACTGACATTTGACAAGTACTATCCCCTTTCCACGAAGACCTACTGCAACTAAATAAAGTACACGGTCGTTGAGTAGGTATTTGTGTTTCACTCGCATCTATTCCGAGAAAAGGAATGAATTCTACGTAGTGTTAAACAAAATTAATTTCATTTAAATTAGTGCCACGTCACCTTTTCACCTCCCTCAGTTCTGCTGCACTTCACTCCATTCCGTCTCGTCCTGTCCCTCGCCGCCCCTTTTCACTCTGCATCACCTCGCCTTCTTGCTTTACCCGCCCACTCACCTCCCCCACTACCTTCGCCATACCCGCCATATCCACTCCACATCCATCCGCTTAGTCCCACCCCATCCCCTTTCGTACGGCCCCGCCCCGCTCCACTTCTTCCACCAGCTGCAGTGGCTCAGGGCATCACCTGATGACACTGCAGTGCCTATAAACGAGTGGTCCTAGAGTTCAAGTCACGATGGTGGCAGAGTTTTCGAGACCAGACACATAACGAGGTCGCGTTCAACCCCTGTCTGAGGGAGTATTCTATCGGCAGGCTGCTATAATAGGTAGTTTTCCGTGTTCTCTCTGATGAATACCAGGCGAATGGCAGAGCTGTACCCTAACAAAAGGACCACGGACCGTGGGCAATCTTTTCTTCCGCTTTCTCGTCCTATCCTCAATCCTTACTTACCCACACACACTTACAAGCACTACTCTTTCGCACATGCCAGGAGACCAGCTTACAGTTTACCAGGAGCTTACAGTTTGACTCGGCTGGGCCGGCGCCCCGCTGGTGGAAAGTTCCTGGTTTTGGTGGGGAGATGCCTGATACGGGGTGAGTAGAATTGGCGGGAAAGAGTAAGGTCGGCGTTGAGTGAGGTAGGGGGATGAGGTGGCGCAGGGTTGGGGAGAAACGGGGGGATGAGACGAGATGGGGTGTGACAGTGTGTGGAACTTTGGGGGTGTAGGACATGTGCAAGACGAGTAAAGGACAAGTACAAAATCAGCACAAGACGCGTGCAGGATGAGTGCAGGTCAAGTAGAGGTAGACTCCAGGTCGAGTAGAGGTCGAGTGCAGAACAAGTGAAAATCGAGTACTGGGAGGAGTGAAAAGTGTAGCGCGAGTGCAAGTTGAGTGTAAATCGAGTGCAGGAAAAGTGAATGTCGAGTGCAAGCCGGGTGTAGGAAGAGTGCAGGTCGAGTGTAGCACGCGTGCAGGTCGAATGCAGAACCACGCAGGACGGGAGCAGCAACAACGTAGGCTGCGGGAGCAAGATGAGTGTGGGAATACGCCGAAGGGCGAAGCGACGAGAGCGCTCTCGCCGGCGCCCGTGTAGCTGTCGGTCGCGCGTCGACGGGCGATGCGCCGCTGGGCGGAACGAGGTGGCGCGTCGAGGGGCGATGAGGCGGGGAGGAGGTGGACGAGACACGAGACGCAGTGTGGCGCAACGAGGTGAGCAGCAAATAGGTGCGCGAAGGCCCGTGCGGCCAGATTGATTGATTGGACTTTCCGGGCACGTCCACTTCTATGGTCATTAGTCGCGTTAATGTAATGAATGGTTTACCCCTGAAGGTGGCGATGTGACTCTCACACTTGATGATGAGATCCGGCGACGCTATAAACGTCATTGCGCCTCCAGGTATGTCCCACAGCGGAGCATCGCCCCAGCCGCCCAAGCTCTCAGTGTGGAACACTGTCAGAAATTACATTAAATGTAATGTAAATTTAATGTACCACTATACATGCATTTTAATGTACCTTGTACATTAAAGGGAGATTAATGTACATGTACATTAAATTTAATGCTGAAATTAAAATCAATGTAGATTTAATGTACGACTGCTAACTTCTAAACTATCGATTAGAGCAGTCGGCTTTTAGAATTGTCCTTCAAATATCAGCTGAATTCAAGCAAACCTATAATGGAGTCGAAAATCTGCCACCCTCCAGACTGAACAAGGTACACGGAACTTTGACAACGTAAATGGGATTGTAAGGTACGGTTGAATTTGAAAACGTTTAGAGGGTGCCATTTAGGGGCTAAGAGGCTTATAAAGGGAATGGGAGAAAGGACAGGACAAAGTGAGGCGATGTCTATTAGATGATTCTGACAACTGGATGTATCAAGTCGAAGATATATTCGGAAGAGGAAAAAATGAGAACTAAGTCAGATTTGGACGGTACCGTGAGTGCTTTCCAGAGTGGAAAATACTCAAGTAACACAGGATTATCGTGGGACATGGATTTCAGATGAAGCTCACTGTTCACTGCCCTCATCTGCTCACCTCGCTTTCTATATTGTTTTCTTCCTTGCATTCCCCACATGCTCTGGGAATGCGGTTCCTGGTTCCTCCCATATGATACTTTCAGGACATGTGCTTTTTTCAGTTCCTAACAGTTAACAGGCTTATAAATCGTAGTGCTTTCTATTTGGCGGAAATATATGACTTGCAGTGAAATAAAATAGGATCTCCTTCATTTCCGAACGCGTTGACAAGTATTGTTGGTTTTAAAAATATACACAGAAATAGTCCGTTTACCGCAGAGAAATATTTAAATGAAAAACCTTTTTTATATGAAAATGAAACTTCTAGCTTTGTAGATTCAATGTTTATATTTATTTTCCATTATTCTATTTACACTTATACCTCCTTGCTTCTGAGTTTTGTTATCCATTATTTTCGAAAACAACATAGGACATGTACAATCATTCTTTCCGCCCTCCCATTTTCTATTAAGAAATTTATTATATATTTGTATGAAAACTCATTGCAGTTTTTTCAAATAATGTAACAGTTACTCATTCACCTTCTATTTCATGCACTTCCCTGTACGCTAGCCATGCCTCATACACCTCTCGTCATCCCGAAGTTAGTTCCTTCCGCTTGCGCAAGGCCTCCCCGCGCGGTCGGGCGGGCTGAGGTGTGATAGAGGCCCCACGTAATTCGCCCGTGTTGCGTTTTCATCTCGCAAGTATGGAAATTGTGCCGCGCGGATAATCAGCAGCGGCTGCGGCTGCACGCGTTCGCTTGGAAACGAGCTGCGACGGAGCAGGGCCACTTCCATCGCCAGCCCCCGCCCCTGCCCCGCCTCCCGGCCCCCAGCCCCGCCCCATCCCGCCCCATCCCGCCCGCGCCCGCCCGCGCCCCCGCCGCCCCCCTCCCACGCCCCTCCCACGCCCCTCCCACGTCCCTCCCACGCCCCTCCCACGCCCCTCCCACGCCCTCCCACGCCCTCCCACGCCTCACGCCCTCCCACGCCCTCACACGCCCTCACACGCCCTCTCCCACGCCCCACGCCCTCACACGCCCCTCACACGCCCCCACGCCCCTCACACGCCCCTCCCACGCCCTCACACGCCCTGCCCTTTCACACGCCCCTCCACGCCCCTCACACGCCCTCACACGCCCCTCACCCTCCCACGCCCCTCCGCCCCTCACCGCTCCACGCTCCTCACACGCCCTCCACGCCCTCACACGCCCCTCCCACGCCCCTCCCACGCCCTCACACGCCCCCTCACGCCCCTCACACGCCCCTCACACGCCCCTCACACGCCTCTCCCCAGCCTCTCCCCCCTCCCGGCCCCCAACCCCACCCCATCCCGCCCGCGCCCGCATTCTCCCCTTAACGGCTTCGCCGTTGTTCCCGTCGCACCCTCCATCGCCGCGTCCTCCCAACCCCCAAACACCTGGCTTCACCAAGATGCCCTTTATCCTTATCCTCCTCCATGTTCACTATCCCCTTCCTCCCATCGCCCTTGTCAAGCTCTGACCCCGCCTCCACCAACTCGTGCGTGTGCCCCAACCGGCGCAACAGTCCCATCCCCACCATGTACTCACCATTCCCACTGGAGCACCTACTTCCATTGTCTGAGTTGCTCCCGCATCTACCTCTGCAAACCCGGCGCCCTCTTGACCTCCGAACACCATGCGTGCCGCCACCTCTCCCAAACATAAAACCACCTCCACAGCCCGTCTCCGCCTCCCGCTCGCGCTCACGGCCCCGGCCACCTCAACTCCCTACGTCACTTCCACCTCCTCCACTTTCACACAACCTGCCCCTAACTAGCACCACTCCCACCTACGTCACGCTAATCACCTTCACTGCCACCAATCACACTCCCGCTAACGTCCACAGCCCCATGCCGTTCACTTCAACATACGTCACTCCAACCACCTCCACTCCCACCTAGGTATTTCAACCTATCCCAATCAACTCCACTTCCCCCTACCGCCTCCTTCGTTGACCACGCCAATAGTCCCGCCTCCACCATCTCCACTGCTGTCCCAACCTCTCTAACTACTGCCATCACCCTCAAGCCCCGTCCTGCTCACCGCACCTGCCATGCACAGGTTATTTCTACCATGGATTTCTACGGCCTCATATGTGACGTCCCCTCTGCCAAACACTACCATCGACATAACCCCCACAGCACCCGCTGTCCCAACCCCACCCGCGTCACCGTCCGCGCCACTCCCGGTCCCCTGGCCCCTCGCCGACATCCCTACTCCCACTTCAGCCCGCGCTTGCCTCACAACAGCGCCCTCTTCCTCTCCCACCTCCGCCATAGCTCCGTCTCCTTCGGCGCAGCTTCCGTCATCGTCACTGCCCCGCAGCCTCTGGGCTTCGTCCTTTCCCCACCCTCAGTTTCGCCTCCATCTCCGCCGTCACCGCCCCCGCCGACGCACGATAGGGGGTCGGTTGAACCGCAGGTGTAGGGGTATGGGAAGGGAAAGCAGGAACGAAGACACGGTGCGGAACCCGACAGAAGGTGGTGGTTTGAATCTCAAGTTGGAAATTGCTAAGAGGCTCAAGTAGAAGTTAGGAAACTGAAGTGTAAGTTGAGATTGAAAACAGGCAGACAAGAAATAAAGTCGATAACCCAAAACCAAGAAACGTAAACAAACGTTAATGAATAGAATATATAGCAAATAATACTAATATCATTCTAACACATTTCATACGTAAGTTTTCCATAATATACTCGTATAGTATATTTTTACTTTCGCGCTGCGAAATTTCATACATAAATTATTCTCTTTCATTTTACTTAGTGATAATATATTTCAAGTTTACAGGTAAAATAGCTAACTTCGTAAGAATCTTATGACAAATTTTGTCTTTAAAACTAGCATAATATAATTTTTGCATTAAAGAAATGGTTAAGACGTAGATTAAAAGGGTTTAGGAATAAAAATTATGAATATGGTTAGAAGGAAGAGAAGAAAGGAAAAAGGATGGAAAGGGGCACAAGGGGACTCGAAGAAACATCATAGGCTTTCACGGCCGGAGTCAATATGAGTGAAAGTTTCCGGGCTGGTAGGCCGTGGTCCAGTTGGCATTGAAGAGCCAAACGTTTCGTCCACGTCTGCAGTGGATATCTTCAGTGGCGGCAGCGTCGTCGGGGTAGTCTCCGGGTCGGCGGCTGGCTAACGACTGACGCTCGTGGGCGAATCATGTCGTTCGAAACGTTGAATGTATGATAAAGGAAAAGAATAAACCATATTAACAAGTAGAAAACACTTCTCTTTTAATTCTCTCTAATAATTGGTCCAGCTGTAGTTAATAATGCGATACATAATAGCTGCAATTAATAATACGAATAACTCGTACTTAAATATGACAACAGCTCTCATATTTATGCATTTGAATAAATAATCATTTGTTGTGTAAAGTAAGTAAATTACAGTGTTCTGCCACACGTTTGCAAACATCTCAGCGGTATTAATAATAAACATCTCCCTCCGGCACACGCGTCCGATTTGATTTTCCGGGGAAGGGCGGAGAGGGAGGGATTCGGAAGCGGCCGAGGGCGTGTGACGCCCCTGAGAGGAGCCAGGGCTTCGCAGGGCGACAAGGCCACGTGGGGGCTGAGCGCCCGCCGCTGGGACCACCGCGTAGGCGGCAGTGGCGAGTGGGGCTGGCAGAGTAGCGACGGAGAGGGGACGGGCAGTAGCGGGCACGGCGGAAACTTGACCCGTGTGGAAGAAGGCTGATGGGGTGAAGAAGGCGGGAGCGAGAGCAAGATCGACGGCTGGGCCAGGAATGGGGATACTGGGAACGACGGCGGTGAAAGGTCGTAAATGGTGGCGGGGGCGGGGTGGGAGCGGTAGCGGATGGGAGCTGTAGTGGAATGGCAGGAGGCGAGTTGGGAGCAGTGGCGGACTGGGAGGGAGTGGGTGGGAGCAGGGGCGTGAATGTGAGTGCGGTCGTGAGTGGCAGTGGAGTCGTGACTGGGAGTGAGGTCGTGAGTGGGAGTGGGGTCGTAAGTTGTATGTGACCGTGCGTGGGAGTGGGGCCGTGCGTGGGAGTGGGGCCGTGCGTGGGAGTGGGGCCGTGCGTGGGAGTGGGGCCGTGCGTGGGAGTGGGGCCGTGCGTGGGAGTGGGGAACGTGTGCGTGGGAGTGGGACCGTGCGTGGGGAGTGGGGTCGTGCGTGGAGTGGGTCGTGCGTGGAGTGGGACCGTGCGTGGGGAGTGGGACCGTGCGTGGGAGTGGACCGTGCGTGGGAGTGGGGCCGTGCGTGGAGTGGGGCCGTGCGTGGGAGTGGCCGTGCGTGGGAGTGAGGCCGTGCGTGGGAGTGGGGTCGCGCGTGGAGTGGGGCCGTGCGTGGGAGCGGCCGTGCGTGGGAGTGGGGCCGTGCGTGGAGTGGGGCCGCGCGTGGGAGTGGGGCCGCGCGTGGAGTGGGGGCCGCGCGTGCGGGGCCGTGCGTGGAGTGGGGTCGCGCGTGGGGAGTGGGGTCGTGCGTGGAGTGGGGCCGTGCGTGGGGAGTGGGGTCAGCGTGGGAGTGGGGTCGTGCGTGGGAGTGGGGCCGTGCGTGGAGTGGGGTCGTGCGTGGAGGTCGCGTGCGTGGGAGTGGGGTCGTGTGGGGTGGGGCCGTGCGTGGAGCGGGGCCGTGCGTGGAGGCCGTGCGTGGAGTGGGGCCGTGCGTGGGGAGTGGGGTCGCGTGGAGTGGGGCCGTGCGTGGAGTGGGGCTGTGCGTGGGAGTGGGAACGTGCGTGGAGTGGGACCGTGCGTGGAGTGGGGTCGTGCGTGGGGAGTGGTCGTGCGTGGGAGTGGGACCGTGCGTGGAGTGGGACCGTGCGTGGGAGGGGACCGTGCGTGGGAGTGGGGCCGCGTGGGAGTGGGGGCCGTGCGTGGGCGGGCCGTGCGTGGGAGTGGGGCCGTGCGTGGGAGTGGGGGCCGTGCGTGGGAGTGGGGCCGTGTGCGTGGGAGTGGGGGTCGTGCGTGGGAGGCCGTGCGTGGGAGTGGGGCCGTGCGTGGAGTGGGGCCGTGCGTGGAGTGGGGCCGTGCGTGGGAGTGGGGCCGTGCGTGGAGTGGGGCGTGTGCGTGGAGTGGGGCCGTGCGTGGGAGTGGGGCCGTGCGTGGAGTGGGGTCGTGCGTGGGAGTGGGTCGTGCGTGGGAGTGGGGCCGTGCGTGGGAGTGGGGTCGTGCGTGGGAGTGTGGCCGTGCGTGGACTGGGGCCGCGTGGGAGTGGGGCCGTGCGTGGGAGTGGCCGTGCGTGGGAGTGGGGCCGGTGCGTGGGAGTGGGGCCGTGCGTGGGGGTGGGGCCGTGCGTGTGGAGTGGGGTCTGCCGTGCGTGGGAGCGGCCGTGCGTGGAGTGGGGCCGCAGCGTGGAGTGGGGTCGTGCGTGGAGTGGGGCCGTGCGTGGGAGCGGGTCAGTGTGGGAGTGGGGAACGCGGAGTGGGGACCGTGCGTGGAGTGGGTCGTGCGTGGGAGTGGGGTCGTGCGTGGGAGTGGGACCGTGCGTGGGGAGGGGGACCGTGTGGGAGTGGGACCGTGCGTGGAGTGGGGCCGTGCGTGGGAGTGGGGCCGCGTGGAGTGGGGCCGTGCGTGGAGTGGGGCCGTGCGTGGGAGTGTGGGCCGTGCGTGGGAGTGGGGCCGTGCGTGGGGAGGGCCGTGGAGTGGGCCGTGCGTGGAGTGGGGCCGTGCGTGAGGGGCCGTGCGTGGGAGTGGGGGCCGTGCGTGGGAGTGGGGCCAGTGGGAGGGGGCCGTGCGTGGAGTGGGGCCGTGCGGGAGAGGTCGCAAGCGTGGGAGTGGGGGTCGTGCGTGGGAGTGGGGCCGTGCGTGGGAGTGGGGCCGTGCGTGGGAGTGGGGCCGTGCGTGTGGAGTGGGGTCGCGCGTGGGAGTGGGGGCCGTGCGTGGGAGGCCGTGCGTGGAGTGGGGTCGTGCGTGGGAGGGTCGTGCGGGGAGTGGGGTCGTGCGTGGGAGTGGGGCCGTGCGTGAGCGGCCGTGTGGAGTGGGGTCGTGCGTGGAGTGGGGGCCGTGCGTGGGGGTGGGGCCGTGCGTGGGGGTGGGGCCGTGCGTGGGGGTGGGGCCGTGCGTGGGGGTGGGGCCGTGCGTGGGGGTGGGGCCGTGCGTGGGAGTGGGGCCGTGCGTGGGAGTGGGGCCGTGCGTGGGAGTGGGGCCGTGCGTGGGAGTGGGGCCGTGCGTGGGAGTGGGGCCGTGCGTGGGAGTGGGGCGGTGGCGGGAATGGATGCGGCGAGGATGGAGTGGCAGAGTTGAAGGAGGACCGATTGGGGGCAGCAAGGCTGTAACCGTTGACTACAGCAAGGGTGGAGATAGCGGGATTGGATGCAGCGGGATGGCGGCAACGGGGAAGCAGACGGCGGGGCTGGGGACGGTAGAGTTGGAGGCGGTTATGGCGGGCGCAGCTGAGGCGGTGAGAGCAATGGAAATGGGTGCGTAGGCACGGCGGCAATATTGGCTGCGAGGATGGGTTGTGGGGACGGCAGGGATGGCGGGAGAGGCGACAGGGGAGAAAGGCGGTCGCCCGGAAAAGTCGCCCAGGTGGCGCTGCGAGGGGTGCACCGGCGGAATAATTGAAAGGGAGCAGAGCGCACGGCCAGGATCAGAAAACTGGCAGCTGTATTGCGGACGCAAAAAAACTACATTCGAAACAATATTCATGGTGTCCCATTTAATGAAAAGCGGTTTGAGAAAAAAAAACAATTTATACGAACTAAATTGTATAAAATAATGAATTTATTTTAAGGACTCAGTAACGCGTATTGTATTTAAAGATTCCAGAACACTTTGAAACTTGACGTGTGAATATTTGTGTTTTCGAGATCAGCAAAATTGTCACCGATAATGGACAACTATAAAAATTCTTGAATTCATATCCAAACGACACATTGATGTGGACTAAACTTTTACCGACACTTTAACTGAACTATTTTCAAACAAAACATGCCATGACTAAATCGGAAAAACGTGAATATCAGAAAAAAGCTAAATAAATATGGGGAACGACAATTGGTAAGGCGAAACAAACGCGTTTTGTCCCAACGGAGGAAATAAATGCCATACAAATTTAAAGAATAAATTTTAAACATTTGTTCAAGAGTAAAATTATAAATCCAGAATTCTTTAACTGTACGTAATGGCACTGTTTGGTAACAATTTTTACTTCCTTCTTCTATGCGTACGTATATACGGAGTAATTATACGTAGTAAAGAGAAAGTTATGTAATGCTGCACGAAAAAAGGCGAATTTTCAACAGAAAAAATTCATTGCCGGGACCAGACAACGAAAAAGGGATAAATCCAGTTGCTAAATTAAGAAACAAATCCTCTAACACGTGATGTAGCCAGAATCCCTGTTTGGTGTGCCCTTGATACCAAAAATCATATTGAAAGCCAAATGTCCGTCCGTCTGTGAACATGACTAGCGCCTAAATCGTGCGTAAGATATTTTCCTACTTGAAGAAATCCCTGTCCATCTAGCTCTAGTTGAAGCTTTGAGATTTTGAAAAACATTCTTTAAAATTTGGGGGCACTTTACATGAAGCCCCCAGGACATTTTCAAAAGTTTTCCAAAAAGGTTCCAAATCTTTTCTTTAAATTTCTTGTTAGAACAGAGTAAAATACACTTATAAAGGTGGAATAGGGCCGATTTTCACTGTTAACTCTGAATTTTTGAGCAAAAGTTTGAATTTTTCAGCGTCTTCCTACAACTACTAAATTGAAGAAAGATTTTTTCCTTCAAATTAAATTTGTTTCAATATTCACATGTGTGTGCTTTAAATAATGTCATATAAAGTTTCTGGAAAACTCAACACTTTACTGTGAAAATGAGCTCAAATTTCCGCATTTTGAGAATCGCTCAAATGCTATATTCTCAAAAATGGCTTTATTGTTTTCTTGAGTCTTCCAACGGAATTCCCTGTTTAATATGATGTGAAGTTTATTTCGGTGTATTCTTTTGATTTTTTAACAAATACACAAACATATAATTTAAATATCTCTCACCACGTTAATATGCACGTTTACAGCAATTTTTATAAATTGTTGCATTTTTGAGTGGAAGTGCTTCAAATCACGTCAAATGAAGTGTTTCAAAAACTCAATAAATTCCTGTGAAAAAGTGCTTCCAATTTCGCATTTACATAACTCTTAAACGCCAATTACTTAAAAACGTTTTTCAATGAAAATTGCTATTAAGGACGAGATTTCTCTTGTTTATACTCCTGTTTAATATTCTTAAAGTTATATTTCTATTCTACTAACAGAAAAGTAGAAAAACATTCAAAAAACTGTACTTTGGAGGGCGATAGATGGCAGCTGGGAAGAGGGATGGGGCAAGACTGTAAAGACAGTCCACACCAAGGAATCAGAAAACTTCAAGTATAGGCTTTTCTTATCACAAAACTTTGCATAAGATTTCTTTGTATTACTATCATTGAGTAAATTTTGAATTTTTCAGTAATAGTACTGGTGATGAATTTTAAGACAAAATAATCACTCCTTTGAAATTAGAGTAAAATTTAAAATGTGAATGACGGTATAAACTTTTTATTTAAGCTTTATCAAAATATTTGGAATGTTGCGGAAAATATACAACACGTCTGAATTCTTCTCAAAATTTAAATAAACTGACATTTGATGTTTGATACAGAATAGTAATACATCGATATTTTATTCCTTATATCGCATCGTAACGATTACTGCAACATTAAATTATCAAAAATCTTAACGAGACAAGGAGTTAATTGCAGGATCAGACTTAAAACACACACACACACACACACACACACACACACACACACACACACACACACACGCACGCACACACGCGAGGGAACAGAAGAAACAACTGCCCAATAATTTCAACGTGTTCTTACGGACTGAATTCTTGGCATATTTGAAGTAAACTCGATCACAAAATATCGACTAGGTGTCTTAGATAGTAAGAGAATGTAACATTTGAAATATACGAGTATATGGAATAAATCAGAAATTTACTGAAATTTGAAAAGACAATAAAAACAGTCTAAATCTATCACGGTTAAACCCCCTGGTAAACTGCCTGAGCCAAGCGAGGTTCTATCAACGCATCTTGGTGTTCTGGTGGAAAACTGGTCATTTTGTTCGAATCCTTTGAATCGAAAACCCTCGAATCAATCGATATAAAAATAATTTTATAATACAACGGTTAGAGACATCATGTTAGGCTAGTATTATTTATAAGATTGGCAATTACTTCCATTTTTCATGCACGTTACAAGTAGGAACAGACAAGTTACACATAAAATCGCCACTACAACAGTGTCTAAATCTGTCTTGGAAAAGGAAGAGACACAGAAGAGAAAATGCCCATTCTGTGCCCTCAAATAAATCCAACGCCTCTGCAGAACACGAGAGACATCACCAAATGAGACACAAGCGCTGTTGACAGGTTTTCGCACCATTAAAGAGGAAGCAGCTATAAATATATGGTCTTAAAGCGATGGCTCCAACACAGCGTTAGTTCCAGTAGATTGATCAAACAACGGGCACTAACACCAAACGGAAAGGGGTCTTTTCTGAAAACACGTTCACATTGGCACCGCAGACAGCTCTTCTCATTCGCAGACAAGCGTACACAAAATACATCTCACATGATACTTATCACCATTATTTTGTTTCCTTTGCTTACAAACTGTTTGCATTTTATAACGTGAACAATAATTCAGTTAATTTTAATGTCATAATTTACGGGGTAATAAGTATTACGAGAAGTCCTGAGCAACAAATTCTATTTTTAAAATATGATGTTGCTGCCAACACAACCAGGGTTAAGAATATCTCGAAAATAATTTTCTACTAATTAAAGGGAAAACTGATTTATTTGGAAGAAGCACAAGGGGGCGATTAAGTAATCGCCTCAAAAGAAGCCATTCGCATGTCGAAGAGGGTCGTTGAAAGTCAATTAGGTCAAGTTGGAAGTCAATTAGGTTCAGTAGAAGACGTTAGGTTTCGTAACCTTCATGAACGACAATACTATTTTACAATACGTTCTTTAGAGCTTCACATAAACCTTTTAGTTGACTTGACTGACAGAGTTTCACACATGACATAAGAAACGAAGAAATCTCTCAGAATATTTTATCAATATATGACAATTCATGCAATGTCTATAGTTCTTTCACTTAAAATTAAGTTAAATTGATATTTTCGAATTCAGCCGCTGTCTGGGAGAAAATTCTACCGGCCGACTGATCTCATCTGTTGGTTTCCGGGTTTCTCCAATGAACAACAGGCGAATGCCGGAACAGTACTCAAAACGGATCGCGCGATGTCTTTCCTACCAATTCCTTTTCCTATCCCCTTCCCTCACCCGCGTGTACTACACTACTGCACACGACAAGAGACCAGTCGGGACCAGTCGCAGTGTCCCGCAAAGGGAGACGCGCGGCGGGGCAAATCGACGTAAGCCCACATGTAGATAGACACCAGATCTCATTGTCCAGCGGAGAAGGAATCCGTCACTTTCCGCGAAAAAAAATTCACTACACTAACGGAACTCATAACCGTATCAGTACTAGCGGGACTAATAATCGTAGCTCGAAACGTCAAACACATAAGACGTACTGTTCTTTGGATCGTCAGGCCGCTACGGGCCTTGGCCGACCAGCGATGACCCAGCTCCTCGGCTATGGGATAAGGGGTTCGTATGGTCAGCACGAAGATATTCCTTCACGATCGATACTGGCCTTCATTACCTAAGGGTGGTGTTTCTTGTCGTCACACAACAATAGATACTGGGGCATTTGTAAGGAAAGCGCACTGGTATAATTTGCCTCGGCCGGGAATCGAATCCGGGATTGCGCAGTCGAAAGTGATCTCGCTAACCAACGAGCCACCGAGGAAGGCACGTAAGACTTACATCACAGAAGCATACGCCACACGGAAGGGAACTACTGCTCACCCAGCCAAGAGCGGATCAAGGCGTCGAGGGGAAGCGTGGGTGGGGGGAGGGGGCGAAGAGGGGCAGGGAGGGGCGGGGAGGGACGGGGAGGGGCGGGAAGGGGCGGGGAGGGGCGGGGAGGGCGGGGAGGGGAGGGGCGGGGAGGGTGGGGAGGGGCGGGGAGGGGTGGGGAGGGGCAGGGAGGGTGGGGAGGCTGGGGAGGGGTGGGGAGGGGTGGAGAGGGGCGGGGGAGGGCGGGGAGGGCGGGGAGGGCGCGGGGAGGGGCGGGGAGGGCGGGGAGGGGAGGATGGGTGGAAGCCTGGAACGGTGAGAGGGAGGGGGGAGGGGGACGCTCGCGAGTGGAGTGTGGAGTGTGGACAGAAGGCGCAGAGCGACAGAGCAAACGAAGCGACAGAAGGCGGAAAGTATTTGCACGTGGAGGTCCGGAGGAGCGCGTTTGCATAGCGACATTCCAAATTGCCCTCCTCGAACCGCGGAGAGGGCGTGGATGGCAGGGCGTGGGGGTGGGGATCCTCCCGGAAGTGAGGGGAGGGGGATTCTTTGTCGCATGGAGCACGCCACGAAATTTCCCTCTGGTTCAGGTCTTTATCCGAAATGTGGAATTTTTCTACACACGAACTCTGTACTGCGTACGAAGAATACAATTTTATGTGAAGTAATTCGTACAAT
Source organism: Teleogryllus occipitalis (assembly GCA_011170035.1). NCBI lineage: Eukaryota > Metazoa > Arthropoda > Insecta > Orthoptera > Gryllidae > Teleogryllus > Teleogryllus occipitalis. The sequence goes on from BLKR01000061.1 coordinate 919,915, forward strand.
TCGTGATAGTTTTGGATTAGATGTGATAAATGAATTTTTTTTACGTTAAAATAAATTCCTGTTCTTTGTACGCATCAGCAATTTCTATAGTAAAACATACATTTTTATGGTACATGTTTCAATGACTTTTAAATGTTTCTCTTTCGATGTATCAATTAAGAATGTTACAACTCGTATTTAACCTTCGGACGCTGGCGCGATTTAGTATCACTTGTGTGATAGCGTGGCGGTGTTTATGCCGCAAAGAGCGAAGACTGATGACGTTGGTCACTTAGCGCAAACTTGGAGCAAATGTGAGAGGGTCATGGCGAAGAAGTTACCGCAGTCCTGTGTCTCAATAGATAACTAGAGAATACCTGCTGTTCCCACCATGCTGAGTTCAAACATCAAGACTCAGCGACTTTTCATTTTCAAAGGCGGCATTATACCGCACGCGCTATTGCTTGCAGGTTACAGGAAAAAGAATATCTCAACCTTGGCACTGAATAGAGTGTGTCGTCTTCTAGTGCTATAGTAGAAAAAAGAGTCTCAAATTGATTTTTGTTCTGTGTTGAAATAAACTTTGTATTTCTTCAATGTACAATTCTCATTAGTTTGTTGACACGTTTTTTTTGTACTCAAGTACATTTCTTTCTTCTGGTTTGACCGCTCACTATCTAGTCTTTTATCCGCAGATTTTCACTCTTCATTGTATTAAGAATTTTCTCAATCATTACTAAAGATTGCTTAACGATTCACACAATTTAGGCCTGGGCATTGTTTTTATGCATGCCGTACCTTTATTTTCTCAACAAAATAAATCGAACATAAAAAATAGTAAAATATAGTTGTTTTCAATATTACACAAACATACATGTATAATTTCTAGAAGTGGTGACCTATTAAGTGTTACTAAGTATTAATATGAAGAACCATGTATAAAACGGTTTTATAGCTGCATCTGAATGTGTTGTATTCATATTTGTAAGAATTTAATGCAAATGAAAAATTTTAGAACTTCACTCACTCATGTAAACTTACGCTCCAAAACAATTCATTTGCATGCTCTAAACATCTTCAGCGTACATATATTTCCAATTTTATTCCCTCTATAAAGTCGAAGGAAAGCATTTCGAGGGTTACGACTACACCTGGACGTCGAACAGCCCAGATGGAATCCCCGTTCTCGTTCGCGACGGAACAGTTCTCGTTGCACGAACGTATTACATGTTGGAATTATTTTATTTGCTCCGTCCCAAGAGTAATGAAGAGCAAAACCGCCTCGATGCATTTATTACTTTAACAACTCGGCCGGGCGCCACCATTGCCAAGTCACGAGAGGATCAGTCTCCAGGGGGCAACTTGCCGGCCAGGCGCGCGCCCGCGACAGAAGCCCATCTATCAGGTGGGCGGCGGTAGGAATGGGGTGGGTAGAAGAGGGGCGATTTTGTGTCGGGGCCTGGGTGGTGGGAGCGTGGGGGCTATGGGGACTACGGGGGCTGCGGGCCTGCGGGGGCTGCGGGGGCGGCGGGGCGGCGGGGGCGGCAGGGTGGCGGGGTGGAGATGGCGGCGGGGCGGCGGGGCGGCGGGGCGGCGGGGCGGCGGGGCGGCGGGGCGGCGGGGCGGCGGGGCGGCGGGGCGGCGGGGCGGCGGGGCGGCGGGGCGGCGGGGCGGCGGGGCGGCGGGGCGGCGGGGCGGCGGGCGGCGGGGCGGCGGGGCGGCGGGGCACGGGGCGGCGGGGCGGCGGGGCGGCGGGGCGGCGGGGCGGCGGGGCGGCGGGGCGGCGGGGCGGCGGGGCGGCGGGGCGGCGGGGCGGCGGGGCGGCGGGGCGGCGGGGCGGCGGGGGCGACGAGAGCGGCGGCGGCGGTGCGGGCGGCGGTGGTGGCGGGGGCGACGGTAGTGGCGGACTGGCGGAGTGGCGATCTGGGGGGGGGGGGTCGAACTAAATTCGGGGTACGCGGCAGCGGAAAGGGAAAGAAAGGTGGGTGATGAGGTGAACGGCTGATCGGTGGCTCTACAGCATGAGAGGAAGCTTCGACGAACAAGAGTGGGCGTTTTGTTTATTGAACGAAGGGGTTAATATAATTACATAGTCAAATGATAAGATAAACTGAGGGACGGTAGTAAAATTTCATAATGATATACAGTTAGTTCAGTAGCTAGGAGTATGTCGGAGCGAGATTCCGAGCGGGATGTCGGAGCGGAATGTCGTCAAGGGATGTCGGGTGGGATCCCGCGGGGCGATGTCTCGGATGAGATGTCGAAGCGAGACGCCGGGTCAGAATCCCGGATGTAATAAGGGTAAGAGATATCGCACCGAAACCGAAGATGGGTATTTTCTACACCAGTTGCATAATTAGATGGTACTCAATCACTATCTGGAGTTCTCGAAACGAGCGAGAACTTTCGTCTTTCTTGTCCGCTTCTCTTCTCTTACACATTTACACTTACGGGCAATGCAGGACCATGCATATCGAGAGCTTAGAATCTGGCTCCACTCCACTTGAGGGGTGTTGCCCTGCAAGAGATACCTGGAGGAAAAAGTCCAACACGTGGGCGTGAATCTCACGTTCAGGGGGGAAATATCACTTCTCTGTTACATCTTCTCTTCTACTCGTCAACTTCTCAACTCCTCTTCGGGTCTCATGAACTAAATAGTTTACTCGCCTGAAACCAACGAATTCTCACTCACTCGGGTCAAAACGTTCGCGCATGATATCGGAATGTAGGAGGGGGCAGGGCGGGACGGACGAATTGCGAATCTCCGCATAACGCTAAACTCTTTTCATGCAGCGACACGACAGAGCACCCGACCCACCGCGTCGGCGCCGCTCCGGCCCGTCCATCGTCTGCCCGCCTGCTCACCTGCCTGCCTGCCAGACGCGGCGCGCTGCCCGTCGCACGTAATATGCATGAATAAACTGCGATTCCGCGCTGCTCGCGGCGCGCCTGGGCGATGGCGCCGCCCCCTGCCGCGATCGACTGCCGGCCGCTCAACGGCCCGACAAACAACTGCCGGTCACGCATAGTGACGGCAAATGTAACTAAAACATCGATACATCGACGTTTCGATACATCGACGTTTCGATACATCGACGTTTCGATACATCGACGTTTCGATACATCGACGTTTCGATACATCGACGTTTCGATACATCGACGTTTCGATACATCGACTTTTCGATACATCGACTTTTCGATACATCGACGTTTCGATACATCGACGTTTCGATACATCGACGTTTCGATACATCGACGTTTCGATACATCGACGTTTCGATACATCGACGTTTCGATACATCGACGTTTCGATACATCGACGTTTCGATACATCGACGTTTCGATACATCGACGTTTCGATACATCGACGTTTCGATACATCGACGTTTCGATACATCGACGTTTCGATACATCGACGTTTCGATACATCACGACGTTTCGATACATCGAATGTTTTAATTTTCGATGTCGACGGAAACATCGACGAAACATGAATGTTTTAATTATAGACTAATAAACATGCTATTTTCCTATCCATTTTTAATTACAATAGGTAAAAGGGATATTTTATTGTTTGGTTACCAGCATCTTATTAGTATGTTAATAAATATTATTATCGAATGTAAAGAATAAAATCAACAATAAATAACATTGTATTTCGCTACTTTACACTTAAGTCATTTCAATTCATACATTTACACCACGTAAGGAAATCCGAACATTCCCTCAGATTGCACAGGCGAAATATGCAGCGTGATTAAGAGGATGACGCAAAAAAAACGAAATTGTTGTGGATTGCTGCAACACTACAACGTGCCTAAACCCCTTTAATTAAAAAATTAAAAAACAATGATTTTGCAACAAAATATCGATGTGAAGAAAACATAGAAAGCAAAAATATTGATGCTAACATATTGATGTTTCTGGTGGAAAATATCGATGTTTTTAAAAAACATCGATTTTTTTGCCATCCCTAGTCACGCGGCGCCCGCCGCCGCCACCGCAGACATCGCGCCCGTTCCGAACCCGGGACAGCTGCCCGAGCGACCGGCCAGGCTACTATGTCTTCTTGTATGTCAACGCGCACTCTTTCATTTCGTGTTTAAAGGACTCGATTTATGGGCGTGGTCCCGATTTCGCTCACGGCTACGCGAAGGCTAGGTGATTCAAATGAGTTAATGCGAGATAAGATGGTAGGCTATTGCGACCCACTCTGTACCCAAATTGTACACAGGCGTGTATTTTATACTACATAAAATTGTAACTTGCAATCTATTCGCGGAAATTCTCTTTCCAACACGCCTTCGACTCATATTTTCCAGTTCAATCAGTACCATTTTCCATAATTGTATAAAATTAACTAGAAGCAGTGTGTATTGATTTGTTTATTTTACCGGATACTAAATTTTACATGCAATATTCTTATATAAAAAGAACACTTTCGTGATGCAAGATACGTCTACATACTAAATATTTTAAGAGTCTATAATTTCCTACGGTTCAGTCTGCCATGTGAATAAGCATTTCCCTTCCTTGTTTGAGTGTTTGTTAGATTCACATACAGTTCCCGTTTTCTAAATAAGAATTCAATAAAGACTATCTACTCTCTTTACACAAATAAAACTATTAATGTGTAAGATTTACCTAAATACTTACATTTTTGACAAGTCATCAAATTGCCATAAAAGTAACAACTTGTTTTCATAATTAAATTGAATCCAACCAACAAAAAATTTTGCTTGAAAGAAATTTTATATTCATGGCAAACAGAAATCATTTAACTGGCTTCAAAAATTCATGAAATCTTGCACAAAACCAATTTTAGGTATAATATTTCGTAGACTTCAATCTACTATCTTTCATAAATCATTACTAAGTACTCTCAAAACTTAATTTCGCTTCCGGCTAGATAAACCATTCCAATAGGTCCGATGCCCGTTCAGGATCTCATGTTCAGATCATTTATTAACTATAAAGGTTGTAAGTTTGGGGAAGCTTATAAAAAACAGTAAATAATAATGCAGCATTTCTTTTCATACGGAAGTATGTTTTCACTAAATTTCAGCAATATGAAGCAGCATATCCATCTGAAACTAACTGAATGCTATTCCGAAACATAATAAAACACAAAATAAAAATTATGAACGATCAAATGTAAAATACATTACAAATAATATTCAATTCCAATGCAATCACGTCAAATCATTCTTTCCATCATTAACCACCAAATCATTCTTTCGTCATGCATAAGAACTTTTACCCAAATTTCCATGAGCACACCATTGAAATAATAGTAATTATTTCAGACCTTACTTTTTACTACAATATATTTATGTACATGTTTATATCGTTGTAACAACTCTGTATTTTTGGACGAGAGCCATTCTCTGTATACACAGCGAATTAGCAGCTTACACACACCTCTTTTTCATCATTTAACACCTTCTTTAACGAGTTGACTCCATCCCACATCCGTCGACATTCGCCCCACCTCTTCTGTCACTCCGGACTCTCCGATCTTTTGTCCTCATCTGTCCGTACCCAATGCATGCTCTTATTTGCTATTACCTAGGACGCTGAATTCGTCGAAATGTTGCACCTTTGTTTAATTGTGCATATTCATTTGTCTAATCGATAACTACTATTTGACTGTCTATTCTTGCTATTGAAACGAGGACGCCCACAAAAACAATTCATCTATTGTTTTTCTGTAATAAAATCTAATTCTTGATTATAAATAAATCAATGTCCAGTTCACTTACACATTACCTAGTTAGACACTATAACAACAGCTTTAAATGTTTCTCTATTTTACTGCATTTATCATATTATGCCATACATTTTAAAATAAAGGCGATGAGGTATGAATTACTTCAATACTTATTGAAATTCGTTCAGTAGCTGATACACGTTCCCTGTGACATCAAACAACTAAACTGAAAGCCAGCAAGTTCTAGAAGTAGTGTAGCCACAATTATTACGAAAAACAGGATAACATGTTAATAAAAGAAATTGCTTTAATCTCTGTGACGTTTCAAACTCGTGCTTTATACAAATGAAAACGTTCGTTACGTCTACAGGTTACGTCTTCCTCGGCTCAGTCAACTTCGCAATCGATTAATTGCAGATCGATAAAGCGGACAGACACACGGAAGACAAAATAGCTCTCTAAATACTATCAGTGCCTTACGTCATATTTTGTAAATCCACCAATACTCATACTGACGACTGGTCCATCCAGAAAACAAATATGAACTCCCACATTGTCAGCAAGAACTCGCGCAGTTCAAAACAAGAGGGGACCAACTTCCTTTTTGGGTTCTTTTTTCATCTAAACGTTTTTACTTACATACGTGATATTTTAGTAGAAAATAAATAGAACATGTTACAATAAACATAAAATATATAATGAAATAAAAATTTCAAATATAGAATTAATAAATAATATTGATTTCCTGTTGAACCGTTTACATATATGTCATAAGGCTTGGAGAGCTCATTCATCAAGTTATCAGATTAAAGAAAAGGAAAATCAGGCACTGAATATATTACCAAGAAAAGGTTTTTTATTTCGAGCTACAGGGCCACTTTAAAAATTTTCAGGGCTGGCACGACTCCCCAGGCCCCGTTTTTACGAACGCCTACGATAATTCCGTTTTGAATTCTGGGAATATTTCCACAACATAAGTGAACAACGGGCAATGCCCTTCCTGAACGAGAGCTCTCAAACGCACTCTACAAGCCATGGACGGAGGCAGCGATTGCAGGGGAGGAGGGGAGGGGTTGTGAAGCGCGAAAACCAGGCTTTCGCCACTCCATCTCCCTCACCACCGCTGCATGTAATCTGTGCGGGTTAACCGCGGGCCCAAACGGACGGCGAAACTTCTGCCGGCCAGTATATCAGCAACGGGCGCTGAAATCGCGCGAAGCCGCGAATGGAGATCATCGGAAACAGCTTGCCCCTCCTACCTGCGCGGCTCTGGGACGAAAGGATGGCAACGTATTCGCATCGAACAGAAATTTAATTTATTGATTGATTAGTGATTCTCGGCGCGTCAGCTGCTAAGGTCATAGTCCTGTAAGTGTAGTGCATTTGTTTTCCTCGGAAGGTGGCGGTGATCTTTCACCGCTCGAAGGCGAGATCCGACGCCGACATCCTGTCGGCTAGCGTGGTTTCCCACATCAGGTATCTCCCACCAGCGGGGTACCATCTCAGCCGGGACAAGCTCTAAGCTCCCGACTGCTCTCCCGGCATGTGTGGTAGTGTAGTGCATGGTAGTGTCAGTGTGTGTAAAGGGAGATGGTAGGACAGAGAAGAGAGATAATAAAAATTGCGCGCGGTCGGTGATCCGTTTGTTAGGGAACTGCTCCGGCATTCACCTGGTGTTGATCGGAGAAACCACAGAAAACTAGCGGTGAGAGCAACCGGCCACTGGAATGCTCCACCAGACAGCGACAGAATTCGACCGAGATGGCGAGCTAGTGTCGAAAATCCTGCCATCGTCGGGACTCGAACCTAGGACTTTCCGGTGAGAGGCTCTGCAGTCACAGCAGTTGAACCACCTCTCCCGGTACTGCAATTTACGAATTATTAATTACAAAATTATTATTCAGTAAGAATTTCCTAGTTAGAAAGTAAATTGTTGAAAGATGGGTGAACTGCGTGAGAAAAACATTTCAAAGCGCATGCTCTAAAATGTTGATTTCTAGTTATGTATGTAATTATATATGTCTGGATGGAATCCGGCTGAGCTGTACATACCCATTATGATGAAATAATTTGTAATTTGGCATCTATAATCAATTGCTCCCGTCCCAAATATCCCCTCCATCGTTCAAGGTTGTATCATCATGCGCTCGTGATTGGTGACAGTTGATGCTTAGAGCACGATTGCGCCACGCGTATCCTGCAACATCAATTGCCCATTGCATTTTCCCCCAAGACGACACGCCCGGAGACTTCTATAGAGCAAAGAAACCGGAGAACGACAGCAGTTTCCCTATGCCTTAAAGGGACTGATTGAAAACGATTTCTTCCCCTGTATTTTTTCATACACGATAGTAATCAATTTTACTGAAGATTTATTAGCGTAATGTGAAGCATTGTGCAAAGATGTAGCTCAATCTAATTGTTATTATTACTATTGTTACAATTTGTTCGGTTTAACATGACAAGCACCTTTTAACAATAAAAAATTGGAAATGTGAAAAGGACCAATAGAAACAGGAGCACAATCAAATAATTAAAAATTCAAAATATTTTCAGTAACTTCATGCAATGTTTTATTTATTTTTAACTCTTGTATCATTTAAGATTTTTACATAGTTATTCCTTTCATTTATTTTCCATATGCACAAAACCTATTGTTTGTATTCATGTCGTTACTGCTACAATATGGACGCTGTTATGTTGAATGGGCTTGTGACTACAGCGTGTAGTGCGGGGGCTAAATTCGGTCTTCTTGGCGGGACAAAAATCGATGGTGGCGGTGACAAAGAAATGACGATTGTATCGACGAAAGTGGCTATTGTGATGGAGGTTGTCAAGTCAGCGATGCTTGTAGAGGAAAGGTATTGAGGAATTTGGAATTTAGAACGCGAACGTGGTGGTTGTAGTTGTATTTGACACGTTGCAACTGCGCGAGATTGCTGGTGTGTTGACAGCACTAGTGGCGGTTATGCGACGGTAATGCAAAAGCAACATTGATAGGCGCATTGGGGAGAGGATGACGGATGACTGTGGAGAGTGGGGTCAGGGTAGGGATAGTCGTAGTGCTGACGGTTACGGTAGCAGTGGTGGCGGTGACGGTAGTGCGGGTGGCGGAGGTAACGGTGGTAATGTAGGAGGTGGTAACAGAGGTTAGTGTCGGTGGTAACGGTGGTGATGGTGGTTGAGGTAACGATGCATGTGGTGACAGTGGTATTGGGGGAGATGATGACGGTGGACACGGAGGTGGCGAGCGCAACAATCGTAGTGACGTTGATGGCGGCAGCCAGAGCAGTGATGATGACACAGACGTCACCATGACGGTGGCCGTGGCGTCTGTGGCAACGACGGCAGCGGTGGCGGCGGCGGCGGAGATAGCAATGACACTGACGGCGGTGGCGGCTCGGCGGTGGCGGTGACAGTAGTGGCAATGATGGAGGTGGCAACTGTGGCGGCGGTGGCAGCGACGCCACTGACGGCGGTGGTGGTGAAGGTGGTGTCGGTGTCATGGGTGGCGGAGACAGCTCGTCGGACGGGTATCGTCGTTGGTGTCGGTGGTGACAGTGGCGGTGGCAGCAGGGGCGATGGAGGGAGAGACGGTGTTGGCGGTGACAGAGATGGTGGTGGAGGCAGTGGTGGTGACTGCGTTGGATGTCTCGGGGGTATGGCAGCAGCGGTGGCGGTGAAGGCAGAGGTGGCGTTGGCGGTGACAGAGGTGGTGACTGCGTTGGCGGTCTCGGGGGGATGGCAGCAGCGGTGGCGGTGAAGGCAGAGGCGGCGTTGGCGGTGACGGAGGTGGTGGTGGAAGCAGTGATGGTGACTGCGTTTGCGGTCTCGGGGGACGGTGGCAGAGGTGGCGATGGTGGCAGTGACGGCGATGGCGGTGACGGAGCTGGCACCGCCGGCTGCCGCCGCGTGCCACGAGAGTCGTAAATATTTGCAGCTAATTACTTTTTGCACGCGCAGACACTGTCGGGAGCGGCACGCCCCAGAGAGGACGTAAGTATGATTAATCTGTCGACGCCTCCACGACGCTCGCCGAGCGACGCCAGTGCAGTCTCCACTCTTTCACGCACACACCTATGGAGCGCCTTCGTTTCATTCCGTTCTTTTAATTACGCACCCTTCTCTGTCTCCGCTGACATATCCTACCAGTCGCGTTCTTGCTTCTTAGCACACGTCAATCCAACACATGCTTTTCCTTCTGTGCTCATAGAGGCAATCAATGGGGAATGAATATTATATATATATATATATATATATATATATATATATATATATATATAATATTATACATATATATAATAAGACACTAAGTTTGGAATATAGAAATATATTCAAATCTTCACCTTTTCCATTACATTTCAAATTTATTACTTCAAATTGTTACATACTTACATATTAACATATAAATACATATTACATACTTATTACATTTTTACATATTAAATTTATTACTTCAAAATTTCACATTTTCCACTACATTTCAAAAAGGCAGTTTATTGCTAGTCTCTGACGACAAAAATCATCACACTTCTGCTATTCCGTAGGATTGTTTCCATCCAATATTTTTAGACTATTAATTACTGTATATGGGATACATAAAGGATAGGAATGTAGCCAGAAATTTGAAACCAGTAGAATGGATAAGCGAAGAGAGAAAATCGTTAGTTCCCGAGAGTTTATTACTGCATTCCCAAGTGCGCAGTTTTTAGGTCGCGCTATGAGAGCACTGTTAATTTGATGGTCAACATTTTACGGGTTTATTCGAGAACCATTCACATTAACTGATTACGACATCAGCCCAGCAAAACCCGCCACTACTCATACAGGCGCCGTGTCAAAGCCCCAAAGGTTTGTATTTCGTTTTTCAGCGGAATATTAATTCCCACACCTCGAGAATCATCAACTGTATTACATATTTTGCCGTACTAGTTACCAATGAGATATCTTTAGTCTCATATAAGACACAGTCATCTTTTACAGGATACTCTTGTATTTCTCTTCACAGCATTATGACTGCTGAAGTATTCATGTTGATAAATGTACGCTTTCGTGGAATTGAATATAAATAAAATAAACATAATCCAAGATTTCAGATCATGCTCAGTAAGTACCATTAAACATATTACAGGTGAAAATGAGAATATTCACATATGACGGTGTGCTAAGTACGTGAGAATGCCCGACTGAAGAGGAGAAAATGAACAGTACGAGTTATGTTTGACGATATATACGGCGGATATTTCTCCATTTTCATCACAAACCGTAAACACGCGAGAAATAGAGGAAAAGAATAAACTACACACTAAACATGTGAATCCTCCCCAGCGTTTTCTGCTCCAATAACATTCAGAACGATTTCAACTGAAAAGTATTAAACGCAAAAACTTCGTCGTGAAAACACCTGCGATGCAACTGATAGCGATTGTAAACATTGCATTTTAGTGCAGTAAAACGAATTTTAATGCTTACATTTATTTTAGTGCTCCAAAGCTTACCACAGCAGCACTACAGCAGACTGCATTTACTTAGCCATTCTTATACTTCTCATGTAAGCCTTAATTATTGAAGTTTTCCCACTCATTTATTAATAAAACAATTTCCATGCATTGCAATTAAACTTTCCAAAATACTATTTCTTTCTCGAAGAAACCTATTATTCACAGCTACTACAGCACTCCCGGGAAGAATCTGAAGGCGAAACACATTAATAATGAAGAGCAGGGGAGCACACGAAGTTAGAATTGCAGAATCAACCTGATGTGCTGGCAAAGGGGGGCAAAGAAAAGAGAGAAAATTGTACATAAAGTCAGGGCAGATGAAGATGATGTACCCGTTGCAGGTGACCAAAATAAAGATAATGATTCAAGATCACTAGCTTCAAGCGAGCGCGTTCGATTCAATGGAGGGTTGGTTCAAGTGACAAAAGTCACGAAAATTACTCGTAGAAACGGAAGTACGGAAGAGGAACAATGGCGTACTAAGTAAGCGTTGTAGAAGCAGGGAAATGACAATAAAAGTGATTTGTCATTGAGACATTTCGAGAATCAGTCATAGAGAGACAATAACTGTTCCAGAATAACCGTGATCAGATCATAAAGAGAATATGATAACCATTAGAGTAGGTCGGTTATCAGGAGCTTTCGGGGTACAGAGAGAACCCGATAGAGTGGCTGGTAGGACATTTGATAGGATAAAATTATTTGGATTTGGTCTGTCCAATATTATGGGAAAAAAACATGAAATATAAGCGTGACAGTATATAAGAATAACAGCAGGCGAAAGGGTGAGTCGCAGGACACATAAGAAGAAGAACGAAGAAGAAAAATAAAAAGTGGGACCAAAAAAATATAAAGAAGAATAAGAATGAGAAAAAATAGGACATAAATAGAAGAAGCATAAGAAACATACCTAGGTAAAGGACCAGTAGCAAATAATGTGTACGAAAGACGAAAAAATGGGGAAAAGGAGAAAGTCGCAGCGACTGTTAAAGATGTTGGTATGAGAGGCAAATGCTGAGTACAGTGAAGATACGAATTAGAAGTACGTACCCTATACGAGCGAAGGGGAAACGCACAGCATGACAATCAAGAAGGAAGCAAGGAAGTTGAGGGATCAAGCATGAACGTTATACGATTACATAAAAGGACACGATTTGATGGAAGGATGGTAAGGAAAACCTTAAAGGCAAAGAGTAAATGACATTTGAGTGAGTTTAGAGCACATGGATAGTCAAGGGCATTGAAGGCACAGAGATGACCGAAAATAGAACATGAAAGTGTCATTGGACACGTCCAGATCTTTGAAACTGCGACACGGATGATGGGACATGAGAGTGGCTGCAGAGATCTCGGACAGAATACGGATCACGCTAGGGACACTCCAAAAACGATGAGCTAGCAACACGGCAATGGGTTCAAGATATAACGATGGAGGAGAAAGAGCAAAGAATACTAGAAAGAAGGGTGACAGGATGCGTAGGGGTCCCAGGGATTGTACCAGGTCGTGCAGCATTTATTAGAGTGTACCCCAGGGAGCAATTTTTTGGACGCAAAAGAGACACGTAGGCGCGAGGCTGTGGCATCCACACATTGAGGCGACCGGAAGCAAGGGGTGACAATGACTACATGAAACCACATTGAAACACTCACCTTCGCTGCGAACAATATATTATAGCATCCGGCTCGCTTGCTCTCACCTGAAACAAACAGAAAGAGATTGATTAAGCAAAGCTGGTCGGTTGTTTCTTCGTATACGTAATCCACCAATATGCATGTTTGCGGTAATTACAGAATTGACTGTTCAAATGAAATGTGTTATCTTAAGTGATGATAATGCTTATGAGGATGGTATTTGTTGGATACATTTGTTGGATGCATTAGTTTTGAAGTCAGTTTAAGAGTTTATTCATTCTATATGTTGTCACATCGAAGATCGGTTGTTTGTCGGGGAATTTACAAATCGTCAATACGCGACCATTGCTTGGGTAGTACAGAGGTTTACAAGTTATATGTAAGTACGAGTATCCCAAGGTTTTGGATTCCATTTTCATTTAATAAGGGGTGTTTTCACCATGTATTTAAAGCTTGATTGACTTCAAAACTACCACATATCACGTCTGAATCATCCTATTCACAACCATCTCTTATAATTTACCAATTATGGTCTTTGTATCATCCGCTATCTAGTGTAACAATAGATAACCACTACCATGATCATTTTCCCATTAATGGGGAGAACATTAATCTACAAGCCTTCTCAATTGCTTGCATTGAAGTAGTGTGTAAATTTCGTACTTTCCATCATCATCATCAAAAACATCGTAATCACTATCATCAAAAAAGGAACTTTTATACAATATTTATTTATTTATTTATTTTACGTAAAAAAAACAGTTAAAAACTGCGTATGACGTGTATAAAAATAACAATAGGAATAATGTCTCAAGAATAAATCTATTGACCAAGTTTGGTTGTGTTTCGAAAGAATGCATCATTGTACATTTGTACTGAAACCAATGAATCATAGAACATGGAATAATTTCTTCACACATAGAATTTGTTTCTGAGATTGGATTTACATTGAAACATGGTAGTGAATTTATCTCAGAATACCGGGTACGATCAACTGTTTTGAAAGCAATTATTTTCCAATGAACATGGAAATCCGTCAAATACAGGCACTGCTTTGGAAAGGAGGCTGATCTTTAAAAGGTAAACTTTCCCAGATTTACTGGATTCCATGATGAAAATCCGCGCTTCTCCTTCTCCACCTTATCCTCGTGGTGCCTGCACACTGATAAGCTCGGATGTAAATATGCCAAGAAGGAACTACGACGTTCAGTATCGACACGACAAGAATGCTCCAAAATGAAGCAAAGACCCTACCTTGATTTCCACCGACAATACTATCCGTTACTTCAAGGACTTACAATATTCTAGTTTATGCTTCTCCATAACCAAGATTTTATTCGACAAACTCCCCATCCTTTGGTATCAATGCACCATTGAACACGCGAATGAACAGAAGAATGTTGTCTCCCATCACCGTACTGCTTTTATTACGACCTCAAAATATAACAGTGGAGACATTTGAGAAACGTTTCACTGAAACTTCGTGATCCATCTCAATCACTCTGGGAGCCATCTTGGTCAAACTCGGATCGCCCGATTTCGACGTCACAGACTCTTCTGGGAGTTTTCATCCACCATACTGCCACCTCGTCGTTTGTAATAGTTGGCGTATAAGGCGAAAACTACTCTCAGGTCGAGGTGGTCATAACGCAATGGCGGATCAGTGCAGGGATCATTCGTCGGCGTTGCAGAGTTCTGCCGACAGCCGCAGCGGGCGGTGCAAGCTTAGTTGCGTCCGTTGCAGCGGCAGCCCGGAGAGAGAAAGAGAGGGAGAGACCGTCTCCATCCCAACCCGCGCCGCCGCAGACTGATAAGCCCCATTTTTCGGCGGCGCCCGCGCGCTGCAGATGACCGCCTATGATAAAGCGCGCGGCCTCGCCGCGGGCGCCACCCTTATCAATTTCTGCGCGCCGCGGGGGGACGCGTCTCTCGGCTGGCCCCCCTCGCCGCACTGCCCCCCCCCGCCCCTGCCTCCGCCCCGCCCAGGCCGCTCCCACCGCCCGTTCCTTCCTGCTCACGAAGTCTGCGCCATTCTTACCGCCTTTGCCGTCGCCGCTTGCCCCTTCACCGCTGCTCCGACGCCCCTTACGCTCCGATACTCTCCCCGTCTCCACCGTCCCACCGTCTCCACCCCCTTTTCTACCTCCACCATTCCTGACTGCCCCTGATCATAAGGTCTCTGCTACTCCGCCGCTCTCTGCGACCAGTTACTCCCCCGTCTCTGCCTCACTGCCCATCCCGCTCCCTCCCTAATCTCACCCTCACTGCTGCCCCGCCAGCCCTGCTGCCAACGTTTCTGTCGCTCCGCCACCCCCTGCACCCAGCTACTCCACGTCGGCGCCGCCTCGCCCACCTCGGCGCCCGATAATTCCGACTCCACCGATAATTCCGACTCCGCCTCACCAACCCCACCTGCTCTGGACCCGCCATTTCTGCCCTTCCTCCGCCCCCTCCCCGCGCTACACCCACTGTCTTCACTGCCCCGCTCACCTCGCTTGCTCCTGCGCCCACCATTTCTGCCTGCGCTGCCCCGCCCACCTCGTCTCCTGCTACTCCCACCGGCAACGCCACCCCACCCATCCCGCTTGCCCCTGCTCCCACCGTGTCTCTCCCCTTTACTTCTGACCTCCCACGCCCTGCTTCTCCCAACGTCTCCGCTGCCTCGCCATCCTCGCCTACCGCTGTTCCCACATCTGTTGCTCCGCGGCTTCCTGCATCCAGCTACTCCGCCCCGCCCTCCCCACCTACTGCCACTCCCACTGACTCCATCAACCCGCCTGCCCATTCTCCCGCCGTGTCTATCTCTTCGGCCCTCATAACGCCCAGCTACTCCCACCGTCTCCGCCGCCCCAGGGGCCTCCCTCTTCGCTGCCCAGAGGCCTCCCCCGCTACGCCGCTCCGGACGCCAACGCCGCCCCCCGCCGGTGCTCGAAGAAGACGCTGGCCGAGCACGGGAATTTGTCTGCCAAGGAACAGATGAGTTGTTGGATTCTATTTCTGGATGCAGCGGGGCTCGCATTTCGCGTTGAAGATAAAAACCAAATACCAGAGAAAGGGAGAGATAATCTGCCGGAGGATATACTTTCAATAAAGGAAATATTAAACAAGAAGAAAAATGTGGGAGATAGAAGAGGCTATGTTAATCCAATGAATTCCATTCTAAAGTAGTACAAGCCCAAGATAAAATATTACGTATTGTAAATATTTCTAATTGAATAGTTAGGAATGTAGCAGAGCATTATCGCTATAATTCTGCATTCATTTACCGATCTTCTGGTTAACCTTCTAGAGAAAGATAAAAGAGGCAAATATATTTTACACATTATCAAATCGACTTTCAGGTCAGAAATGTAAGTTTTTAATCGACGAATAGACGTGAAGAAAAATATCTTTCCAAAAAATGAAAACATGAGATCACGTTTTGAGATTTTTAGATAAAAATATCTAATCTTATAGTTTCGTCAACTCACTCCAGAAGCACATAGTAATAAGAAAGAAAATAATCATCAAACTAATCACAAATAGGTTTTATGACAATTAGTTTTTTACCTGATTTACCTACATACCTCAACCTTTGTAAAATGGGTACATTAAAATCTTAATTTCTAATTTCACGCTAATAATAGACTTGTTCGCTTACATGTAACAGACAGTGCCCCGCCAGTTAAGCGGATGATCCCGTAATAGCAACAGCTTACAAGAAGAATCTGATCGATAAATTCCTGCAGCCCTGTAAAGTACGAACGGCCGCCTCCGCAGCAGCTCCTGTTCCAGGAGTCACAGCATCCGCTGTGGGTTCCTTCTCCGTTGCAGGAGCACGCCGCCGGGCGCCTCCACAAGGATGTAAACGAGGTGTGTCTAATAAAATCCGGGGGTTCCATCCACTCATTAAATTTTTTACTACTTCTGCTCTTCGGACGACCTCTTTTCTATACTCGTCCTTTTACGAGCGCCGCGGAAAATGAGGTCAAGAGGAAAGCGGCTCCTCTGGAAAGCTGCAATTAACATTAGAACGCGCCGGGAAGGGGCGGGGCGGGGCGCGGCGGCGGCGGCGAAGACGACGGACTCGACGGCGGCAGGGTGGAGGCCGGATTTGTGACGATGAGGATAATAGTATTATCCAACGGAGAGAAAATGGTCGTGGTAATGGGATAGTGCTAGTGGAGTCGTGAGATGATGATGGGGTTGATGGTGGGGTTGGGGATGGATAAATGGTATAATGGTGCTGGAAAGAATGATGGAAGTGAGTGACGGGGATAGTGGTGATGGGATGAGTGTTAGGATGGGCTTAGATTGGTGGAAGACGTGGTGGTTGTGGAGATGATAGCAGTGGAGGTCGGGGTGGTGATGGTGTTGGTGGTGGTGTTGGTGGTGGTGGTGGTGGTCGTGGTGGTGGTCGTGGTGGTGGTTGTGGTAGTGGTGGTGGTGATGGTGGTGGTGATGGTGGTAGTGATGGTGATGGTAGTGGTGGTGGTGGTGGTGGTGATAGTGGTGGGTAGCAGTAGTAGTGATGGTGATAGTGGTGGTGGTGGTGATAGTGCTAGAGCTGCTGCTGCTGCTGCTATTGCTGATGTGGTTTGTGATGTTCGAGGTAATGGTGGTATTGGTAGTGACAATGGTGCTGTTAAAGCTATTTCATTATGTTAGAATGATGAAACTAGGGGAGAGGTGGTGATATGTTGCGAGATAATGATGAAAAAGAAGGCAGAAAGAGACTAATTTGAATCAGGAAGACCTTGCTTAAATGCGAAAAAACGGAACATACAACCTATATACCAGAAGGTGATGAGAATGCCAGAGGAGAAAGAAGTATGAAGGCGGATTGTATGCAATTGATACACAACCGAGCATGGGGTATGGGTTTCAAAAGTGAAATGACAAAGAATATAAATCTGATGGAATTTGACTTGAATTACGAGAAAACTTCGGAAGCGATATTTAACGAAGGTTTAAATCTAGTATCCAGACAAATCTAGTGGCATAGTCTTCACAAGCAATAAGTCTAAGGGTAGCGCAGAAAGAGAACACAGTAAAGGAAGTTCACGAATCCCAGTATTTTTCGGCAGACAGCTAGAGCAAATTAATAAATGAAACATTTGATAACGGTTGCAGTATATTATAGGTGTTTCAAAATGTAGCACATTCTACGATAGCCATTCCAGGAGCGTTTCCACAAACCATTCTGGATTTAGTTCCAGCCAACGCAATATTTCCAACAAATTTTACAACAAATACAGATTCAGCTTATCTGACTTCTTACGTGAAACTTCCACTTGTGTATTTATCCGCATTCATTCGCGTATTCCACACGTGTTCCATTTTCCATGCTGAAAAACAATGTAAAGTGTCCGATAGAGATCCTTAAATATTTCCAACCGCAAAAAGGAATAGAGAACAGGATCTTCTGCAAGCAATTTTCACTGTAAACCGGAGTATTTCACGAGCTCAGAAACGGGGAGTGAACGTGTGGTAAGCCAAGTTGGTACGCCACTCGCTGGCCGTAGGTTACCGGAAGGAAGGAAGGCGCGGGGAGGGGCGCGCCTAGAGGGAAGCGATGGCGCTAAGGGGGCGTGGCAAGGGGGGGGGGGCGCTTGCCGCAATTAGGAAGCGTTGGCGCGGGGCGACCCCACCGGAGGCGGCGAAGCGCAGGGGCGGGCACACGAGCGGTGCGGGCGGGGCGAGCGGGTCTTGCGGTGTGGGCGGATTGGGGGGAGAGTTGGGAGCGGGGCGGGCGCGGGGCGGGCAGCGGGGTGGGCGGCGGGACGGGCAGCGGGGTGGGCAGCGGGGCGGGCGGCGTGGCGGGCAGCGGAGCGGGCAGCAAGGCGGGCGGCGGGGCGGGTGGCGGGGGCAGGGCAGGCAGCGGGCGGGGGCAGGGCGGGTGGCGGGGCAGTGAGGGTGGGCGGCGGGGCAGGTTGGCAGGTGGCGGGACAGGGCGGGGTGGGCGGCGGGAGCGGTGCGGGCGGGCGGGCGGTGGGGCAGGGTGAGCGGCGGGGCGGCAGGCGGCAGG
Organism: Teleogryllus occipitalis; assembly: GCA_011170035.1. Lineage (NCBI taxonomy): Eukaryota > Metazoa > Arthropoda > Insecta > Orthoptera > Gryllidae > Teleogryllus > Teleogryllus occipitalis. The sequence continues at coordinate 938,744 of BLKR01000061.1, forward strand.
GTGAGCGGCGGGGCAGGGCAGGGCAGGGCGGGCGGCGGGGCGGGGCGGGCGGCGGGGCAGGGCGGGCGGCGGGGGCGGTGAAAGGGTGGGCGGCGGGGCAGGTTGAGTGGCGGGACAGGGCGGGGGTGGGCAGGGGCAGTGCGGGCGGGCCGGGCAGTGGGGCAGGGTGAGCAGCGGGGCGGCAGGCGGCAGGAGTGAGCCGGGACAGGGCGGAAGGCGGCGGGAGCCCAGGGCGGGCGGCGGGGCAGGGCAGCAGCGGCAGGAGCGGGGCAGGCGGCAGGGGCCCGGGGCGGGCGGCGGGGGCGGGGCAGGCGGCGGGGCGGGGACAGGGGGGAGGAGGGGCGGCGGGCAGTGAGGGGGTGGGCGGCAGGGCAGGATTAGTGGCAGGACAGGGCGGGGTGGGCGGCGGGGCAGTGCGGGCGGGCGGAGCGGTGGGGCAGGGTGAGCGGCGGGGCGGCAGGCGGCAGGGTGAGCGGCGGGGCGGGGCGGGCGGCGGGGCAGGGCGGGCAGGCGGCGGGAGCGGGAGCGGGCGGCGGGGCGGGGCGGGCGGCCCCGGGGCGGGGCGGGCGGCGGGGCAGGGCCGGCGGCGGGGCGGGGCCAGCGGCGGGGCAGGGCGGGCGGCGGGGGCGGGGCGGGCGACGGGACAGGGGGGGGGGGGGGGCGACGGCGGAGTGGGCGGCGCCCATCGGCGACTCCCGTTTGACGCATGGCGCGTGCGACCAGCCCTGACACGTAATCTCGCAGCCGAAGCGGCATCGACGTCGGCGGCGGCGCCCGCGGCTACCGGTCCCGGCACGAAGAAAGAAGCCTTTTGCTTTTCTTGTCAGTAATGGGTTGCTTTGATGTGATGTGTAGACGACATGATGCTCGTGTTCCGCGTCGGGATTCCGAATCATTTGCGTAATTTTGTTTGTGGTTAAAGCGGGCTCGATGAAGGTTCCTCCAGGGTGTCCTGTGATCTTTGACCCTTTCTTATCAGTTCTACATTCATTCATATACTCTTAATATCGCAGACAATGAAGGGGGCGGGGTCGCCCTGCCTGTGCGTTAATAGTTAAAAACAATAAAAGTATTAACAAGGAAAATAGCTGAAAAATCCATAGTCAAACGTTTAACACCGTCTTTTTAAAACTGAAATAAAGAGCTTAATATATAAATGAAGGCCTACTCTTTGCTGCTGAAGTCCTCCAAATTTTCATAGGATTTGGCTTAATATAAACTATTATAGCCTCCGGGTTAACCCCAATTGCAGTGTTACAAATTAATCTACTTGTGCTTTTACACAAAACATGTGTATTAAAAGAAAAAAAGGATAAGTAAACCCCTTTTCCTGTCGGAAACATATACTTCTCACGCCAAGAGCTGTGTGTAGTGTCATTATTTACTATTACTAACAGGTTTCTTATAAGATTTTTATAAACTATTTATATCTTGAGTTTCCATAACAATAAAACAGTTCGATCTTTTGTTCACGTGTCCGGTATGACTTCCGAATCGGTGTTCTCTATCCACTAGATTCAATGCTCTGATGTACTCCTCGTATATGCTACCGTGCGTTGATTACTTGTTAGACATTGTAATGTAATAGTAATTATAGGTATTGTTAATGGTAATTAAATTCTAATTACTTTCCGCAATCTTCAGAAGAAAAGTTATGGAACCGTAATAATAAGAGTATATTCGATACAATTCTTTTAGCGGGTTTAGCATGTTATGATACTCCAAACGTAATTTTCACACAAATGAAAACATGTTCCCGAAATACTTACATGAATATCACAAGTAATTTTAGGTTCATGTTCTGTAAATGATACAAAAATTAGAATGGTCATAATAAAACACTTTTTTTTTCAAAAAACTGTGAAGAGCACCTTGTTATAAGGCCATACAGTTAAAGTGATTTGACCTAAAGTAACATATTGTCTATAAAATGTAGTAATGCGTGATGGATGAAAGAAATCATATTCCAATTTTGTGGATACATATTTTCAACGTCTCAATATTTTCTTAGTAGTAAGGTTTTAAAAAACTATTATTAATGTCTGGTTAATATTCTGTCATATTATTTAGACAATTGAATAACGAGACATGTACTTGTATTTTTTCAACTATCAACGGTAAATACCTCATCGGAAGACTGTGTAAAAACGACTCATAATCTAATGTTGATTCTGGTGCTTATGTTGGATACCTTCAGCAGCATTAGATAGCCACACAATATGCTTCCACGAATTATACTCAAAGTTGTGTTTGGGGAACATTTCGATCTGGATAATGTGTGAGAACGCGCTCACACCTTTCCTCCATTGATTAGATTCTGACACCAAGGCCACTTTGCTTCCCCGCAAACAAACACTGAAAACGAAACAGAAACGAAATGTTACTCGGATCGAACCGTATCAGTTGATAACTGTCGCTCCGAATTCGAAGGACTGGGCTTTGAGCCACGAAGCGAGAGGAAGTCTCGAAAACTGCACGTACTATTAACACTGCCCCTCCAGTTTCGCCCGTAACGGCCAGCAGTACGTAAACACCGAGTTACTCGAAAGAAAATAAACCGAGAAAAGAGGAAGAAACGAGCGCGCAGCCACGCAGGAAAAAAAGAAAGCGCCGGGAACGTACAGCGTGAAGAACGACACCGAAAACCGAATCACCCCAAACACATTAACGAAGAGGAGAAAATAAAGATTGGTGGACTCCAAGTCCCCGGACATTCCCATCGGCTCGAATATATTCTCTGCGGCCGCGCGGAGGACCTCCCCAATGGCTCGTCCCGCTCTGGAGTTAATTACCTAGGAGGAAATATTCGCCCACTTCCGCAGACGTACAAGCGCCTCGCGACTCGCGCTCGGAGCCCGCGCTGCTTCCACCCCCGCCGACACGCCCCCTACCCCTCAACCCCTGCCCAACTACGCTCCACCTCTCCACCCCCTCTCCATCACCGCCTCCTGGCCGCTGTCAGCCGACCCGCCCAACAACGCACCTCCTCACCACCCTCTGTCCACCGTCTCACCCCTCCCCGCTCCTGCTCAACTGCGCACCACCTCCCAACCTCCTCTCCACCACTGCCTCCTGGCTACTCTCCGCCGACCCACCCCCTCCGTCTCTGCCATCTACTCACCACCTCTCCGCCCCCTCTCCAATTCCACCGTCCCGCCCCTCCAATTCTGCCCAACTACGCACCACCTCCCCACCACCTCTCCACCACTGCTTTCTGGCCGCTCTCCGCCGATCCGCCCCCCTCCGTTCGTGCCCCATCAACACACCACTCCTCTACCATACCAGCCCCTCCACTCCTGCCCCCTGTACAAACCTTCTCGACGATTCACCCCATCTCCACCGCCGCCTCCCTGACCGCCTACACGCCCTATCCACCCCTCCTCATCAATGCACTTCCTCTCCACTCACTCTCCGCCGACCCATCCCTCCTCCCCTGTTCCAACAACGCATATCCTCTATCCGCCGACCCGACCCCTCCGTCTCTGCCTCTCTACGCACCTCCTCTCTACACCCTCTCCGCGGCCCCACCCCCTCTACCCCTGCCCCCAATGCGCACCTCCTCTTCACCCCCTTCCGCTCGCCCTTCCACCGACCCACCCCTCCATCCCTAGTCCCTCTACGCACCTCCCCTCCATCGCACCTTCGCCGACCCGCACCCTTTACCCTGCCCCCTCTACGCACACCCCTCTCCACCGCCGCTCTCGCACGGTCATCTCCGCCGCTCTTATTGCCACCCCAGCTGGCACCTCCATCCCCACTTTCTCCGACATTCTCCCATTCTCCTTCGCACACAACGCCACCCCCGTCTCCACCATTCCTACCTTCGATGCCCCTACTGACTCCAGTGGGTCTCGTCAAAGCCTCTTCTGCAGATCCCCCGCCTCCACCCATGCCCCATCTACGCGCACCCTCTCCACCGGCCGAACCGAGAGAGGTGGGTCAGGGGATTAACTGATGTCACTGCAGTGTCTCTGACCAGGAGGTCCTAGGTTTCAGTCCCGACGGTGATGGTAATGGTAGATTTTTGAGACTAGTTAGATTCCTAGGTCGAAATCAGTGGGCTACAGTTACGGGCCTTACGCTACCTTACAATCAACATGCGCTACACTTACGGGCTAATAACCTTAGCAGTCGTTGTGAAAGATTAATCAATCCACCGGCCGCTCCCCCACGGCCATGACCGCTTCCCTCACTGCCCACTGCCGTCCCAATTTGTTCTTTTCTCACCTACTCTGACATCCTGACATCCTCCTCCGCTGACAACTCCCCCTCTGGCTCACATTCGATATGTCTACCGACTCCAGCGCACCACCGCCATCGTTTCACAGCCCCACACACCTGAAATTCTCCATTACCATTATCAACGCCTTCCTCACCACTACTTCCATATCCTCCCTACCGCTTCTGCCATTACCAACATCTTCATCGACACACTGCCTCCACCACCACCATTACCTCCGCTGTAATTCCTGTCTCAGACATTCCGTCTAGCTCGGTCTTCCTGCAATATCCGCCATCCCGCCTACCACTGCATATTCCAACCACCGTCCCTCCACCATCAACATCGCCTTTACCACCATCGCTACCATCCGCATTACCACTGCCAGCCCGATCATCACTGTCTCCCCGTTTTAACTACCACCTCATCAACACTACTACTCTCATCACCTTTGCCGCTAGTATTACCATTGCCAGCAGAATAACAACTGTCGCCATCATCATCATCATCATCAACAACACTGCCACCAACATCCCAATGCAATCTACATCAACAATGCCACCCACAACACCACAGCCATCCCTTCTTCATCACAATCCCCATCACCAATGCCACTAGCGTCAACACTACCTCCACCACAACCACCATGAGTTTCACTATAGCCCACACCACTGCTTACACTAACACTGCCTCTCCATCGTCACTACCTCCTCCATCACCAGCACCTCCGCTCTCACCGCAGCCTGCGACATTACTACTGCCCCCGCCATTACCTCCGCCCGCCCCATCACCGCCTCCGCGACTGCTAATGGAAGGGGTCGTTCCCGCGCGGCGGTCGCGCCAACGTCCAATTCCGCGAGAACAAATTGACAAAGACCCGACTCATCTCGGCGGACGTGCAGATGAAGCGGGCGAGCGGCCGCCAAGAAGACTCTCGTCCGCGGCAGCGGTACCGGCACGTACGCAATTAAGGCGGTAGCCGCCCGGGTTACGGAAGTACAGAACAGGTCCACGGGGCTCGCGCGCAGGAAAGGCGGTACAGGGCCTGGAAATGCCAGCCAGAAGAGGAAGGTCGGGGGATAATAGGTGCGGGAATAGGTGGGGGTTACGAGTCGTTACTATGTTGGATGTCTCGTTAGCAAGAAATAATGAGAATGCGTTGTTAGCCGGAATCCTGCTATACGATACGAAGTGTCTGCAGAGGTGGGACATGTCCGTTTGACGATGCAGAGCTCTACAACTTTGCAATTTAGGGCGCAGCAGTATGGAGGGAAGATTCCGCTTCATGCACAACACTGTGGTTAAGTAATAAACACACGAAATTTTAGAAAATTCGCCAGTGTTCTTGGTTTGGAAATGTTATATATGTACCACTAATAAATGTGAAATATTCTCCGTAAAATGTAACGAAGAAATTTCATGAAAAGAGGATTTTGGTTTGAACCCATGTATATGTCATCGACTGATTAAAACGCACTGGTTCTCTTTCAAATACAAATTTATAACGAGAGAAAAAATAAATGTTTATAAACTATCAATTATAGATTGATAAGATTTGGTTTAATTTGTTGATTATAAATAATCAATAAATTAATCAAAATTCTCAATATATTTTTAATAAAGCCTTTTTAATAAGAATATGTAGGAAAAAATACGACTTTTCTGAATTCCATAAGTAAAAGGTGTGTTACTGATGCATTTTGATATCTGACTTTGTGCCAGATATTCCTACTGGAGGGCAAAAATTCATTTTTCTCACCAGAGAGTTAAGAACAGCCTCTCAAAAGCACAGAAAATACAGTGGTTGAGTTGAGGCCAGCGAGATGTATGGGAAAAGTTGCAATTGAATAAAAATTGGGAAGAGCAGTTGTTAGCGATTGGAGGGCCAACCAAGATTAGGAAGACCAGCGGAGTCCGGAATGGGTTCAACCCAAAGAAGGGAGATACAGTGAATGATTGGAAGACACCGAAAAGGTACAGAAGAGGCCGAGGACCGCCACGGTCAGCGATGCGCGAGGCAAGTTAAGTACAAAGGGGAATTGGGACCTGGAGGGCACGGAAGAAGCTGGAGAATTAGAGAATGTGGGACGAACAGTGCTGAGTGCACAGCCGACTTCGAAGTTGGCGCGCGCTCTGAACTGAAAGCCACGGAGCAGCGCGACTCTACCCGCCCCATCGAGCATCTAGCTGCGAGAGCGAGTCTAGGGCATCGTCGACCACTAGTATATAATGGGCGACCCGGCACCAGAAAGGACAGAAAAGTTTATGACTGAGTTGTGAGTGCCTAGGTGACCCTTATTTTGACATCTATGCCAACCGCGCCGAGTTATTGGTTATTCCCGTCGGATAATTCTGGACACTGCAACGAATTGGTACATCTCCTGGTAGCACGGAATACAGCTACGGACTTGGTACTTTCTTGTTGTCAAGTGTATTTCTGATATAATTAGAAAGAGAGTTTTCATTGTAACGCCTGTGACGCAGAATAAACTGTGTTGAAGCCTCTGCCTCCACATTTATTCATACATTTCATATAGCTAGACGGAAAGTAAAGGAGACAGTGAGATGAACATACAAATGGAAAGGAAAAGCACTGGAGAGTGGATAACACCTGGAGGTGCTCCGAGGGAACAGCCGAAAGGTAAGAATGGACGGCACAGTGAGCACGGCAGGGCACCCGGAGAGGAGAGAGCGGCTCGTCTGGCCTGTGCTCGTGGCGGGACTGGCGAGCTGGACGACACGCGAGAAGCAGAGGCAACTGCGAAGAAGCGAAGTCTTAGGATTCTGCGGTTAGAGTCGTACAAATGGTCTTGGTAATGCAAATGCAGTCATGCAAACGATCTTGGATCTAGAAGATGGTCGAAACGTCGATACCACAGCCTGCAACGCGGCGTCATCCGCACAGCCAAGAAAATTTGCTATCGAGGAGCGAGGCAAGGGAGTGGGAGAGATGGACGAGAAAATGGAAACAAAAAACGCTGATGACTAGAATGACATCTTCTTCAGACAAAACAACCTGGAGAGGCTGAGGACGAACTGCGAAGGCCGCGTTTGGCATGGTAGAGCTCAAGGGGAGGATGGGAGGCAAAGGCGAGTATGAAGGAAAGCTGGGACTGGAATGTTGAACACCGAATACCATATAGGACTTTAAGAATTCTTTAAGGGAACATCACAATGGAACAGATTGCAGAATGAGAGATAACCAGTGAGTATCGCAAGGCTGACAGGAGTGTCTACGTCTCGACGAGAAGCAGAAATCCCAGAGTTAAAGCGCTAAGACGGAAAACAAAAACGTTGGTGACTGAGGGGAAAACCCTCTCTGACATCTCAGCAGGAACAACCAGAAAATAGAGAAGAAGCGACCGGTGAGGAGAGAAAGAGAGAGGGGATAAAAAAGAGGGAGAGAGAAAGAATGAGAGAAAGAAGGAGAGAGAGAAAGAGGGAGAGAGAGAAAAAGAGCGAGAAAGAGGGAGAGCGAGAAAGAGGGAGAGAGAGAAAGAGGGAGAGAGAGAAAGAGGGAGAGAGAGAAAGAGAGAAAGAGGAAGAGAGAAAGCAGGAGAGAGGAGAAAGGGAAAGATAGTGGGAGAGAGAACAGAGGAGGAGAGGGTGGTTGAGGAAAAGAGCGAGAGGGAGAAATAGCGAGAGAGCAAAAACGAACAGAAGACAGCGAGAGAGCGGAAACGAGTGAGTGACAGCGAGATCGAGCGGGAGAGAGAGCGAGAGAGAGGAAGAGAGAGTGAGTGAGAGAGGGCGCGAGGGAGAGGGGAGAGAGAGGGGGAGGAGAGAGAGGGGGAGGGGAGAGAGGGGGAGGGGAGAGAGGGGGAGGGGAGAGAGGGGGAGGGGAGAGAGAGAAAGAGACGGCGAGTGAAATGGAGAGGGGAAGAGGGCGAGAGAGGGGCGGAGAGAGAAAGGGAGAAAGATACGGAGAGATGGGCACGGCACGGCACCCGGGGGCGAAGGGGGCGTGGCTGGAAGCCCGGGGCTCGTGCCCGGCTGCGCCCGAGGCGAGGCGGCAGGCCGCGCCAGCCACGTTACTGCCGCGCGCTTAGGGACAAATTCCGCATAAAACGATATTGCGCGTCCATTAAGTGGAGAACGCGCGCGCGTAAAGCCATCCGGCGCGTGCGCTGCGGCGTCGTTAGGGCCGAGGACGGCGAGGACGGAGCTGAGGGCGGAGGACAGCATAGGAGGACGTGCGTGCTGCAACGCCATAGGAAAGCTGCGAAGATGTCCCTCCAGATGGTAAGAAGGAACAAAGGGGGAGAACAATCCAAACAATGACAATAGGTATTTGCACTTTCTGCAAGCGTCTGTATTAGCTACTGGTGCTTGTATAGACTGCAGGTATGTCCACATCCAGCATGGAGAAAACCTTCCTCAGTCGAGACAGGTTGGTTCCTTTAACAACGTTCCACCTTGGCGTAGTTTCTTGTTACAAGGGGTTAAAAAACTTCACTACTTATTATGAATTCGTTACGTTCTATCCAATTCTGTCAAATAAACACAATAAGATGTGTCATTTATGTCACCACAATTTGATTGCTACGTTAGGAAATAGAAAATTTTGAGTCCGCATACGAGAGGTTACTTGCCTTACTTTCTATTCCGGGATTCAAATCCATGTAGATTAATATAGAATTTGTGATGGTCAGAAGGGGATAACAGGAGGTTTTCCTGGGAGCTTCCCCTGCATTTCATCATCGTCTAACACCATTACTATCATCTGGCCGTAAACAAAATATCCATCAAATCGTTCCAAGCATGGCTGTAACGCTTAGGCAACATCAAAAGGAAAAAAAAAAATAACACCAAACTCGATTCAACTAGGATAATGAGCAGAGGATGCTGATTCTTAAGGGCAACTACAATCAAGTGCGATCCCTTTTGTGTCTTTCAATTACAATCTTTTTTGTAATTTCACGATTTCGCACTCTCACAAACACACGCTCACACATGTAGGCAGAAAGACATCGGCTTTAGTTTATCCGGCGAATTGCTTTAACTCCCTGCCTCGCGCAGCAGCCGCAGTCTCTGAACTTTGAGCTTCTTAAGTTGGCAAGGGGAAGAGATAAGGCGCGGCGCGGAGAAATCCCAAAGGTAAGATGGCGCGCCAGCGCGGGCGCTGCGGGGAAGCCCCGCGCGATGACAAAAGAGTCGCGATTTTCCACTCCAACCACCGGCGGCGGCGGCGGCGCGGCGATCGCGCATCTCATTACGTCTCCCCGCCGCGAGAGGGCGGTGTTTGACGTATCGCCGAGAGAACATGCGATTTTCTTTTTCCTCCAGACATCAAAGAAGATTACCAAAGGATGTTCGATGGGTCTTGTATATGCATGCAAGCTCGTGAATAATTTCCTGGAGAGTGTGCGATTTGGATTACAAACGTTTCGTGCCTTAAAGCAACGGACCTTTCAACAGCTTCTGTTATGATGTTCTTTCATCATGAGTGTAAAGTATTCAGAGGGATGCAGATTTTACAGTAGTTTGCACTACGTTTACGAATCTAGTATTTCTGGAAAGATGTATCTAAATTAATATACATGTGTTCTGGCTTTAAATCCAATCATTCTGGATCAAAAATCTAAAATAAATAAAAATGAACGTTCTAAAGAAAGAAGACCCCGATCCATACATTTATTATTGAATATATTAGCAATATTTAAGTATAATACATTATATGTTATCGTTGTTTTACGAATTCAATACTGTTGCGCCTTAAACACTTACATTCTAAAGGCAGATATAATACCTCATACCGTAATGGTCTTTTTTTTTAGAACTACGAATTAACACTTTTGCGGGCTCAAATTTGAAATCAACAAAACACGAAATCTTTGGCGACACAACACACACGCAAGACATGGAACAAATATCAGTGTACAAGGCAAGATATGAATCCATATGCCTTTGAATCGAAGTGAACCGGCCATTTCATACATCTAGAATGGCCAATAATTAATAATCTACAGAAATATTTTCAATAAATAACTACAAATTTCAATAGCAAAAAATTGACATATTCGGTATTTATTATCAACCGCAAAAAGTGATTTGTAAACTTACATTAAACAAGTTCCACAAAGGGTGGATATCAAACCAGCCTTCTACTATATTTCTCTCCGAATATTCGTTTGAAAACCCTTTGATGTAGAAGAACGTACTTCTTTCTTCGCTGCACTCTTCTAAAAGGTCGACGAGCTGAAGAAATTGGCTGCGATGCGCCCGCAACGAAAGCCGTCAAGGGACAGAATACAAAACTGCTTCATTGAGAGCGCAAGGTATGAGCACGAAGTCGAGGAGAACCTTCGCGATTGAGATGGAGAAAGCGCGCCAAATCAGTACGACTACGCTCCGGCCCCCGTCATAACCTCCACTTCACAACCGCCTTTTATTTAATTTTCCTGAAGAGCATGGCGCCAACGGCGGAGTCGGAAATGAAGGCAGCGCTAAAAACAACCGCCACGGACAGAGTTTATGATTCTCAATCAACCCCTCAAAGAAGTTTCTCCATTCAAATCTCCTACCCCTGCTCACTCTCACTTACTCGAGAAAAGCCTCGCTTCTTTTCCCTTGCGTCGGCACGAGCTTGGGATAAATTGTATCTGTAGCAATAACGAAAAGAAAGGCAGTGAGTGCAAGCCTTTTCAGTATCCTGCATTAGTTGCCCTGTTGTGAATACAAATTTCTCTATATAGTAAAAATAATAAATGTAATAAAGTTCAATTCGTAAGTAAAAAATGATAAATAGAAATCATAAATTCGTTTAACGAGTGTCTATTTTCCTTCTACACGCAACTTAATATCCATTACTACAATCTTCTTCGTGCTCTTATTTTTTCCAAAATATCGAATAGGTAGTTGGTTATATTAATGACAAGAAAATCATGATGAAGCTTTGCACGGTCAACAAAAGTTTCGAATTCATAAATGAACTGTCCCTTAAGCACTAATTTGTTCAATTTTTAAAAGAAAGGTAATATTCATATTTATATGTATTTTTAGAATTTTGAATGTTGTATATTGACTTTATTTTTACAACACAAGAAAAATGCCATATGCAAGTAAGATACTTTTATTATAGGAAAGTAAAAACTATAATAATTAGAATATGACATATATTAAGTTTCTTTTGAAAGACATGTAATGTTAATTGGAATTATGTTGTTTTACTTACTCGTATTTTGTACTAAAATTACCTGCCATTATTATTTGTGATACCTAGTGAACACAAACCTGTTTTTATTCAATGAACGCGGCATTGAATAGTGCTTCATATATGATTATATTCTTATATATAAACATTTACTTAATATGTAATTTATAAATATAAAATATAAATATTTACTGGAACTTTATTGCGATTCAAAAATAATTCAATCAAGAATTAGAAAGTTATGAAAAAAATGTAAGCTTAGTGTCTAAAATAGCTAAATTTATAAAATATCGAAGTTAGATCTACAAGTTGTCCTGGTTACCAATTTGTGGAATTAAGAGATTGTTCGCGTTCGCGAGACTGGAAGTGCACCGCGTTGTTGCATTGCGCTGAATAAAATGTTTTTGGTTGAGAATCTTTAAAGAATAACCTTATTAGCGAGTTAAAATGCTTTTGGATTTTATGACAAGCAGCGCAAATAAGGCAAGACTTATTTGCATGCATGGAGTTAAAGTCTAGAGTAATTGTAGGTAAAACTTCAAAATTTCCAGCGACGCCACTAGTCTTCACGAATCTCTGAGAGTTGTAACAAACACATTTTATTTATGTATTAGTTTGTTTATTTCTTTATTTACATTCATAAAGTGAAACCATAAAATAATTGTACCCTGAAACCCGTTTGGTCCAGTTGCTTTCAGTCCAGCTCCACCCCAGTTTCGTACATTCGCTTCTTCTGATCAGCTGCTACGGACAAGTCATTGGCTGACGCATTTCAACGGAAGCGCGGAGGGTCCCGATCGCGGCGTGAGCCATCGGCTTGAATCCCCCAGTCGTCGCCAGACGCCCCTTCCGGCGACGCGGGCGTTTCGCCCCCGCACGAGGGCGCCTCCCATCCACCCCCCACCCGCCCGCGGGCGTGGAATGCAAGGCGCGGGGCGCGTCGCGACAGAGGTCCGCGGTTCATTACCGGGGCTTGACCCGGTGGCCTCCGCCCCGTGCACGCTTCCCTTCCTCCTCCGCTTAGCTCCGTCTGACCCTCCACGCCCCGCCCCAACCCTCCCCGCCACACGCTTCGCTCGCAGGGGGCCGCAGGAATCTGCCGATCGCTTGTTACCTCTGCAGGATCGGCGCCCACCTGGCATTTGGGCCGCGCGAGACGTGGGCGGGGCGGGGCGGGATGGGGTACAGAGCGTTGCAGGGCGGAACGCGAAGAGACGGAGAGACAAGAGGTGTTGGGAGATAGAACACGACTGCGTGACGAGGCGAGGCGACGAGACGTGAAGTCGAAACGGAAACGGATACAGGCGTGGTGGTGCGGGGCGGGGTGATTAGATCAGGGTTGGAGGGGTGTTCCTCTCCTCTCCTTCGCGATGGGACGGAGGAGGCTGCGAGGAGCTGAAACGAGGCGGAATAGGTAGAGGCGCTCAGTGGCGGAGCGGATTGGGATGGAGCGGTGCAAGACGGGGCGGGATGAGGCAAAGCGGGGCATACCAGAAGGGACTCGGGCAGAGAGGACGCAGCCGGGCGGAGCGGGGTGGGTGGGGCGGAGCGGGGAGGGTGGGGCGAAGCGGGGAGGGTGGGTGGAGCGGGGGGACGAAACGGGGAGGGTGGGGCAGGGCCGAGAGGAGTGGGGTGGAAAACGGCGGGGCGGAGAGGCTGGAACGGTCCAGGGCAGTGTGGGCGGATCGAGGCATGGGCGGGGGGAAAGAGCAAAAGGGAGCGAGGAACAGTGGGGCGGGGCGGGACGACGCAGAGCGGGAGGGAGAGGAGCGGGACGTATCGGGGTGGTAGCGAGGTGAAGTGCGGAGGAGCAGAGCTGTACGGAGTGGCACAGAACGGCACGAAGGGACACGGGGTGGCAGGGAGCGGCAGGGAGCGGGACGGAGCGGGACGGAGCGGGACGGAGCGGGACGGAGCGGGACGGAGCGGGACGGAGCGGGACGGAGCGGGACGGAGCGGGACGGAGCGGGACGGAGCGGGACGGAGCGGGACGGAGCGGGACGGAGCGGGACGGAGCGGAGCGGGACGGAGTGGAACGGAGCGGGACGGAGCGTGAAGGAGCGGCAGGGAGTGGCACGGAGCGGGGCGTAGCGGGACGGAGCGGGACGGAACGTGTCGGAGCGTGCCGGAGTGGGACGGTGAGTGGTGGAGCGTGCGGCGGGGACTAAGCGGGACGGCGGGGGTGGATCGGCGCGGAGCGTTGCGGGTCCGGCCCGGAACAATCCGGAGGTTGGAGCGTGGCGAGGTCGAGTGGGGCGGGGCGGGACGGGATGGTGTGGGTCGGAATGATGCGCTGCGGCGCGGGGGCGGTTGGGCGGGGGGAGGGGGGAGGGGTTTGCATCGTGGCCGAGGGAAGCCGTAGCGGGGGGACGGTTGATCGAACGCGACCGAACGGAACCCAGCGAGGTCATCCGCTGCGACGAATCCATATATGCACGCGATGGAGAGTTCCGCTTCGTGCTCCTGGGACCTGGATAAAGAGATCTGAGGTATTTGCGGGATGATTGGGATTGGTTATTGATTACGCATGTGAAATCGCGTTGAGATTTGGACATATCTATTTTAAAGTAAGCTGTTTAACGCAAACGATCAGATGAACGGAGCTGACCGGTGAACGTTTCTGGTTTGTGGCACATTATGCTTCGCGTCCATTCCCTTCTCTTTTACTTACTCTCATAGGTACTATTTTTTCGTCAAGTTAATTTCCGAATTACAAATATGTGTCAGATACGATAGTTGGGTTTGGAATTTCATGATTCACAATGGAGGTCCTTGTACGTACGTAGTCTCCCTTTCGGTAACCTACGAGTATTCACAAATTTATATATATTATTTAGAACTCACATTTACAGTTTTACAGCTTCCAAAATATCGCCCCGAAATGTAATGTTTCGTTTATATTAATTAATTGTGCGAGAAAAACAAATTTCTACTGGTTTGTGTTTTGTTGTTTGAAATCGTAACATGAATGAATATTGTATTAAGGCAATTCGTGTTGCACTATCTTACAATTTTTTTAGCAAGTTTGTGTTAAAATACTTTCGGTTTTTGAGATTAGACAAAGAAATATATATTTTGAGCGTTTTCTGTACTTGCGGTCGTGTCCATGAGGAGACAGAAACCCACGTCTTTTTTTCTGAAAACTACCTAGAGAGATACTATCTCGAGAGATAGTAGCATTTCTTTTATTCAGCACAAACGAATACAAGGATTAAGGAAGTGTATACACGATTGTGATTTGTGTACAAGAAAGTCTACATAAGATTGCAATATGATTATGCGCAAGTCACAGTGCAAAAGTGCGCCGGACTTTCAACGAAGCGATCACGCACGGCATCGGTTTCGATTTTTTTTCTAAACATCCGATGCGCGATGAAACATCAAACTACTACTAGGGGTTCTGAAAGGTTATAATTCTATATTATTAGATGAAACAAAAACGCCTTATCTAAACAAAAAGAAAGAAAACACCACGCTAGGGTCCATAGTTGAACCCAAAAATGTTCTGAATTTTTTCATTGATTAATGATTCCGGGCGCTACAACGGTTGAAGTCATTAATCCCAACAGTGTGTTGCATATTTCCATCGCGGGAGATGGCGGTGATATAATTCCTTTGAATGGCGAGATTCGCCGCCAACCTTCATGTTGACTTGCGGGGGTTTCCCTAACCGGTATCTCCCTCTACCTTGGCACAGTCCCAGGTAGAACAACCACCGGGAGAGGTGGCTCAGGATGATCAACTGATGTCACTGCAGTGCCGTTGACAGAGAGGTCCTAGGTTCGAGCCTAGACGGTGGCAGGATTTTAGACACTAGCTCGTCAGCGAAGTCGAATTCAGTCGCTGTCTCAAGGAAAATTCTTGTGGACGGTTGCTCTGATCGATAGTTTTCCGTGGTTTCTCCGATCCACACTAGGCGAATGCCGAAGCAGTACCTAACGAACGGGAAACGAACCGCGCGCGATCTTTCCTTCCTCTTCCTTGTTCTATCCTCTCCCCTTACTTAAATACACTTACACTGACATGCATTTCACTACCGCACATGCCGGGAGACCCGTCAAGAACTCAGAGCTAGGACGGTGTGGCGCAGGTGGGAGATACCTGATTGGAGAAATCCCAGCTAGCCGACGGTAGGTCTGCACCGGGACGGTTTACCGCCTCCTTCCCGGGAAAAAAATACATTTCACTTACGGAACTAATTACTTTAGGAGTTGGCGCGCAGGAAATCAACAACCCATCAATTAATCCACGACAACCTCTAAGCTCCAGACTGGGGCCCCGCATGTTTTGTAGTAGTACATGTAAATGGTGTAAGTAAGAAGCGAGAGCAGGACAAGGAAGAGGAAGAAGAGATCGCGCTCAATCGTGGCCCATTTGTCTAGGTGCTGATCCAGCAATCGCTTAGTATTGAACGGAGAAACCACGGAGAACTACCGATCAGAGCAGCCGGATGCTAGAATTTCCTCCACAGATCGGCTGAATTCGACCTATCTAAGAAGCGAATGTCGAAAATCTTGCCACCGTCGGGACTTAAACCCTAGGACCCCGGTCAGCGATACAGCAGTGACATGAATTGATGGCCTTAGCCATCTAAACAGGTCCAACCCGTTCTGAATTTCACTCGACTGCACTCTTTTCGCACCCCGCCTCAAGCCGCCCCACCTCCCTGCGATGACTTTTCTTTCGGTTCGGAGCCCAGGGGCAAGCTACCGCGAGGGCCCGCGGTCTTCTTGAGTCAGCTGGGTAGACACTCCAGTACCCCAGTCCATCGAATTCGGAAGTCTCACCGACACTTCCGTGTAATGGGATGGAAGTTGGCGCCAGTCTAGATTTCTAGCCTTCGGGTTAACGGTGTACTAATAATATCTATAATAACTCCTAGTGATTTCTCTCATTACATTCCAAAGTTTCACTCGCCTTGCCTTGCCTTGCCTTGCCTCACTCGCCTTGCCTCCACTCGCCTTGCCTTCACTCGCCTTGCCTTCACTCGCCTTGCCTTCACTCGCCTTGCCTTCACTCGCCTTGCCTTCACTCGCCTTCCTTCACTCGCCTTCCTTCACTCGCCTTCCTTCACTCGCCTTCCTTCACTCGCCTTCCTTCACACACCTTCCTTCACTTACATTCCTTCATTCACCTTCTTTCAATAAACTTCCTAGTGTACTTTAGGGTATATCTGGAATTTCTGGCTGTATACTCCAGGCATACAGGTCCCTTGTCTTCACCGGTCTCGCTAACCTTCCACCCCACCTCGACCTACCCCTCCCCGCCCCACGTCTCTCCTCCCTGCCCTCGGGCTGCCTTACTCGCCCCTCCTCCGCTTCCGTTTAGCCCTTACCCGGCTGCCGTCCCGCCCAGCTCATTCCGCGCTCCACCTCTCTCTGCACCCCCCATCACGGGTCTGTCTTCATCCCCGACCCTCGCCGCGGTCCCGCTCCGCCCCGCTCCGCCCCGCTCCGCCCCGCTCCGCCCCGCTCCGCCCCGCGCTCCCCCCGCTCCGCCCCGCCGCCGCCCCCTCCCCCCGCTCCGCCCCGCTCCCCCCAGAATCGCCCAGATTCGCCCCCTCCGCCCCGCGCACCTGCTTTCACGCACCGTCCCAACTCCGACCCGCTGCTGCGTCGTCGCGAATGCACGCTAATTAAAACGGAAGACGGCGCGCCCTTCGCCTGCTGGGGCTGCACTGTCTTGGGGCGCCGCGCCGCCCCGCGCACCTGCTTTCACGCACCGTCGCACGCGACCGCTGCGCGTCCCCGCTCGCGCCCGTTAATGCACGCTAATTAAAACGGAAGACGGCGCGCCCTTCGCCTGCTGGGGCTGCACTGTCTTGGGGCGCCGCGCCGCTGCGCCCCTTCCCTGCCCATAAACTCCACATAGCTCGCCCCCCCCATAGCCCCTAGCCCTCGCCCTCGTCTGCCCTTCCTCACGAAATGCAGTAGGCCACCCTTGTGGGTGGAGGAAGTGCATAGGCAAGTACTATGGGAGGGGATGCAAGCATTGTTTCTTCGTTTTTCTCCTCTCTACCTCTCAGAAGACTTATAATCCACTAATGCTTTTTTATTCACTCCTCTCCCATCAATATGCATTATGAAGTGTACATTATAAAATTGAAATGATAGCTTAAAAATAGATCATAGGGGTATTTATCAGTAGCTGTTCTATAGCTTTCAAGAATAGAATGGAATATTTATATTTATTATGCGAGTTAGGAGTGCATATACTACCGGTGGTAGCTTTTGCAAAAAACAATAACTAATAATCAAAAAAAGACTAAACATAACTATTTTATTTTTATTTAACACGACCCTATCGTTCTAACTCGGACACGCCCTTATAAAACAATAAATTTAAATATGAACATATTTTCAGCCGAATGCCGGAACCATAATACTACCAAACGGGCTACAGACTTTCCTTCCTCTTCCTTGTCCTATCCACTCCCCTTACACGCGTTTACACTCACATGCACTACACTACCGCACTTGTCGGGAGAACAGACAGGAGCTTGTCCCGGCTATGAGGGTGCTCCATGCGGGGGACGAGGAAATTGCCCTCACACCGTCGGCTCGCCCAAACCATGTAATAGCATAATCGCTATTTAACGTGATAGTCATCAAATATAAACACGCAATGATTTCATTCATAAACTGCCAGAAGTGCTAAGACCTTTACATTTTGTACGTTTCCGCAAATAAATAGAATAGCAAATTCATCGACAACGTCTTCTGAAATTTAAAATATAGATTGTTACATTCGGAGGTTAATACACTATTGTTGCACTCTTCTGTTCAAAAGGAACTATGAGTTACTACTTCTACTACTTTCGTGAAACACAAATGTAACTAACGTAATGATGACACCCCATGTTGACAAAGTGCGAGAGCTTGAAGTGTGTCAGATCAAGGATCACTACTTTCGACTGCTTAAAAGAACAACCCGTCCGCTCGTGCGTAAAAAAGCAGCATTAGACGCTCCTCCTGGAGACGCGTCTTGGTGCGGACAATCTGATTCCGAGGAGGTCCCCCTCCCCGCCCCCGGGCAGTGGATTCCGAGCGCCGCAACGCGCCCGCAGGGACCCCAAGAAGCACCGCTGCGCCGCGTCGCGCCGCGCCGCCAAAGCCCGAGTTACGCGCCCGCAGGGTGGCTTTGGGCGACGCCGCTCCGGACCACCCCGCCCGCACATCCTCACCCCGCTCACCCCGCTCTGTCACCTCTTCGCGTCGCCCCGCCCCGCCCCGCTCCCCATATCCAACTTCTTCCCGCTTCACGTCGTCCCCCCCTCCGCCCCGCCCCGCTCGACCTTCCATCCTCTTCCCGCTCCGCTTCCTCCAACTCGCTCCTCCCATTCTCTCTCCACACTTTCTCGCTTCGCCTCGTCACGCCCCGCCCCGCTCACCTCTCCCATTCACTCTCCACTCGCCCCGCTTCGACCCTCACTTACACCTTGCCCTGCCTGCGCCTCCCATCTTCTCCTCGCTCATCTGCGCTTTGCCTCACCCCGCTCCGATCCCCGTCAGTCTCGTTCGACCCCATCTAACACGCCCCTCTCATCCGCTCATTCTTGCCCCTCCTAGCTTCCCCACGCTTACTTACGCTCCGCCCAGCCCCTTCCCATCACACCCCACCCACTACGTTCCACTCCATCCTGCTTCCTTCCCTCTCCTTGTATTGCCCCTTCTCGCCCAGCTTCCCCCTCCTAGAAAGGAAGCCTCGATAGGGGACGCTACGAATTGATTGCGAGGGGACGGGCAGAAGGCGAGAAAGGTTGGGTCTGCATCAGCGGCATTACCACGAGGAGGACGAGTAAGGGAAAGAACTCTGGGCTAAGAAATAGGAAACGGGAAGCAGGCGATTTCCACAATTTGCAAGGGATTACTGTAAAGAGTGTATGGCTAGAAAGAAAGAAATATGAAAACAAGCTGAAAGTAAAGAAATGAGATCAGTGAAAAAGAGTTAGAAAGAAAAATATCCCACAGGTAAACTCAGAAAGGAAGAGAAAAATCGCACCAGAAAACAATTATTAAGAAAGAATAATGCCGGAAATAGAAAAAAAAATAACGGTGCAAAGATTGAGAATGAAAGAAAAGAAAAAATATTATTTGATTCTCATTTGAAAATGATCTAGTAAATTGTTTATCCGGATAAATAAAGAAAGTCAGATTCAAATAAGTCAAGAAAACATGAAGAAAGAATAGTTTATACATTTGGAATGATAAAACTAACGTAAAGTACTGGCGTAATTGTAAGATTAAGGGAAAAAAACTTTCAAAAATATACAAGAAAGTTGAAAATATGAATATAAAAACGCTATAAAGGCTGACTGCAGACTACATTGCAGTCAGGTAAGATCCTAAGAAATATAATATCGGCGAATCGCAATGGTGTACGCAAGGAAAGTGTAAAGAAGCAATGATTCTTTCTAAGATGTATTGACAGAATAAGAAATAAATTGAGACAAGATAAAAGCAGAAAAGAAAAATAAATAAGAAATAAGAATGAATAAGAAAGGAAGAATGAATATGTGATGAACGTACAGACAGAAAGGGATACAAGTCGCGTGCACATCCGAGCGACGACATGTGAAATCCCCTCTGTGGAGGAAGGAAGCAAACAAAGGGAACGGCAGGGGAACCCGAGGCAAAAACCACTGGGCGCGCAAGAAACAGCAACCCGCTGCTGCCACTACACCGATCGCAGTGCCTGCCCTTCATTAGGGCCCAAGTGTTACCTCACGCGAGTAAACATCACCCCAGAAATCCACACACGCGGAAATAGCACACTCAGCAAACAATGTACGCAGGAAATGACACACGGAAAACAGCAGTCTTAGGAACGCGCCCGGGAAGCAACGGGAAGAACAGCCGGAAAACAACAGACCCGGAAAACAACAGACCCGGAAAACAACATACTCGCAAATCAACACACCCGGAAAACAACACACCCGCAATCATTAGACCCGCACTCAACAGATCCGCAAGTCAACGGACCTACAAATCAACAGACCTACAAATCAACAGACCTACAAATCAACAGACCTACAAATCAACAGACCTACAAATCAACAGACCTACAAATCAACAGACCTACAAATCAACAGACCTACAAATCAACAGACCTACAAATCAACAGACCTACAAATCAACAGACCTACAAATCAACAGACCCACAAATCAACAAATCAACAGACCTACAAATCAACAGACCTACAAATCAACAGACCTACAAATCAACAGACCTACAAATCAACAGACCTACAAATCAACAGACCTACAAATCAACAGACCTACAAATCAACAGACCTACAAATCAACAGACCTACAAATCAACAGACCTGTACATCGATAGACCCCAAAATCGGCAGATCCGAAACTTAACAGTCTCCGGATACAATTCGCTCCGGATTCTAACTTCATTTATTGCCTGATTAGTCTTTCGCCTCAACAGCTATTATTATTAGTTTTTATATGTGTAGTACATGGTTTTATCGCTGGAGGTGTCGGTGATCTTTCTCCGCAGAATGTTGAGATTCAGCGCCAACCTACACTTTGGCTTTATGGTTTTCTTCGAATGGGTGACGAACAGCGACGAAGCGCCCCAGCCGGTACGAACTTGAGCCTCCGATTGGTCAATAGACATGTATGGAAGTGTACTGCATAGAGCATGTAAGTGTGTGTGTAGGTAGGGAGTGAGGATAGGACAAGGATCAGAAAGGAAAGCTAATTCACGATCAGAACAGCAGAGGGCAAAATTTAATTGATGCCTCAGTTGGTCTTTGGTTAGAAAAATAATTAATCCCTTGTTCTGAGTACACTTCAATATAAAAAGTTTCGTGTGATTTGCATTCAATTTTTTTAAGATATTTGACTCATTGCCAAACATGAATCTGTTTGTAAAGTTATATCCACACTTCAGTTACAAAGAAAAGTACATAGGCAAACATTAATTTGAAAGTGGCACAGAAATTATACTTGTATAATATTTAACTTTTCTTCTTAAGAGCTTCATAAGATATTCTTTTTACTATTACAACAAATGATCATGTCATAAAGATATAGTTATCACCGCGTCACTAAACGACACACACGTAGGAAAGCACTGCGCAATTGAATTTACGTAGAGTTGCAGAGAATCTTGCAAAATACGAAGCTTGAAAGAATTTAATAAAAGACATTGTTGGTTCTGAAACGCAGCCGTGAGAAGAACATTCAGTCGTGAATATAAAAGTAAACGAAGCAGTGAACGAAGTGAAAAGCGAATTACCGACTCCAATAGAGCACGGGGTTGAGCATCACAAGCAGTGCACCAAGAGAAAAAGAATTGCTTCGAGATAAAGTGGAGTTTATAACACAAACATAATGGTAATTCTCTTAACCGATTATAAAACGTGCTTAAGTAGTTGAAATGCTAGTTTTTTTGCTGGACTTCTTTCTGTTATCGAATTAAAATGACTGCGCAATCATTACGAAAACCCATAACGAATACATTTAATAAATCTATATTAATATGAAAATTAAATTAATATCAAGGGAAAATAATAATGTACGACGCATCAGTGAGTTAAAAGATTAAAGAATGTTATTTGGTGAATTATATAGTTAATTTACTGAAAGAGCCCCCTAAAGATGTATTGCAAGACCACACTTAATTTTCATAAAGAGTGAATAACAAAATTACATGTAAATGAATATATCGTACATATTTTACAAAATGGTTACATTTACATTATTCAAAAGAATTGTCAAATGTGATTAAATTAGTGTCGACGAAAAACAATCAGAAATACATTGAGAATACCAGTCCGAAAGTAATATAGGAATTATATAATGGAAACTGTATACTTTTAAACTTGAATTCTGTTCCAAGAAGTGTGTGAAGTAAACTGAAAGTAATTAATCGGGATTACCTCTTGGCAATGTATTAAATTCAATTGAAAATGAATACTTTAGACGAAAGGATAAAATTGACAAGTCAAAGATTTCATTCCAGGATTGTAATTGTGAACTGGAATTGAATTACATTTTAATGAACTTTTATCTTTGACTTTAAACATCTCTCCCATATTTTTGATGACATTTACTTGCTGAATTTCGACGAGAATAATTCTTTGTCATTCACATACGACAACAAATGTCACAAGTCGTTGTGTTTCACAGACAGGCGTTCATCTAACCTCAGTACAACTACGTTAACAAGAGCAGTGTTCGCTCCGAGAGGAGACGTAACGAGAGGAGACGTAACGAGACGGGACGGAGGTGACCGCTGAACGAAGCCGACAGAGGCGCCCTCGCAGGTCGTGTTTTTACAACGCGATTACGCGCACGCCGTGAACTATCCCGTTACCGACTCCGCCTCGGCCACCCCGCCACACCACACTCCGAGACCTCCCTTCATCCCCCGCTCCGGCAGTTTGACATCCCTCCTCAGTCCACGGCTCCCCACCGACGATCACGCCCACTTTCCCTCGACAGTATAGTGTTGGAGTCACCGCTTCCCCTCGTTTCATCTCCCTGCCGCCCATTGCCATCATTAACACCCTGTAGCCCCAACTTGAAATGCCTCGCTACCGCCCTTCTCTCGGTTGGTCCACCCCATCCCTGCCGCTCCCATCCTGAATCCACGGGCCTCAGTGTGACACCGCCATCTCCGCACCCCGCCGCCCCCGCCCCGTCCCCGTTGTGTCGGCCGGCACTCAGCCGTCTCCATCCAAGGAAGCCCCCGATCGGTCCTGTACCCACCCTTGCTCTCACCCAACTCTCCTTCCTTTACCACGCTGTCCAGGCATCGCTGCGTTATTTCCTCTGGCCTAATCGCATCTACGGCTTTCGTGGGCGAATTCAATGCCTGTGATGTGGGAGGGCGTGGGCGAATTCACTGCCATCCTCTCTTCCTTTCACCCTCTGACCCCGTCTTCGTCACCTCTGCTGGCTCCTCTCCAGGAGACTACCGTACCAGTGAATGCCCACTTCACGCCTCCGCCTCCTCACTATCTTCTCGCCTCTACTACCTTCACAGCCACTCCTGCTGCTATCCCAGCTATCACCGCCTCCACCGTCGTTTCCACCGGCGCCGCAAGTTCTTCGGCGAGAGTTTCTGGCCGAGAGTTTCTGGCCGAGAGTTTCTGGCCGAGAGTTTCTGGCCGAGAGTTTCTGGCCGAGAGTTTCTGGCCGAGAGTTTCTGGCCGAGAGTTTCTGGCCGAGAGTTTCTGGCCGAGAGTTTCTGGAGAGTTTCTGGCCGAGAGTTTCTGGCGCCGAGAGTTTCTCGCCGAGAGTTTCTCGAGAGTTTCCGAGAGTTTCTCGCCGAGAGTTTCTCGCCGAGAGTTTCTCGCCGAGAGTTTCTCGCCGAGAGTTTCTCGCCGAGAGTTTCTCGAGAGTTGGCCGAGAGTTTCTCGCCGAGAGTTGTTTCTCGCCGAGAGAGTTTCTCGCCGAGTTTCTCCGAGAGTTTCTCGCCGAGAGTTTCTCCGAGAGTTTCTCGCCGAGAGTTTCTCGCCGAGAGTTTCTCGCCGAGAGTTTCTCGCCGAGAGTTTCTCGCCGAGAGTTTCTCGCCGAGAGTTTCTCGCCGAGAGTTGTTCGCCGAGAGTTGTTCGCCGAGAGTTGTTCGCCGAGAGTTGTTCGCCGAGAGTTGTTCGCCGAGAGTTGTTCGCCGAGAGTTGCTCGCCGAGAGTTGTTCGCCGAGAGTTGTTCGCCGAGAGTTGTTCGCCGAGAGTTGTTCGCCGAGAGTTGTTCGCCGAGAGTTGTTCGCCGAGAGTTGTTCGCCGAGAGTTGTTCGCCGAGAGTTGTTCGCCGAGAGTTGTTCGCCGAGAGTTGTTCGCCGAGAGTTGTTCGCCGAGAGTTGTTCGCCGAGAGTTGTTCGCCGAGAGTTGTCGCCGAGAGTCGCCGAGATCTCGAAACCATCATCGACCTCGCTGTCCTCGTAGTCCTCTGCATTCACGCTGCTACCAACTTCCACCATCGCTATCACAGCTCCCGCAATGCCATTAACAATCGGCGAATCAAACCCTAATTACGGGTCGTTAGAAGGGGGCGCGACAACGAATAAAACTGCGTGTTTGTCGCTGCTAACCCTCTCTACCCACCGTGCACGGCAAGGGGTGAGAGCAACCATTCTCTATTCACATTTCTGCGTGTTCGGTGCATTTTTTATTTTCGGTTTCGGAATTCTAGATTTGTGGTTTCGATTATGTTGAACTAATCTGATACATTCAATTGAATATCAGTCTCTTCACACGTTTAAAATTATAATATTTTATCAATTCGTGGAAAACGTATTCATGATTGTAAAATATATTTGAGAAAAAACTAGAAATTAATTAGTAACTTGCGAAATCGAAGAGTTTATTTTGTTATCCATTTCAAAATATGATTGTTTAGCAAAATTTCAGTTCTGTAGAGTAGTTCAATAATTAAATTATTCTTTCCATATTTCAATGGCAATACTAGAAGCGAAGAAGCACAGACGATGTAGCTAATAAATGGATTCATTTATAATTATCCAAAATATGAAGATTGGAATGGGCAAACTGAGGAGAATGGTCTGCTGCTTCTCGTATTGTCAGGTTCACTATTATATCATACACACTTCTACGAATATCGAAATTCACTTCAGGTTACAAAACATTCATGTATTATTTTATACTATGACCATTCACACACAGAACAGAAACCTGAAATGAAATAACTAATGCCCTGTAATAAAATAATTGATACCGCGATGGAGCAATGTATCTGCAACCTGTCCATTCACATTGACTGAACTGAAAGTTGCAAGATTAGTTTTATCTATCTTTTTCTGCTTTCATGTCGTTTCGTTTAAACATGTTGATAGAATTGTTATTGCAGCTTTCGTTTGGATAATAACACGACTTTCAGGAACTGCATAAAATGCGCCTCAAAATAACATTTTCCAGAAAAGAAAAGTTTCTAGCTTTTATAGTGAGAGCATATTGAACATACCAACGTCCACTTTGTGGAACATCAAATTTTCGCGAACTTCAGTGCTGGCTACACAATAGCGCTTCCCGGAACAGAAGCGATGTGCGTAACAGAATCCGCTGCCTAACCAAATGCAAACTGAGAGAAATTGGAAATGGAAAATACACAGCGTTCAGAGATGTCGCTGTCATTTTATTACAGATGGCACAAATAAACTAATTAGAATGTTTAAATAAGAATAATTATTTATACATCAAGAATACTGAAATGAGGTTCTTATTTTTGGGGGAGATGTAAAAAAGCAAAATTTTTGCGTAGAACGAAGAACTGAATGAAATATTTTTTTAGGCAGCCACTAAAAGCGAGGTTTTCAGGATATGCGTAGCATGATAAAAGTGAGCTAGTGCTAAAAGTAAGACGATGCTCAAGTTTTCAGGAATATATAATAAAATAAAATAATTTTATCTGACAGCATCAACTTCGATTCAAGTTAATGTGATTTGTATACTTGAATGAAAATAAAATGAATGTCAGTAGGGCTGCCAAAAAATAGTGCATGTTCTATTCTATAATAATTATCCGTAGTACAGCTATGAACAATATGAGATATTCAACAAAGATTGTGTACTTTAAATCAGTATTTTTATATACAAAATGATTCGCATCATCTGCTTAAAGGGTTCCCCAATTTTTTCTGGACGTTTCCTGATGTATTTTGTTGACACATCTGCTAGTGCATTACTTTACAGAGACGTCACATACAGCGTTGTCTCGTTGGGAGCCTTGAATACACTAGTTAGTAACGGAATGTTCAACGAACAAAATATTATTATACAATGATTTGAGATGTAACTTTTCGCCTAAGGAAAATACGGCAAAGGAATAGTTTCTGCGTCATTTTGTTTCGAACCTGTTGGAAAAGAGATTATGCGTGGAAACAGAATCATCCTTTATATTTCATAATTTCTACGAGCCTGATCATCATGTTACTGCCTTGTGTGTACAAAGGTATTTCATCATTCTACTGTACTGAATTATAGACGTTATTTAAGAGTCATATATACACTTAACAGCCAGAGTCCGTTAGAACAGTCGAAACAAATGAGTATAATCAAAAGATGTATGAATGCCTATTTATTTATTTATTTATTTATTTATTTATTTATTTTACGTCAAAAAACAGTTCAAACTGCGTATGACGTGCTATGGGGAAAAATGAATTGTGTGTACATTTTCAAAATTCTGTGATCCCTACACTAAGTCATATACTACTTAAATTTAAAAAAAACACCACCACCACCACCACCACCAACAACAACAACAACAACAACAACCCTCCCATGTAATAAAACCTATTTGCAAGGATAAATAAGCAATAAATTTTGGCTTTTATCCATGTTGTCCATGTTATCCATGTATTCAAAGAAAATGTATTTCATATCTGTTATTACTTTCTGCCTTACTGCGTAAGAAGGGAAAGTGTTGTAATCGCGTGCCGACAACGGCAATTTTTCGACAGAAAGACCACATTGAAAGTTTTAACCCCTCTTATGCGCAGAAATGTAAAAAATTATGCAAGAGTAGGGGAGAGAAGACAACTTAACGGAATACCAGAGAAAAGGAAAGAGTACATTATATATTATTGAAACCTTGACACCGTGGAACACATTGATGTTATAAACGTAACACTAGTAATTCTTCTACTGTTGACAATACGGGAATATTCGGAGCGCAACAAATGACATCACGGTGAAAAAAATAACTATTATAACTTTTTAGCATCGAACAGAGAAAACATGAACACTGCGGGTATCTCGCCAATACAGACGAGAGCCATGGGGCAATGGAAAATCGAATTTCAATTATGTCATTAGCCTCCCACGACTCAATTGGTTCAACCCTCACAAAGTTCAAGCTGCTAAGACACTTCCTAGAAATGACGCTAGTACAAGAAAAAGGAGAAAAGAAATACAAGATCTTAATGAACAAACAGACGAAAGGAAAGTGTATATTTTACAACGTTAAAGATTTGAGTGATCGCGGAATACAATACTATTGTACTGACAATAATAATGATGACGACGACGATAAGAAGTCCAGGAGTGTAACGAATGCCGAAAACAACACAACACTTGTTCCTTCGCAAAGTCGAGCAAAAACATTGAAGATCTGTGTCGACGCTGACCAGCAACGTGCTGGGTCGTTCGGAAAACGGACTGGGGGCGCGCGTTGGATCGCAACATAGAGGCCCCTCATTGGATGGGGCAGCAAGAGGGCGGGGGGAGGCGTGGCACGAACGGGGAAGCCGTGAGATTCGCGACGCATATCAATTACGCCATTAGCCTCCCAACGGTCGCGTTTGTCCTTCCGTTAATGAGGTAGCCGGCCCCGCTAAAACAAATGCGCGTGATTTTTAGTTTTGCCCCTCTGCCCGTCACGTACCGATGCCAATCCCCTCAGCCATCCCCTCCCCCTGTTCCTCCACCCCAACATCCTTTACCCTCCCACCCCTTCGCAAGCTTCGTTAGCGAGAGGATGCGTGCCCGGGAGGGGCCTGAGTTTGGTGTCCGGGCAGAGCGCGAGAGAGGGTCGTTATATTGAATAAACCTACTAACTGGCAGAGTTTGAACGAAAAACACGCCTTCCCCTTTTTTTCCCGCCATGTGGATGAAAATAACCCTTACTGCAGCTACTCACTGAACGGTCACTGGCGTCAAGTTCATTATGTTTCAGTGTTCTCGTTGCGTGAGGAGTATGCAGATATATCGCGTGAATGTACACAAGAGGCACTTTGAAATCAAGCAGAGTAGTGCGTCACGATTCAATCAATATTAAAAACAAAAGGTTTGTGCCAACAAGAATAAATTAAATTCCATTACAGAATTTAGTTTAGTGACTGAAGAAATATATCCTGCAAACGGGAACACTTTATTATATTCAACCCCTGACACAAGTGTAGCAAGTCAAAATTTAAAACAGATGTTGTGAGCAATGATTGGACCTATACGAACATTCCGCTCACAATAGATCATTTTTTCAAAAGCGAAAATAAGGTTAATACTAACCTCACGAAGGGCTCATGTACCAGAGTGCTAGATTTCTGTGGCCCCGTGTTCGATTCTTGGCAAGCCAAAAATGAAGCTGTAGCTTTCTAATATAAATCGTCTCAGTTTCTGTAGCTGTGTGGCGAAAGAAAAGCTCAGGCAGTGCAAGAATGATACGGTGCTCGAAATACGTCAAGCTCGCCACACGTCTCCTTTTACTACCCAGACGTAGATGATAAAAAAACAACTAGTGGAGCTACAACAGCTCATACTTTCTCGCATTATTACTAAATTTGCAATTCTCCAGAGAGTTAAATGAAAATGAGACCAACGCCATTCTTTTTCTGAGAATTTTTCTGAGAAATTTTTACCTCGTATAAATTTCAAGCAACTGCCCATTTTTTTCAAAAGAGCTGTTTTTTTACAACAGATTTTGTCTCAGGCAAAAATATCTATCTTCAATTCGTAGCTTTGAAATGTTCACGTTTTACAATTTTCGAAAAAATTGAAAATCCGTCAAAAATGGAACTAGCACAAAGTTTTTACCGTCTCTTATTACATATGAGGAGATATTTTAAAGAAAAGGAACAGTTTTTGAGAAATATATGTTAAAATTTATTATATTGCCTATATTTTGCGAAAAATTACACGAAAACTACTCTTATTTTCGAAAAATTGAACATGAACTTATTTGAAGATCTGTCTTTAAGGAACATATTTCTTGGTGGAAAAATCTTCTATATTATAGTTGCAATTTATAATAAATCATTTCCTGAAAACCTGCCCAAATTTGTTCTTCAATTTTTTTCATGCTTAGAAGAAGAGACAGGAAAAAGAATGGAATGCATGAAAAGAATGTCGCTGAATTTTCGAAAATGGCAAATTTAGAAATAATGCGAGAAAGTATGTGTTGTTGTAGCATCACTAGTTTTTATCTATAAACAGTTTGATGCAGGACTGCAGGGTCAGTTCCTGCCCAGCAATAGCACATTTACGGGGGTTGTGCTGCCCTATCTAGTAAAAGGTAAAATATAATTTTCCTAGCGTTATATACATGAATGGAATAAGTAAAGACGCCCAACACAATTTAGTCAATATCCCCTCTCAAGCTTTTCCTTCTAGATCGGAAAATACGTGGTTTCAATTATTTCTTAATTCATATCCAGGATTCCAATCAAAATATTTATCCTACACGAGTAGAGACGTTCTCTTACACAAATGGTTTACTATATGACATATTTCAAGACAGTTAATACTTTTCATTGCATTTTACAGTATTTAAATGAATATATATTTGAAACTCATTTTGAAAACGTAATACAAACAAGATAGTAAACGATGTAGATGTTGAAGTTTCCTATGTGCCCACTGGAGTCAAATGGCAACATTTCATAAAAAATGACCTAATGGGTGGAAAATGTTAAAAACGTGTTTTTAAGTCTTCTGATGTTCCCCTTTATCAGTTTCATGCATGATATATTTTGTTTCTTCATAATAATTAATCTGGGATTGAAAGGGTTAAGTGAATTAGTTCTGAAACACCACATTCTAGAGCGCATATTACACGCACGTGTGAATCGATTTCTTAACCGGCCATTATGGAAGATAACTCAACGAAAGGATTCAAACGACCTTTTCATTTGGGACAAAACCGCTTAAACCACATATGGGGTTTCCGCCCGCCTTTGACGCCAGCACCTGCCGTTCAATCCCGCATTAGCCAGGATGCGCCGCTCAAAACAAACACGACCCTTTGACCAAACACCCCAACACAAAGCTGCACCTTGTTGCGTGCAGATTCAAACGGAAAACGCGGCGGGGCGCGGTTCCCCGCGCTTGGCGCAGCTGGCGAAATGAAGTGAGCGGGGCGAGGGGGCGGGGCCGGGCAGGGTTGGACGCGGGGGTGGGGCGGGGCGAGGTGGCGGGGCGGGGAGAAGCGTTCGAAACGCCAGAGTTCAGAAAGTCAGCGGCTGGCTGCCGACGAAGTTGAAGGCGACTGTTTGCTGGAGTGAGGTTGGTTTTGGACGCATGCGGCGGCAACTGGGTTGTGCAGGGTCGTGGCCTACCCCCCGCTCCCTGCGGCTTTCGCGAAACGGAATGTGACTTCTATTCTGTGTACAACGTATGAGATAAATTCTTTGACAGTGAAAATCTTTAGTTTATTTTTCCGACTGACTTTACGCATTTTGTTCCTCATTGATAGATACCGTCATTGAGATTGGATGTCTGTCGAAACGATAGATTTCGGAGACTCAGCTGCTGACTGCTGGCGAAGTTGTAAGCGATTGTTTGCCGGAGATGGTCAATTTCAGTCGCAAGCGACAACTGGGTTTTGTTCTGCCCCCCTTCTCACTCTTGGGGCTATCGCGAAACAGTATGTGATTTCTATTCTGTCGGCGCTATACAAATATGAGGTAAATTCTTCAACAGTGATTTTAACCTACAGTGAAAGTTGAAATCATTTGTTTATTTTTAAGGACGAATGTAGTCATCTTCCTTGCTTTATGCAGTCATCTTCCTTGACATTAATAGATGCCGACTTAGAAAGCGAGCGTTTGGCTGGATGCAAACTTTAATGCATATGTTTGCTATAGTTAGGAAGGGGGTCGGTTGCATGCATTGGCTATTACTATCCGTTTTGTTGTTCTGCTCCCTACGGCTATCACGAAACGGAAAGTTTTTTCTCTTCTGTCAACAGCGCATGCGGTAACTATTATTTTGACATTCGTTCAAACACTGCAGCAATTAAAGATTCGTCCGCTGAAATGTGGTTCATGCAAACATTTTCTTAATAATTAAAAGACGATAAATGTCTTGGTAGGCTTTGGATATCTGTCGAAACGCCAGACCTGAGAAACTCAGTCTCTGGCTAGCGGCGAAATTTAATGCCAATGTTGACTGGAGGACGGATGGTTGCATGCAATGGCTACTGCGTTGTGTTGTGAGTAGTTTGCCCTTCCCACTGCAGCCATCACGTAATTAACTGGAATGGGACATCTCTACAATCAACTGGGGATAAATTGTTCTCTACCTGTTGAAGCTAAGCTAGGTGTCCCAAAGGCGGTCATTCATATCTCTAGATGTCTATATCCCTTGCCAGTCGTTGGATCGTTGCTTTATTTGTCCGACGGTATCAACTCGTGGGTTTTTGGCATTAATACATCGTTTCCAGAGAATATTTGTAGCACGACTGCCTTCCAAGCCACAAAGCACACGTGACACAAGGCGCTTTAGATTGTCAGGAAAGCTCATGTACCAAAATATATTATTGTGCTCAGAAAGGTCACGGATCTTCAACCCAAGAAACAATTTTCACTCATCCCAAAGCTATGTGGTTCCTACATACTCAATTGCTTTGCAAATTTGTCCAGTATGAGTTCATTATCCTTCATGTGAATATACACTTACCCGATTGCTTTCCATATTTGCACACCTGCATTGCATAATAGATAATCCCACTGTCTCGTTCCTCTTCACATCATGTTTTTACTTCATTTACACTCATTTTATTCTCTTCTTTCCTCCCCTCCCTTTCTCTATCCCCCTCAATGCTATTCTACTCATTTACATGACTCTTGTGACCAAATACACTCCTATTACTTACTAGTTTATCTTCGCTAAATTGCCTTTCATACTTTTAAGTTTTTCTTCCTTCCTCCTCTCTCATTAGCTTTCTTCTTCTTCTTCTTCTTCTTCTTCTACTTCTTCTGATTCCTCCTGGAGACTCTGTGCCAGCTTTCCTTGATCTGGTTCCCGAGATTTGATTCTCTGAATATATTTCCATATTTTGCCTTGTCTATTTTATTTTCTCCGTTTTTTCCAGCCGTCTTCTCATCGTCTCCTCTCTCTCCACACCACCTTTTCCTATTCTAGACCCATCTACCATTCTCACTGTTACGCCAGTTCTTTCACCCGATTTTTTATCTCCCCCATTTCTTTCTCCCTCGCCTCCCATTGTAATTTTTTTCGTATTTGCTCTGACTCGTTCAACCTATGCCGCCTAAAATCCCATTTCAGATTCGCCGCCTATCCGTTCTTTCGCCTTTTCACATGTTAAGACTTCGAAATAGCTTTGTTTTATATTCGTCGTGTAATAGAGCTAGTATCTTTGGTAGATGACTTCTAAAAAATACTATTCCTTTAGTCTTGCAATAGGGAGTTCTGAAATGACTAAATGAAGAATGTTAGCACACAACGGTGTTACAATCAGATTTCCAACATTGAGTATTTCAATTTACTATCATGTGTTACCTGTACTGGGCTTTTATCTACGTTTTTTCAACATATTCGTCGATACCTGTTCATATTTTTACTGCTCTGCCGCAAAAAACTGCTCTATCACGGAGAACACATCGCCATCGAGCTTCAAAAACAAAGCACCGACCGCCTATAAATTATTTAACATCTTTGCAATATGGGAAGATATCTTACGTTGCAACGCGATCCCGACACAACTGGTCCGACTGCTGACAGCGTAGCGTCTTAAGTAGAAGTAGCCAGATTTTCTCGAAATTCCAACACTTGCTGGCATCGGCCTATCCCAAGCAGGAGGTTGTGCATTCTGATGGTCGTTTGCGAAGCACTCTGAGCGTATATTCTGTGGCTAATATAATTATATTTCTTTCTAATGAAGTTGGCCGTTTTTTGAAGAAAAATATAACTATCACCCTTAATTTATATCATAGAAAGATTATAATTGTTTCTACTCGATATTAGGCGCCAAATTTGTCTTGTTTTCGGCGCTTATGTGTAAACACCACATGTTATCATTTCTTTTGCTGCTTTCTTCCGATCTCCACGTTCCATTCTTTCTCTTCTCTACTAGCCCTTTTAAAAAAAGCCTCCTGTCCTCGACCGGCCCCACACGTCCTCAAAAATCCCAGGCCTAGTTGCCACGCCCCCTTCCGCATAGCCCCTGCCTCCACCTAAGAGACCGCCAGAAATTCTTGATTACGACGAAGATTCCCGGAATTCATGAATGATTTTAAGAGAAAAGTGGGTATGGTATGTATAATGTAATGTATGTATGTATGGTATGTATAATACGGTATGATTAATGAGAGTGGAGCAATAGTGGAATGAGAGGCAGAGAAAAAGAGTGAAACCCCTAGGAACTATTCTGCGAATTCCGACACAAATTCCGAATTCGTCGACCGGGATTTGAAGCCCGGTGCCCAGAGTCGGACGGCGAGCGGCCAGGCCGCTACCCCCGGGTCGCCGCGGCGCGGGCGCGCGGAGATTGATGCCACGTCACATAAATAAGTGCGCGAGCGGCTGCCCGCGAAGAGACGGCTGACGAAGCACGAAGGGCCCACGAGCTTCCGGTCGACGCGCCGTCACGTCGAATATTCGCTCACGTCAACGCAGCTCCCCTCCCCACCCCCACCCCCACACACATATACGCACACCACCACGTGCGTGAACTCTCATCCATCCCTCTTACATGCATTGCTGCATTACTCGTTTGCGATAGATTTGCTTCACGGTGAGTAGCGCACGGTGAGTAAATGTCTGTACAGTGAAACCTGTGTTAAGAGGACACTCACGGTTTCGAAGAAAAATGACCGTTGGTTCAGGTGACCACTTAATAGAGCTTTTGAGAACATGGAGAGCTGACATTCGTCTTAATTTTGATATTTTCGTGATTTTAGAATGTAATCCATCTCTTGCAAAAAATATATTAAATGTTTGTTGTTACAATTTAATAAATATTTAATAATTTTAATAACATCACACCAGAAGCGTCTTCGTGCACTAGCACATTTGCAAAACATAATTAAATTTCTTACTTTCGCACTACTTTTTTCACACCACTGGTTGTTTCTTCCTGTTAGTGGGCTTCATTTTCCTCAAATATTGAAACTGAAGGTCAAATCTAGGAGAAATTTCATACAAGCTTACATACACATTTATGTTTCGTGAATAAAACTAATTAACCCAAAAACAAGCATTTCTATATATTACTGTTCCAGGAAATCAGATATTGTGTCTCGACGCAGGAAAATGCGGAAAAAATAGCAAATTAATCGGTCGTCCACTTCTTACTTTACGGATAAAAGTCGCAAATTCTGAAGTCTAATATAGATTAATCTCTGAAATGGGCATGGCCACTGGCGCAGGGGTAGTTGGCTGCTTAAAAGGGAATATTTTCTTTATTTAATGGAAAAGTCAGTTCCATGAAAAAATTACCGTTAATCGGTGTCTTTTGCACCTTTCAGTATCTAGAGACGCTCCCCGCGGGCGTAACTTATCACTTCAGGTGAAGTGTCCGTGGTATCTACCAATCCCATTGACTTTGCCGATGTAAGTCGTGAGTCCTTATTGGTTATAGCAGGTACTTTATGAATCGTGAACCCATCGCACTCACACGTTCACATTCAGATTGATGGAGATCCCCTACACACTCCCAAGCCATTCCATTGTGTCATCGTCCTTACACCTTATCTCATCTTATCTTACCGCGTATATAAATTCACGTATTTCCGCTGTGAACTCAAAATAGTTCATGTGTATATATTCACAGCATTTTTGACATTTTGTGAGATGTAAAGAATTCTATATACCAAAGCGTATACGAGAGTAGCAGTTGCGTTTAAAGGACGTTACGTAGTTGTTGGACCATTATCTCGAATATTAGCGCAAAATGGCGACCCGGTAATACACCACAATAAATTAGACTTCGACCTTGTGATGTACGTTACCTTACGAGCAATGTTTATAATTTTTTTTACATACTTGCTCTCTTAAACCACGTTTTGCTTATTATGACACCATTATAGTTTAAAACTTAAGGTTTGTTTAGTATATAGTTTCTTTCATACTGAAAAATCACCAGAGACCAACGTTTGCAATCAAAAACTTCAATTTGTTAGCCATCACTAGGGAGCGGATTTTAATGAAATGTCATGTTTTTTCTTTTCACTTTAGAACAATGCCGTGTAGTATATAGATTTTTTTATATTATGATAAAAGTAAATGACCAATTTTTATAGATCATTTTGCATTTTTTGTTGATTTTCACTAATGTCATTTTTTACAATTTTCCATCGTTTTAATGCATTTTCTCCTGATTTCATCGATTTTAATGACACTTGTTTTAAATAACATTTACAAGATCTAACAAATGTTATTCACAGAATTACTAAGTAGCCTATTCAATTTATTCGCTCATAAATTGTTTTGACAACTGTTGTATATAACTCTTTATGACTAATTCAGCGCCATTGCCGGTTCGGCCGATTTCGGGATAACTTAAGACAGAGATTTCCTGTTAAAGAACTGTCCAAACCAAAAGTTTGCAAGCTGAAGGTACTCGGACTAATGAAAGAAGCCTCAATTACAGCAGTAACGTGTATCCAACAGCTTGAGTTGTTCATCCGAACTGGTTTTGATGTGATATTTTACGTCATTTGTCTTTGGTTTTAGGGCATTTTTAAAGCATTTTAAGAGCATTTTATTGATCATTTTTGGCGATGTTTCAGGTCACCAAAATCCGCCCTCTAGTCATCACTTTAAGAGAATTTCCTTCTCCTGTCAGCCGACCGCCTTCTTTCCCTCTGCGTTCGGGCGCCGCTCGTCGCTACTTGTTGCTTTGCGGCGCCGCAGCGCAAACAAGAGCCATCAATGTTTATCATCTCCGAATGAGCGCAGGCGACGGGCGGCGACTTCCGCCACCCCCACACGGCGGACCGCTCGCCCACCCACCCGCTTACTCCCACGCTCGCCCACCCGCCCGTCCGCTTACTCCCACGCTCGCCCACTCGCCCGCCCGCTTACTCCCACGCTCGCCCACCTGCCGGCGGGCACGTTCGCCCCCACACAGGCCCACGACGTCCTCCCCCCGTTCACTCGCCCACAAGACCGCTCAGCCACCCACGCAAATTCGCATTTCACACTCACTTACTGCCCGCCCACTCGCCCACCCGCTCGCCCCACCCGCTCGCCCCACCCGCTCGCCCCACCC
This sequence comes from Teleogryllus occipitalis, assembly GCA_011170035.1. Taxonomy (NCBI): domain Eukaryota; kingdom Metazoa; phylum Arthropoda; class Insecta; order Orthoptera; family Gryllidae; genus Teleogryllus; species Teleogryllus occipitalis. The sequence continues at coordinate 975,045 of BLKR01000061.1, forward strand.
GCTCGCCCCACCCGCTCGCCAAACCCGCTCGCCCCACCCGCTCGCCCACCTACTCACTCGTCCCATTTCTTCACACACAAACCCACTTACTCCCTCACACGCTCCCTCACCTTCTTACTCACCCAACCGTCCGCTCTGAGACAAGTGGTGAAAAATAGAAATCTCAAGTTCTGTTTCTACATTTTTCATTTTGTCTCCTCGAAACATCTGCAGACAGACATCTCCAAACACACGAACTCTACGTATGGTGTAAACACAGTTATCGAGCTCACAGAGCTGAATCGCGGGCATCGTTGCCCGGAGCTTCCCGAGTACCACATCCCTCCTCGCTTTCTTCCCTTCCCTTTTGCAAGGAACTCGCTGCCCCTCTCAGAATTCGCAAAGGCATCATTTCTAATGCGATTCGCGGAACGTTCACTGTTTGTTTTCGAGAACAATCCGATAATGTACTGAAAATCCTGCCAACAAAACCAACAAAAAATGGAGAAAGTATTTATTGACTAGTTAATACTAACGAGTGCACTATGCAATATACAACTAAGATGACTTTTCGAACGAAACGATTCTTTATGAATTCTCTAAAAGAACAATTCAAGACAAGTTGGCCTCCACCGCCATCTACGAGCCTAGTCTTCCCCGTGTGCCCGCAGCTGTCCTGAGCGGTTCCAACACTGTTTTGGACAGGCCTGGTCTAAACGAGCGGTCTAAACGCATTGTACGAACGCAGCGGGGCCTTCCGCATCGCGTCCGCCGCGGCACCTGCAGCGGCGTGTGGCGTGGAACGGCACGGCCGGACGCGCGCGGCGCGGGAGTGCCGCAGGGTCCGGCGCGGGGGCGGCGACAGCGGCTATCGCTTCCCGGGCGCGTGCGTGCGGGGTCGCCTGCCGGTCGCCGGCAGGGGCGGAGGGGGCGACGGGGAAGGGGCCGGGGGGGGGGCGCGGTTGCGGTGGCGGGCCGCCTCTCGCCGCGATAATCGCGGCCGCCGGTCGCAACGGGCGTGGGTGGAAGCGAAACGGCCGCGGGCCGAAGCGAGAGGGGAGGGGAGGGGGGGTCGCAGGCGCGCGGCGGCGCAGGGCTCAATGAGCGAGAAGGGGAGGGAGGGGAGCGGCAGAGCGCACTTGGGCGAGACTGAGCGATGCCACGGAGACGCGAGGCGCAACGAGGCCGGCGGTGGGGGAGTAACAGTGGACGTGAGGGACGCGGGGGTGGCTAACGACGATAAACGGGTGAGTAGAGGAGTGTGAGGCTTCGGAAACGTAGCGGGTCTTGGATGAGGAATCGGCAGAGTGAGAGAGAATTGGGAGTCGGTAACGGCAACAGGGAACGGAGATGGTGAACCGAAGATAGGGGACAGAAAAGAGACAGTGGAGGAAGAAGATGCAAGAAACAAAAGCGAGAAAGGAATGAAGCGATGATAGTGATGTGGGAAAGCGAACGCGGGAAGTGACGACGGGAATACATGGCAGGGAAGCGACAACGTGGGAGCAGGAAAGTCAAAGCAAAGAAATGAAAGCGTAAACAGTGAAGCACAAGTGGGGGAGCGACGGTGGAGAAACGGAGGGCGTAAGAGAAAGAGGGACATCCCAAAGTGAAACGGAAGTAAGCATACGGGAGAGGTGAAATGGATGATGGAAAGTGGAGGCGAGTGAGTGATGGCCTGGAAACACGTGGGTGGATGTGGGTGCGTGGAAGATGAGGGCGAGAAAGCGGGAGGGGGAAAACGGGGACGAGGAATCGGGGGAGGGAAAGTGGGAGAGGAAGTGGGGAACGTGAAAGTGATGGAGGGAACATGCGACATGGAAGTGCGGGAAGAGGGGAAGCGGAGGCGTGGTGGTCGGGGCGTGAAAGCGGGGAAGAGCGTGCATGGAAGCAAAGCCAGGTGTGTAAACGAGGACTTGGAATCGTGGGCGTGGTAGTGGGGGCGTGGTAGTGAGGGCATGATAGTGAGAGTGTGGTGGTGAGAGCGTGGTAGTGAGGGCGTGGTAGTGGGGGGGTAGTGAGAGCCTGGTAGTGAAGGCGTGGTAATGTGGACGTGGTAGTGAGGGCGTGAGGGCTGGTAGTGAAGGCGTGGTAATGTGGGCGTGGTAGTGAGGGCGTGGTAGTGAGGGCGTGATAGTGAGATCTTGGTAGTGAGGGCGTGGTAGTGAAGGCGTGGTAGTAATGGCGTGGTAGTGGGGGCGTGGTAGTGGGTGCGTGGTAGTGGGGACGTGGATGTGGGGTGTAATGGCGAGGGGCAGTGACTGCGAGTTGGCAGGCAACGGGCCTCCGTGGGCAGAGGGTGCGGCGGGGCAGCGGATACGTCGCGGGCGCCGTGGTCGGCACGGGCCGGCGCGGGTGGGCATGGGCGTCCGGGGGGGGCGTAGGCGGTGGGGCCGTTGGGGGATGCAGGGGCGGCCGGAGGCGCACCGGCGCTGTTGCGGTGAGCTAAACCCCGGCCGCCGCCCGCCCGCCCCCGCGATTGCGGCCCGCGCTGCAGACGTAATTAGGAGGATGGCGCGGGGTGGGATCCCTTCCCCAGAGCCGCCGCCGCCGCCGCCGCCGTCCCGCGCCCTGTGCGTGGGGAGGGTGGGAAACCGAGATGGGTCGACCCCCGACTCGCTCAGGCCTGCTGCCGGGCCCACCAGAATCCACAGCGCTGCTGGACCGCTTCATAACACGGGCCCAGATCGGGAGGTACATGCTGCCCGATCGATGTCTGACGAACAGTATCGGATAAACCGCTCGATATAATTAAACGAGTGACGGGCGGAAAACCTCCCATTTGGTTTCATTAAAGGAAGAATAGTTTAAACGTATCAAATGCTTGAGAAGTGACTATAATACTTCTGCCATTTCCTTTGACGGATAATATATTTAAGTTTCAATGTGCAACGTCATTGGTTCAGACGACGAGAACAACCTGAAAATCCTAAGACGGCCATGCACACAGATTCACACGAAAATAAAAACATATTTTCACTTGCGAAGAACCGCAGGTGAAATTTCCAATTCAATGACATCTGCCTCTGCCGTGCGTAGTGGGTGCCCTCGGGCTGAAGTCTTCAGGCGGTGAGTGGCGGCGACAGCAGTGGAGGATGTGGAGACGCGGGTGGTAGCTGTGGTCGAAGTGATAGGAATGCAGGGGACGTGGACGACGGAAACATGAAGGCTTGGGAGGAGATAGTGGGACGAAGGAGGTGGTGCAGTTTGCAGAGGTGAGATGGGATGGCCGTTTGTGGGGGCGGCGGGATGGGAGCGGGGCGGAGCTGGAGGGCGGGAATGTTGGCGGAGAGGGGAGAAGGCGGGGGAGTGGTACAGGTGGGGTCGGTGGTGGCAGGGAGGAGGTGAGAGGGGGAAAGTGATGGGAGATGGCGGTTGGGTTGGTGGTGGAGGGGCGAGGATGATGGGGATGGGTCGTGGCAGAGGGGTGATGGCGGGGAGGTGGCGTTCTCGGAGTGGTGGCGGGGGTGTTGGTGGCGGGGCTGTGGGTGGCAGAGGTGTCGGCGGCGGGAGTGTACGCGACGGGGTCATGGTGGCGTAGAAGATGCAGTGGGGGTGGTGGCGGTGGGAAAGGAAGCAGTGCGAGGATGGCGGTGGGGAGAGGAGGTGAGGGGCCGCGGGGTACGGGGGCGACAGAACAGAGGAGGCGATGGTGGAAGCGAGAGAAGGTGGAAGCATGGTGCAAGAGCGACGGGGACGGGCTGAAAGTGGAAGCGGTCTCGAACCCGCACTGCGTTTGTTCGCGTTAGTCTGTACTGAACCTGCGTTAGCGGACGGGACACGCGTCGGTCGGCATACCAGGTTTCATTATGCGAGTGGACAGCGCGGGCGGGTGAATGAGTGAGTAGGAGAGTACGTCTGTGTGTAGACATGTATGTGTGTGTGCGCGCGCGTGTCTGTGTATCCGCTGCACAAACAGCCCTCACGGATAAACGCGATGCTTGCCGCCCTCTCTGACGCTTCTACCGCAACCGCCCCCCCCCCGCGCCCGGCAGCTATTTCCGTCTAGCTAGTGTCCCCATTCTCGCTTTTCACAGACTTCCCACTCGCCACTGTAGTCGTGCGTGAAACCCGCTGTTCACGCCCCGGGTCGGAACTGCACCTGTGTGGTTCGGTAATCCTTGACCACTTTATTCACAATAGAAGTGCCGCTGGTACCCAACCAAGGCGGTTTAAGAATCAACGACAGTGCGGGAGAACTACAATTCTAACACAAATTATAAGGAAGCTTCTGATGCGAAACCACAACCAGGGCAAAGAGGATGTAAAGAGTGGAATGTTTTATTCATTGCAAAAGGTGGAGCAAATATTTTGCTAGTTATCAGTGAACGAAGAACTCGGAGAAAGTATAACAAACCCAGTTATACGTATAGACAGAAAGCGGTCAAGAAGAGAAATGAAATTTCCTAAATTGTCTGCCTTTGTATTCCCAGTCATTAATACAAACTAAACAAAAAAGACGCAAAGACATGGGAAGTAGTCCAAATCTCCGGCCTAATGGCCGCGCTAATGCGCTTTTGAAATATTCCTGCACTTCGTAGAGTACAGAAATGTGACATATACATTCATACATTTTTTTTCTTCAAAAGACGAATAAAGTTAAGTGTCGTGACTTCACCTTTCTGTATGTTCCTTCTTCTTTCCAACCTTTCGGTATTTTTAGAAGCACCTTTTGCCAGACTCCGCCAGCAGTATCAACATCTCGTGCCGCCACTTGGAGCCCTAACAAGTGATCTCTCGCCTCGTGCGCCGTCTTCCTCTTCGGAGGCACGACCCTTCGCCCGGCCCTCCGCCCCTCCCCTTCCCCCTTCCCCTGTCCTCCCGCCGGCGCGCCCTTCCACGCCCCGTCGCCCCTTATTAAATCACAGGCCCGCGACGAGGCACGGCGCGGCGCGCAGCACTTACCGGCGCCAGAGGCAGCTTTAAAAGCCGTCCAAACAATTTTGCGCCCCGCCCCCTCCCGGCTCCGCTCTCCAACGACCGACAGTACACCCACCCCTGGCCCTGCCTGTCGCCACCTCCCTCCATGCCTCCCCGTTGCGTTGCACCCCGTTCATCGCCACCACACTCCTATCCCCGGTCGCCACTCCCCACCCCTTCTCCGCTACAATCAATTCCCCGCTCCGTCAAAACTGCTCGTCCCGCGTCCGTCGCAGACCAGCCCAACCGCCGCCGCCGCCGCCGCCCCGTGCCCGACAACATTCCTCGCCGAGTCCCCGTCGAGCACACAACACAGATCAGTGCCCTAACACTGGTCCCGCCCCATGTTTCTCCTTTCTATTGCCTCTCCCACAATCCACGCATTCGACCACGCGTCTGTCGTCGACCCTCCGCTCTCCCTCTCACGCCCCTGCACGCTTCCAACTCCCCGCTGCGTTACACCCCCTTCGTCTCCGCCGCAATACAACTCGGTATCCATGCAACTCCCCACTCCATCATCTGTTCACCACTTCTGGTGAGCCACCACAGTCCCTATTCACCCCATGGTCGATTCGCCCCACCCCCATCCCTGCATCATCCCTACCACAACACCCGTCCACGTTCCCGCTTCAGATTTGTCTCTCTGCTATTCCGCCAGTCATGTGCTCCCCAACCATGACCTTTCCACTTTCCTTGCCCGGCCTTCGCTCCGATCTCTGCCCTCGCCCACACCGTCGCCCTTGCTCTCTCCCCGCTTTCACTTCGACACTCACTTCTTCTCCTTTTCAAACCCCTCCTCTTCGCCATCCCTGCTCTCCACCCCCACTGTGCCCGCCAGCCCCCCCCCTCGACCCGCCCAGCGCGGGCCCGTTCGTTCGCCAGCGTATTACGATCGGTTCAAGATAACGCGAATTAGTCCGCTCTTTTTTAACAAAAACACGCCGGCGACAAGGAGGCTCTCACCCGGCCACCCCCTCCGCTGCTCCCTGCTGCCAGCGGTCGCCCATTTTCATTAAAGCCGCGCTAAAAACCAATTTTTCCTGTGCCGCCGTCCTCGCCCCCGCCCCCGCCTCCGGCCCAGCCTCCGACCCCGCTCCCGCGCGGCGCTCTCGCATCGCTGGGTCTCTTTCCGCCCACCCTCGCCCTCGCCCTCGCCCTCGCCCTCGCCCTCGCCCTCGCCCTCGCCCTCGCCCTCGCCCTCGCCCTCGCCCCCGCCCTCGCCCTCGCCCTCGCCCTCGCCCTCGCCCTCGCCCTCGCCCTCGCCCTCGCCCTCGCCCTCGCCCTCGCCCTCGCCCTCGCCCTCGCCTCGCCCCGCTCGTAGTTAATATTATACTACGACTCTTTGTATATATTTAAAATTTATATTGATATACACTATAACACTATTGTATGTAGTTAAAAACAGGCAAGCAGAAATGTGGTATTTATATAAGTAGAGTTGTTTGGGACATGTTCCACTGACGAGTGTTTACAGATGAAACAGTTGCCGAGAGTGATGTAACATCTCACTGGTTGCCAAAAGCGTGTAATCCAAATAGTACATTACTTAAAATGAATATTCGGACCCAGGGTTTCCTCTGTTCATCGTTTCATTCTCATAATTAAATCAAGAGCAGTAGACGTTTAACTCCACACACTACGGTTGCGTCATGTCGTCCGAATGACCTTTCACTCACTTTTAGCTCACCTCGTAACATTTGCTGGACATTGTACCCGACGCGATGTCTTCTGTCTGCCACACCCACTTCAACAGAGCGCTTGGCAGTGCGACCTCATCATAAGCTCTGCTTTCAGCGTTTTAACAAGTAGTGAGCTTTTCCCATCTGTTACGGCACCCAGATTAGATTAGATTAGATTAGATTTTATTGTTAATTCTGCAATTAAGTATAGTAACTTGGTGGCAGAATATCTTAACCTTATATGCATTAAACTTACATTCACCAACAAAAAGTTACAAAAAAGGAGTTAATTAAATAATAATATTAAATAGTACATAACATCACCACGCAAACTTTACTCCACTTCACTTCACTGCACAACACGTGACTCTGTCGACACGACACACTCGTCACGACACTTTTCTTTCGCATTCCCTTCCCTCCACTTCACTTCATAACACTACACTGCGCTGCACTACACTGCTTTGCGCTGCACTGCACTGCAATACATGAATAATAATAAAATGATAACAATAATAATAAAGGTAATAATAACAATACTACTACAACAGATATTTATACTAACAATTAAACAACTTACTTTGTAGGAAATACTACTAATCTAACAGTGGAAACTTAACATTGATACAATAACCTACTATATAATTAACTAGAAAACTAATTTATTTTTAAACTTGATATTTATTAGTGTAGGCGTCTATTAAATATAATGTTTCAGGATAATGTTCAACGAATACTCTTAAATGTTCAGATTTCAGCCGAAGGTAGATTAGGTTTGCTGAATTCCCAACAGATTTAGTTGAACCTGACATCACCATTAAATTTTCCGATCCTATAGCATTTGACTAATCTGTCACCAATATTGTACACTCCTAGCACGCGTCGCAGCCAGAGATATTATTATTTCTTCTGCCTCCGCAAGCTCTCGAGATCCTAAGCATGCGATTGTCTGGCAGTATGCGCGTCGTCGACTTCCCGCACAATCGTGCAAGAGCGATTGCACTGCGAGGCCCAAATGCGTGAACTACGTCGCAACTACGTCCAAGAGCCTCGCAAATTTCGCAGGTGTCAATAGCACCAAAATTTAGAATGATAAATTGTGACAAACTGATCGGTGTCTAGTTTGTTTGCTTATAGATATGTTATATCCGAAATTTTGTTTTTGGCAGCACATACATATAAGTACCATAAATAATAATTTGCAACAAACGACGTTTATGTATTGCTTCAATTGCGCAAACTTTTTGATACAATCTCTGAGACGCATGCAAATTATGTTACAGATACGTAGCTAATAAGTTTGGATGTCTGAACACTCTTATTTTACTTTTCAGGGTAGATAGCAAAAGCGGTCATATGTATTGCTTTCTTGATATTGAATACGATAAATTTGTCTAAAATTGTCACTATTAATACTTGCACATTGAAGCAAATTGTAGTTCTGGAAAACACATTTTATACTAGATTCAGAAGAACGGATGTCTGGAAACTGGAAAATAAATGTCTGCGAAAGTTTTTAAATCAATCTTTCTTACGCAAAAGCTAGATACATTCTCGCTGCAGCATCACATCATACCGATGAATCGTATCGTTTGTACCTGTAAGCACATATTTGCTAATAAAATGTTCCAATTATTTTTTATCAGATGGTGAAACACCGACAATATATTTTCCAGATATGTTAAAAACCTGACTAATGTTGTGAACTCTCTTGAATTTTTTATTTTCTTCTCAATTTATATTTGATAAAATCATAATATACTATTACTAGGGTTTTTATAAATATGCATATTTCGACGCATTTTTTAGAACTCCCAAACTCAATTATTTTTCATTTCTTTGAAACAAATCATAGCTATCTGGCAGTACAAACACATTAATAAGGAAAGCACTTTTTCAAACCAGTGAAACTTGGAACATTGACAAATGAGTGTGTAATATTGGAATTGTATGTCACGTCCAATCCATTTGCATTCACCCCTCATTATTTTCCCTCGCACTATTGGCTAACGGAAAATATCATCTAATCATATTTTTCTGTAACACTTGCACGAGCTATAGCATCTGGAAAGCACGGTTTTGTCTTAGGGAATTTTCAGGAAATGCTTAACAGAGAACAGCTTCCGACCTCTTCGATAGGAATCTGTGATTGGAATTCAATACGCCATAGCTGTGTCGTGATTTATGGGCCACCCTATAGTTTTATGACAGACGCGCTTCGAACGGAAGAAAAGGAGGAAATAAAAGGAATGACCAGATTAAGTGAGGACTGAGTGAATAAACAAATTTAAATTCTATTAAGATATTTAAAGGGTAGAACAAATATTGTATTTATTGTTGATATATGACATTCTAACGGAGATATTTATTTCTTGGAAGCGCTCATTTTTATCGGTACACGTTTATGACAAATCTATAACTCAATTGCAAAATATGTTGTACTTAAGCGTAGAGTGGATTGTGAATAAAATCAAGAATCCTTCTCTAAAATAAATTGGAAGAAAAGTGGTTCTATTTTTTGAAACGAAATGTAACAAAGAATTTCCGACAAATTGACGACGTATTTAACTCGCGCAAGCGATTATGACGGTGACACAAGAGGGACGCGTCCCCGGGGTGGGTCTAGTTAACCATTCTTGAGTAGACTTCCCCCAGACGGAGACCGGCGAGTGACAATGAACGCTACGCTCACCGATTGCCTTCAAGTAAAGTGACACGTTTTCTCAGCTTTCCCGCGTTTTTAATGCAAAGATTTTCAATTATAATATTTTCCATCTGTTCATTCTTTTAAAATAAATACAAAATTATTAAAGAAGAAATAAAAGATCGTTAAAATGCGGAATATTTCGAGTTTTCAAAATTATTTAAATATGTTTTTTTATAATTATTACAAATAGTAACAGCAGTTTTTGTCATAAAATCAGCTCCATTTTATAAATCGCATTGCGATGTTCCGTTTTTCTTCTTGTAACAATTTAATTCTTTCATTTTGTGTCGGTTGTGGTTAGTCAATCTTGGTTGAAAAAATTGAAACATAATGCAACATGAAATATAAAAAAAAAATAACCTCAACTGCATGTGCATTTGTCTGAAACACAATTATATTCGCCACGTGTTCCTTTTGAACGCGCGGAACGAGATACCACTTCAGCTTTCTTCACTCGTAATGCAATACTGTCCACAACGCGTCCGCTATTATCAGAGGGCAGGAATTGATAAATGGGAGATAAACAATACGTGTACCAGATGTTTTAGACACATCATGCATTCCTTCGCTCACGAAGACAAACCTCACACAATATCACTGTGATTTGAGACGTTGAGCAACATTCAAGTGTGAAATTAGTTTCGAAAAAGCATGTGGTATAAAGCCCTTTGTTTCACGGCAGAGTCATAGTACCATGTTTGGATTTGAGAGCAATGCAGTTCAGGTGTCCTATGTCCCCAACTCCAAGACTGTGTTTCTAGTATTAACGATGTACAAGTGGGTTGACTATTACACGTTTTATAAAAAACACAAAAGGGGGAGTAAACACAAAAGACAACACGAAAAGCTATTTCTTTTCAAGAATAACAATAGAGTATTCCCTGTTTAAATCAATACTGTAGATTAAACTAAAAATTTTAATAGGCAATAAACCACTAATACGGATAGTCGACGATGAGGGAGGCGCTCGCATTAAAGCAGGAGCAACAAAAGCAACGGGTCGTCAGCAACTGAATGTGCAGATGCTAGCAACATCACTGTCGTTCTCCTAAAACATTTGTAGGAAACAAGAAAGAGTTTCCAGAATCTACTGTTACTAAAACTTGTAACATAAACAACTGAGCCCCTCAAGCTTGCTAGATTTCTGCAAGGCGGCCCTTGTTCAATTCCCGGTCGGGATAAAAATGAAGTTATAGCTGTCTAATACAAATCGTGTGAGTTCCTATAGCTGTGTGCCGAAAGAAAAGCTCAGGCACATCAAGATTACTAGATGCGGTGAAGGGAATCCGTCATACTCGCCGCACATGTCCCTTAACCTCAGGTGTGGGTAATAAATGAAAACAGGGCTCAGGTCTGGGACCACCCCTAGCTGGCTAAAGTGAGATTAATCTGACCCTGAAATGCCAAATACATACATTCAGGCTTCATACTGGACCCGAATTTGGAAGGTTTCTAACAATCAATGCTACGAACGAGGGGTGCCCTTAACAAATATAACGGTAGCCAACAGGAGTCTTTTGAAGATTACGGCAGAACAAAACATATCCTACGTCTTCCTAAGGGTATTGAAACCCAATTTAAGGGTTTTGAAAATTATCGATGATAACGTGTAATGGATAGTAATGTGTGATGTGAGTTGGATGTGCACCTAACTTATTCCCTTTATCATAATCTGCAAACTCCTTTTTTTTTTGTATCTTAAATCAGTTTGATGCAAGACTAGCTGGCAAAAGTCGGATTATTCCGACCCTAAAATGCCAGATACACACATACAATAGAAACAACTGGAATCAAATCAAAAGTAAGCGCCAGTCGACCAATGGTGGGTTAAATCACTGCCTCTCAGAGGAGCCGCGACTCGTCTCGGAAACAACGCGGCGCCGGACAGACGAGCGCAGGTCGACGCACTCCGTCGCACGTGGGTGACCCGCATTACGCACAGCGAAGATCTGGCTGCGGACGGAAGGACGACGGACACGCACAGGGGCAGGAATATGAGAAAAGAGAAGAACGGAAAATAAATAAGAAGGAACGGACGCTCTCTTTGCATGCCTTCCTCCACAACCTGACCGTCAGTTGTAAGATAATGCAATTAATCTATCAGTAATTTACAAATATTCACTCACTCAAACTTTCTTCGCGGGGTCGAACGGACGCTCTCTTTGCATACCTTCCTCCACAACCTGACCGTCAGTTGTAAGATAATGCAATTAATCTATCAGTAATTTACAAATATTCACTCACTCAAAGTTTCTTCACGGGGTCGAAAAGAAAGACAAGGGAAGCAACAAGAAAATTAGTGAGGAAACGCAATATCTGAACAAGAAGCACAAAAAAATGAGTTCATTACTAGTGAATGAAAGCTTAATATTGCAATAGAACGCTGCATTGTACTCATGATAGTGATGATGAAGGTATAAAAAAATTGCAAATAAGTGTTGCCTTGCTGTATTTCATAATCCTATTCATATACAGGCTTTATCATAAATTTATTATTACAAATGAAAATACATTAATATGTCTTAATGAATGCAACAGAGGAATTCTGACAGCAAATTTTAACACATTGCAATTTTAATAACGGATATAAACTATTCATCGACCGTTAATAATTGAACATTAAGTAATAATGATTCATATCACACATTATTTGTCGATGATATCACATATTATGAGACGATTTTGTACTTATCGATTAACTGATCATTGAGTTCTTACATACACTTTCCAAAAACGCTTTTAAAAATTAAAAGC